>CM053028.1:180109322-180130367 GCA_028564925.1 Lithobates sylvaticus | reverse complement strand
CACTGCCCCACTGACACCGACCACTGCCCCACTGACACAGACCACTGCCCCACTGACACCGTCCACTGACACCGACCACTGCCCCCCACTGACACCGACCACTGCCCCACTGACACCGTCCACTGCCCCACTGACACCCCACCACTGCCCCACTGACACCGACCACTGCCCCCCACTGACACCGTCCACTGCCCCACTGACACTGCCCCACTGACACTGACCACTGCCCCACTGACACCGACCACTGCCCCACTGACACCGACCACTGCCCCACTGACACCGACCACTGCCCCACTGACACCATCCACCCCACTGACACCGTCCACTGACACTGACCACTCCACTGCCCCCACTGACACCGACCACTGCCCCACTGACACCGACCACTGCCCCACTGACACCGTCCACTGCCCCACTGACACCGTCCACTGCCACTGACACCACTGACCACTGCCCCACTGACACAGTCCACTGCCCCACTGACACCGACCACTGCCCCACTGACACCGACCACTGCCCCACTGACACCGATCCACTGCCCCACTGACACCACTGCCCCACTGACACCGTCCACTGCCCCACTGACACCGTCCACTGCCCCACTGACACTGTCCACTGCCCACTGCCACCCCACTGCCCCACCGACCACTGCCCCACTGACACCGACCACTGACACCGTCCACCCCACTGACACTGACCGACCACTGCCCCACTGACACACCTGCCCCACTGACACCGACCTGACACTGCCCCACTGACACAACCACTGCCCCCCACTGACACCGACCACTGCCCCACTGACACCGACCACTGCCCCACTGACACCACCGACCACTGCCCCACTGACACTGACCACTGCCCCACTGACACTGACCACTGCCCCACTGACACCGACCACTGCCCCACTGACACCGTCCACTGCCCCACTGACACGACCACTGCCCCACTGACACCGACCACTGCCCCACTGACACTGACCACTGCCCCACTGACACTGACCACTGCCCCACTGACACTGACCACTGCCCCACTGACACTGTCCACTGCCCCACTGTCCACCCACTGACACCGACCACTGCCCCACTGACACGACACTGCCCCACTGACACCGACCACTGCCCCACTGACACCGACCACTGCCCCACTGACACCGACCACTGCCCCACTGACACCGTCCACTGCCCCACTGACACACGCCCCACTGACACACCCACTGCCCCACTGACTGACACGACCACTGCCCCACTGACACCGACCACTGCCCCACTGCCCCACTGACACCGATCCACTGACCCACTGACACCGACCACTGACCCCACTGACACCGACCACTGACACCGACTGACTGACCCACTGACACTGCCCCACCCCCACTGACACCAAAAGCCCACTGTGAACCACTGCCCCACTAAAAATCCACTGCCCCACTGCCTCCCACTGAAAACCGAAAAAAAAACACTGTAAAAAGAACCACTGCCCCACTGACACTGACCACTGACCCCACTGACACCGCCCACTGCCCCACTGACACCGACCACTGCCCCACTGACACCGACCACTGCCCCACTGACCACTGACACACCACCCCCACCCCCACTGTGAAAAATATATTTCCCCACTGACACCGACCTGGCCCCACTGCAGACCACTGCCCCACTGAACACTTCTGGGACCACTGACACCCCACTACAAGGCCCCCACTGACACCTACCACTGACTGACTGGACCATGGCTGACACTGCACTGACCACTGACACTGAGTGTGCGTGCACTCCCGCTGACACCGACCTAAACTGACCCCACTGCCACCTTCCACTGACCGGCCCCACTGACACGTCCACATGCCCCACTGACACCAGGGCCCCACTGAGCCAGCCACTGACCCTGACCCTGCCTCCACTGACTGACACTGTCCACCCCACTGACACCTGGACTGCACACTGACACTTGGCGTCCACTGCCGCTGGATGACAGGACCACTGGACACCGATCCTCCTGCCCCACGGTGTGACTGAAAGACCTTGTCCGGCTCTACACTGTGACGATGCTGGAGGACACTGACCGTCCACTGCCCCACTGACACCGACCACTGCCCCACTGACCCGACCACTGCCCCACTGACACCGACCACTGCCCCACTGACACCGACCACTGCCCACCCACTGCCCCACTGACCGTCCACTGCCCCACTGACCCCACCACTGACCACTGCCCCACTGACACGTCCACTGCCCCACTGACACCGACCACTGCCCCACACACGTCCACTGCCCCACTGACACCGACCACTGCCCCACTGACACCGACCACTGCCCCACTGACACCGACCACTGCCCCACTGACACGACCACTGACACCGTCCACTGCCCCACTGACACCACTGCCCCACTGACACACCGTCCACTGCCCCACTGACACAGTCCACTGCCCCACTGACACCGACACTGCCCCACTGACCACCGACCACTGCCCCACTGACACCGACCACTGCCCCACTGACACCGTCCACTGCCCCACTGACACGACCACTGCCCCACTGACACCTACCACTGCCCCACTGACACCGACCACTGCCCCACTGACACCGTCCACTGCCCCCCACTGCCCCACCGACCACTGCCCCTGACTGACACCCACTGACCCACTGCCCACCCACTGCCCCACCACTGACCACTGCCCCACTGACACGACCACTGCCCCACTGACACCTGCCCCACTGACCCACTGCCCCCACTGACACCGACCACTGCCCCACTGACACCGTCCACTGCCCCACTGACACGTCCACTGACCCACCTGACACCCCACTGACACCGACCACTGCCCCACTGACACCGACCACTGCCCCACTGACACCGACCACTGCCCCACCACTGACACCGACCACTGCCACTGACCACTGACACCGACCACTGCCCCACTGACACCGACCACTGCCCCACTGACACCGACCACTGCCCCACTGACACCGACCACTGCCCCACTGACACCGTCCACTGCCCCACTGACACCGACCACTGCCCCACTGACACTGACCACTGCCCCACTGACACTGACCACTGCCCCACTGACACGACCACTGCCCCCCCTGACTGACCACTGTCCACTGACACCGACCACTGCCCTGACACTGACACTGCCCCACCCCACTGCCCCACTGCCCCACACACTGCCCCACTGACACTGACCGTCCACTGACACTGACCATTGCCCCACTGACACCGACCACTGCCCCACTGACACCGACCACTTCCCCACTGACACCGACCACTGCCCCACTGACACCGCCCCACTGCCCACTGCCCCACTGACCACTGCCCCACTGTCCACTGCCCCACTGACACTGACCACTGCCCACTGCCCCACTGACACCGACCACTGCCCCACTGACACCGACCACAGCCCAACTGACACCGACCACTGCCCAACTGACACCGTCCACTGCCCCACTGACACCGTCCACTGCCCCACTGACACCGTCCACTGACCCTGTCCACTGCCCCACTGACACCGACCACTGTCCACTGACCACTGCCCCACTGACACCGACCACTGTCCCACTGACACCGACCACTGTCCCACTGACACCGTCCACTGCCACTGACCCTTCCACTGACACCGTCCACTGCCCCACTGACAGACCACTGCCCCACTGACACAACCACTGCCCCACTGCCCCACTGACACCGACCACTGCCCCACTGCCACCGACCACTGCCCCACTGACACGACCACTGCCCCACTGACACTGACCACTGCCCCACTGACACTGACCACTGCCCCACTGACACTGACCACTGCCCACTGACACCGACCACTGTCCCACTGACACCGACCACTGCCCCACTGACACGACCACTGCCCCACTGACACTGACCACTGCCCCACTGACACTGTCCACTGCCCCACTGACACGACCACTGCCCCACTGACACCGACCACTGCCCCACTGACACCGACCACTGCCCCACTGACACGACCACTGCCCCACTGACACCGACCACTGCCCAACTGACACCGACCACTGCCCCACTGACACCGTCCACTGACCCACTGACACCGTCCACTGACACTGACAGTCCACTGCCCCACTGACACGTCCACTGCCCCACTGACACCGACCACTGCCCCACTGACCCACTGACACCATCCACTGCCCCCACTGACACCGACCACTGACCCACTGACACCGACCACTAACACCGACTACTGACCCACTGACACCCACCACCCCCTTTCCCAAAAGCACTGTGAAATATATATTTTAAAAATAAAGCCCCACCCTCCCATCATTTTTAAAATAGTACAAAAAAAAAAATTGTAAAAAGAATTATTAAAAAAATTAAATTGTAAAAATGTATAAAAAAAATAAAATTCACTGGTCCCAACTGACACCGACCACTGCCCCACTGACACCGACCACTGATCCACTGACACCCACCACCCCCTTTCCCAAAAGCACTGTGAAAAAATATATTTCAAAAATAAAACCAACCTGGCCCACCCTTTGCAGCTAAAACAGCTTCCACTCTTCTGGGAAGGCTGTCTACAAGGCTTAGGAGTGTGTCTTTGAACCTATGGAGGGGGTGACTGGAGATGGATGTGGGCATGGCTGAGGATGAGCGGCATCTGAAGTGAGTGTGCGTGCTGTTCTCCCGCTCCACTCTGCCTAAAATGAGACCGCACTAATGCGCTGACCTTCCCCCGGCCCGATTGCTTGGTGCACGGCTTGCCTCACAGGGCCCTCAGTCTGGAGCAGCCCTCCCTACCTCCTCCTCTCCTGTCCCCCTCTACTTGTGTGGTGGACCATCTGGAGCGGCGGTGCACAGACTTGGCGTGCAGTGAGGGGCCGCTGGATGAGAGGAGGAGAGGATCTCGCGGGATCTTGGGCTCCTGCTTGCTCTGCTTCGGTGTGAGATAGAAAGCTTGTCTGTGGTCGGCTCTACAGTGACGATGCTGGAGGACGCTGGATGTCTGAGGTGAATTTTATTTGCGGTTTGCCTGTGTGTAACTATTGTGTATTTACCGTCCACTGCCCCACTGACACACTGACACCAACCACTGCCCCACTGACACCGACCACTGCCCCACTGACACCGACCACTGCCCCACTGACACCGACCACTGCCCCACTGACACCGTCCACTGCCCCACTGACCACTGCCCCACTGACATCGTCCACTGCCACTGCTCCACTGACACAGTCCACTGCCCCACTGACACCGACCACTGCCCCAACTGACACCGACCACTGCCCCACTGACACCGACCACTGCCCCACTGACACCGTCCACTGCCACTGCTCCACTGACAGCGTCCACTGCCACTGCCCCACTGACACCGTCCACTGCCCCACTGACACCGTCCACTGCCCCACTGACACCGACCACTGCCCCACTGCCCAACTGACACTGTCCACTTCCCAACTGACACCGTCCACTGCCCCACTGACACTGTCCACTGCCCCACTGACACCGACCACTGACACTGACACGACCACTGCCCCACTGACACGTCCACTGCCCCACTGACACCGACCACTGACCACTGCCCCAGTCCACTGTCCCACTGACACCGTCCACTGCCCCACTGACACTGACCACTGACCACTGCCCCACTAACACAGTCCACTGCCCCACTGACACAGTCCACTGCCCCACTGACACAGTCCACTGCCCCACTGACACAGTCCACTGCCCCACTGACACTGTTCACTGCCCCACTGACACTGTCCACTGCCCCACTGACACTGTCCACTGCCCCACTGACACTGTCCACTGCCCCACTGACACCGTCCACTGCCCCACTGACACGTCCACTGCCCCACTGACATCGTTCACTGTCACTGCTCCACTGACGGCGTCCACTGCCGCTGACCACTGCCCCATTGACACCGACAACTGCCCCATTGACACCGACCACTGCCCCATTGACACCGACCACTGCCCCACTGAATCCGTCCACTGCCCCACTGACATCGTCCACTGCCACTGCTCCACTGACACAGTCCACTGCCACTGCCCCACTGACACCGACCACTGCCCCACTGACACCGTCCACTTCCACTTCCCCACTGACACAGTCCACTGCCCCACTGACACAGTCCACTGCCCCACTGACACAGTCCACTGACACCGTCCACTGCCCCACTGACACCATCCACTGCCCCACTGACACCGACCACTGCCCCACTGACACCGTTCACTGCCCCACTGACACCGTCCACTGCCCCACTGCCCCACTGACACTGTCCACTGACACAGTCCACTGCCCCACTGACACAGTCCACTGCCCCACTGACACCGTCCACTGCCCCACTGACACCGACTACTGCCCCACTGACACCATCCACTGCCACTGACCACTGCCCCACTGACACAGTCCACTGACCCACTGACCCTCTGACACTGTCCACTGACCCACTGACCCACTGACACCGACCACTGACCCAATGACACCGACCACTGACCCACTGACACCGTCCACTGACCCACTGAACCACTGACACCGTCCACTGCTCCACTGACACAGTCCACTAACCCACTGACAGCGTCCACTGCCACTGACCACTGCCCCATTGACACCGACCACTGCCCCATTGACACCGACCACTGCCCCATTGACACCGACCACTGCCACTGCTCCACTGACACAGTCCACTGCCACTGCCCCACTGACACAGTCCACTGCCTAGACATGTGCGATTAGTTTCGTACGAATTCGTAATTCGTACGAATTTTTCGAAATTCGTACAAATTTTTCGAACTTCGTACGAATTTACGAATCCGTAGTACGAATTTACGAATCCGTAGTACGAATTTTTTCGAATACAAATTACGTACGGAATACGAAATTCCGTTTACGAATTTCGTCGCCAAATTTATTCGAATCCGACTACCAAAATCGAATTTCAACTAATATGAAAGAAATTATTATAGCGGATATAACGGATGATTCGAATGAATTAGAATGAATTCGAATGGATTCGAATGATTCGAATGACAAAGTGTAATTTTTGCAGGAAAAAATCCGTTTACGAATTTCAGCTCCAAATTTTTCGAATCCAACTACCAATATCGAATTTCAACTAATTCGAAAGAAAATATTATAGCGGATATAACGAATGAATTCGAATGAATTCAAATGAATTCAAATGATTCGAATAACAAAGTGTCATTTTTGCAGGAAAAAAAGCTATTTAAAATCAGTCAATTGTCGGCTCCATAACACAGAGAACAGTCATTCATTGATATAAAAAAAAAAGCGTGGGGGTCCCCCCAAATTCAATAACCAGGCCCTTCAGGTCTGGTATGGATTTTAAGGGCAACCCCGGCCAAAAAAAAAAAATGGCGTGGGGTCCCCCCTAAATATCCATACCAGACCCTTCAGGTCTGGGATGGATTTTAAGGGGAACCCCGACCAAAAAAAAAAATGGCGTGGGGTCCCCCTCAAAATCCATACCAGACCCTTTATCCGAGCACGCAACCTGGCAGGCCGCAGGAAAAGAAGGGGGATGAGAGCGGCCCCCCTCCCGCCTGAACCGTACCAGGCCACATGCCCTCTAAATTGGGAGGGTGCTTTGGGGTTCTGAGACCCCCAAAGTACCTTGTCCCCATGTTGATGGGGACAAGGGCCTCATCCCCATCAAGAAGAAGCGGATCGGAGGAAGAAGAAGATGGAAGAAGATGCCGGAAGGAGAAGATGAAGAAACCGAAGGATGACGAGAGGAAGAGCAGAAGAAAGAAGAAAGAAGATTTTAATAAAGGAATTGTCAAAGACCGTCTCCTGTCATTTTTACCATTTTTGTCACCTTTTTTGGTGAAATGGTAGGGGTACTTTTGTACCCCTTACCATTTCACACAGGGGGGGGCGGGATCTGGGGGTCCCTTTGTTAAAGGGGGCTTCCAGATTCCGATAAGCCCCCCGCCCGCAGACCCCCACAACCACCGGCCAGGGTTGTGGGGATGAGGCCCTTGTCCTCATCAACATGGGGACAAGGTGCTTTGGGGGGACCCCAAAGCACCCTCCCAATGTTGAGGGCATGTGGCCTGGTACGGTTCAGGAGGGGGGGGGGGGCGCTCTCGTCCCCCCTCTTTTCCTGCGGCCTGCCAGGTTGCGTGCTCGGATAAGGGTCTGGTATAGATTTTGAGGGGGACCCCACGCCATTTTTTTGGGCTGGGGTTCCCCTTAAAATTCATCCCAGACCTCAAGGGTCTGGTATGGATATTCAGGGGGACCCCACGCCATTTTTTTTTGGCTGGGGTTCCCCTTAATATCCATAGCAGACCTGAAGGGCCTGGTTATTGAATTTGGGGGGACCCCCTTGCTTTTTTTTATCAATGACTTTCAATGAATGACTGTTCTCTGTGTTACGGACCCGACAATTCATTTGCGGGCAATAGCCGCGAGTGATTTTTTTAAATAGCTTTTAAATGACATTGTGCAGGAACAGTTCTCTATATTAGATATACTGAATCTCAAATGCATTTGAATCATTCGAAGCATTCGTTATATCCGCTATTATAATTTCTTTCATATTAGTTGAAATTAGATATTTGGTAGTTGTTGGATTCGAATTGTTCTCTGTGTTACGGGAACCGGCAATTAGCCGCAAATGATTTTAAATAGCATTTTTGACCCCGCCTCCCATCTGATGTCATGGGGAAAGCCATAGGGAAGTCCCCATGACGTCCCCATGCGTCAGAGGGGGCGGGGTTACCAGGTGCCCTCCGTTATAAAAGACCTGTCAGCCGGAGCGAAGCCTTACACAGCGGAAGCCTCCCATTGCGAGGAGCGGCCCGAGAACAGACGCCGACGCCGATGCCGGACGAGAAGGACGAGAAGACCGGAGCAAGTAGAAGCGGATCGGAGGAAGAAGAAGATGGAAGAAGAGGCCGGAAGGAGAAGATGAAGAAACCGAAGGATGAAGAGAGGAAGAGCAGAAGAAAGAAGAAAGAAGATTTTAAAAAAGGAATTGTCAAAGACTGTCTCCTGTCATTTTTACCATTTTTGACACTTTTTTGGTGAAATGGTAGGGGTACTTTTGTACCCCCTTACCATTTCACACGGGGGGCGGGATCTGGGGGTCCCCTTGTTAAAGGGGGCTTCCAGATTCCGATAAGCCCCCTGCCCGCAGACCCCCACAACCACCGGCCAGGGTTGTGGGGAAGAGGCCCTTGTCCTCATCAACATAGGGATAAGGTGCTTTGGGGGTCTCAGACCCCCAAAGCATCCTCCCAATGTTGAGGGCATGTGGCCTGGTATGGTTCAGGCGGGAGGGGGGCGCTCTCATCCCCCCCTCTTTTCCTGCGGCCTGCCAGGTTGCGTGCTAGGGATGAGCCGAACACCCCCGGGTTCGGTTCGCACCAGAACCTTCGAACCGACCGAAAGTTCGCGCAAATTTTCGAACCCTATACGTTATAATGGACACGAACGTTCGAAATCAAAAGTGCTAATTACAACGGCCAATATGCATGTTAATGTCATAAAACAGGTTTGGGGACCCGGGTCCTGCCCCAGGGGACATATATCAATGCAAAAAGAACTTTTAAAAACTAACGTTTTTTCGGGAGCAGTCATTTTAATGATGCATAAAGTGAAAAAAAAAAAGTGAAATTTTCCTTTAAATATGGTACCTGGGGGGTGTCTAAAGTATGCCTGTGAAGTGGCATGTGTTTCCCGTGTTTAGAACTGTCCTTGCACAAAATGACATTTGTAAAGGAAAAAAAGAAGCCATTTAAAACCACTTGCGGCTTTAGGTTTGTTCCTAAGTAGAATCTGAACAGGTACATTATGAAGTGTAGCTCCATCCCAAAAAAATCTATTTTTAAGCTTTTTGGAGAACATAGGGAGGGGTTATCACCCCTGTAACATTTGCTGTCTTTGCACATCTGTTCAGAACATGTCACCTAACTTTCCGTCCCAATGACAAATGTTTTTGGAAAAAGTGGGGTTTTAATTGAAACAAGGATTGGTGATAAAGTATCAGTAGAGAGGAGATACCTTTTTCCCAAATTAAATCTAACAGAATAGGGGTAGATTTCCTCTCACTTCCTGTTTTCTCTTTCCATTTGCAAGTAGGAGTCGTTTGTAAGTTGGATGTTTGAAAGTAGGGGCCTGGCGTATATACTCTGCAGAAATTTGCCCTATTAGATGTTGGTGTAGCCACAAGACTGGTGGGCACAGGAATGGGCCCTGCTGTGAGTTAATAGATCAAGATTTGTAATTGCATGCACCTGTTGAACAGGGCAGAAAAATTGGGGGGGTGGTGGTGGTGGTGGACGGTGTTGCCACAAGACTGTAAGCTCTCACAGTTACTCTTGGTGGGCGCAGGAATGGGCCCTGCTGTGAGTTATTAGATCAAGATTTGTAATTGCAAGCACCTGATGAACAGGGCAGAAAAATTGGGCCTTTGGCGGTGGTGGTGGACGGTGTTGCCACAAGACTGTAGGCCCTCATAGTTACTCTTGGTGGGCGCAGGAATGGGCCCTGCTGTGAGTTATTAGATCAAGATTTGTAATTGCAAGCACCTGATGAACAGGGCAGAAAAATTGGGCCTTTGGCGGTGGTGGTGGACGGTGTTGCCACAAGACTGTAGGCCCTCATAGTTACTCTTGGTGGGCGCAGGAATGGGCCCTGCTGTGAGTTATTAGATCAAGATTTGTAATTGCAAGCACCTGATGAACAGGGCAGAAAAATTGGGCCTTTGGCGGTGGTGGTGGACGGTGTTGCCACAAGACTGTAAGCTCTCACAGTTACTCTTGGTGGGCGCAGGAATGGGCCCTGCTGTGAGTTATTAGATCAAGATTTGTAATTGCAAGCACCTGATGAACAGGGCAGAAAAATTGGGCCTTTGGCGGTGGTGGTGGACGGTGTTGCCACAAGACTGTAAGCCCTCACAGTTACTCTTGGTGGGCGCAGGAATGGGCCCTGCTGTGAGTTATTAGATCAAGATTTGTAATTGCAAGCCCCTGATGAACAGGGCAGAAAAATTGTGCCTTTGGCGCTGGTGGTGGTGCCACAAGACTGCAACCCCTCACAGAGACTGTACTTGGAGCGCAGGAGTCACACGTGTTGCGAAGCTATTTTTTCAAAAATTGTAATTACCCGCCCCTGTTAAACAGGGGCTGAAAAATTGTGCCTTAGGCACTGGTGCTGGTGCCACAACACTGCAACCCCTCACAGATACTGTACTTGGAGCACAGCAGTCACACGTGTTGCGAAGCATTTTTTTTTTTTAAAAAAATTGTAAGTACACGCCCCTGTTAAACAGGGGCTGAAAAATTGTGCCTTAGGCACTGGTGCTGGTGCCACAACACTGCAACCCCTCACAGATACTGTACTTGGAGCACAGCAGTCACACGTGTTGCGAAGCATTTTTTTTAAAAAATTGTAAGTACACGCCCCTGTTAAACAGGGGCTGAAAAATTTGCCTTAGGCACTGGTGCTGGTGCCACAACACTGCAACCCCTCACAGATACTGTACTTGGAGCACAGCAGTCACACGTGTTGCGAAGCATTTTTTTTTTATAAAAATTGTATGTACACGCCCCTGTTAAACAGGGGCTGAAAAATTGTGCCTTAGGCACTGGTGTGGTGGCATGGATCATTGAGGAGGAGGAAGAGGATAGTCAGTGAACATAAGAGGACAGTCACTCAGCATCAGCATAGGCAGTCTTGAAGGGATGTGATATTAAAAATTATTCGGTTATATCCGCCTCAGGTGCCTGGTAGCTGGTGGTGATCCAAGACTGATTCATTTTGATGAAGGTCAGTCGATCAACCGAGGCGGTGGACAGGCGCACCCTATGATCGGTGACAAATCCTCCAGCAGCACTGAATGTGCGTTCGGAAAGAACGCTGGAGGCAGGACAGGCCAGTAGCTCAATTGCATACTGTGCAAGCTCTGGCCAGTGATCCATCCTCAGGACCCAGTAAGCCAGAGGATTTTCGGTGGGAAAGGTGTCCAAGTCTGACCTTGCCCCAAGGTATTCCTGCACCATGTATATCAGACGCTGGCGATGGTTGCTGGAACCGATCATACCTTGGGGCTGCGGACTAAAAAATTGTCTGAACGCATCGGTCAGACGTCCACCTTCCCCACCGCTCTTTCTGCTACTGACCGAAGCCTCAGCAACTCGTCGCCCAGGACCAGGAGTTTGTAGCCTCCCAGTTTCTGGGAAGGCGTTGCACAGACCTTTCTGCAAGGCCTCCCTGAGATGTCTCATCCTCTGCTCCCTCTGCGACGGCAAGATAAGGTCCGCAACCTTACCCTTGTACCGCGGATCAAGGAGAGTGGCCAGCCAGTAATGGTCCCTCTCCTTGATCCGAAGAACACGAGGATCCTTCCGCAGGCTTTGCAGGATCAGGGAGGCCATGCAGCGTAGGTTAGCTGAGGCATTCGGTCCGGAGTCTTCTGGGTCACTGAGGATGACATGATCGCCAGCCACCTCCTCCCAGCCACGTACAAGTCCACTGGTTTGTTGGGACTGTACATCATCCCTAAAAGACTGCTGCTGCTGATGCTGAGTGCCAGGCTCCACCTCCATGCTCACACAATCCTCCTCCTCCTCCTCCTCCTCCTCCTCCTCATCCTCTTCCTGTGTGATGGGTGGGACAGAAGGAACACTGTCCGGATAAAGGGGGCCTTGAGAGGCAAGGAAGTCCTCCTCTTCCTGCCTCTGTTCTGCCTCAAGTGCCCTGTCCATTATCCCACGCAGCGTATGCTCCAACAGGTGGACAAGAGGGACAGTGTCACTGATGCATGCACTGTCACTGCTCACCATCCTCGTGGCCTCCTCAAATGGTGAGAGGACAGTGCATGCATCCCTGATCATGCTCCACTGACGTGGGGAAAAAAAACCAAGCTCCCCTGACCCTGTCCTGGTGCCATAGTCGCAAAGGTACTCATTGATGGCCCTCTGCTGCGTGTGCAGTCGCTGCAGCATGGCCAACGTTGAGTTCCACCTGGTGGGCATGTCACATATTAGGCGGTTCTTGGGCAGGTTCAGCTCCTTTTGCAGCTCAGTCAGCCGAGCACTGGCATTATAAGATCGGCGGAAATGCACACAGACTTTCCTGGCCTGCCTCAGGACATCCTGTAAGCCTGGGAACCTGCCCAAGAACCGCTGCACCACCAGGTTGAGGACGTGAGCCATGCAGGGCACATGGGTGAGCTGCCCCTGTCGCAGGGCGGAGAGGAGGTTGGTGCCATTGTCAGAAACGACCATTCCTGGCTTAAGCTGACGTGGCGTCAACCACCTCTCGGCCTGCCCCTGCAGAGCTGCCAGAACCTCTGGCCCAGTGTGGCTCCTGTCCCCCAAACACACCAGCGCAAGCACAGCATGGCATCTTTTTGCCTGCGTACTTGCGTAGCCCCTTGTACGCCTACGGAGCACCGCTGGTTCCAAGGACAGAGCACTGGAGGAAGAAGAAGAGGAGGGGGTGGAGGAGAGAGGTGTGTCACAACCAGTAGCAGTAGTAGCGTTTTGGAGGCGTGGTGGCGGAACAACCTCCAACACTACTGCACCTTGTCCTGCATCCCTCCCAGCTGCCAATAGAGTGACCCAATGGGCCGTGAAAGAAAGGTACCGTCCCTGTCCATGCCTGCTGGACCATGAGTCAGCGGTAATATGCACCTTACCGCTGACCGCCCTGTCCAGCGAGGCATGGACATTGCCCTCCACATGCCGGTAGAGAGACGGAATCGCCTTCCGTGAGAAAAAGTGGCGTTTGGGAACCTGCCACTGAGGAACCGCACATTGAACAAACTCACGGAAGGGGGCCGAGTCTACCAACTGAAAAGGCAGCAGTTGAAGTGCTAGCAATTTAGCCAAGCTAGCATTCAACCGCTGGGCATGTGGATGGCTGGGAGTGTACTTCTTTCTACGGTCCAGCAGCTGGGGCAGGGAAATTTGCCTGCTGCAATCGGACGTCGGTGTACTGCAAGTACTTGGTTGTGACACACCTAATTCTACACCTTCAGTCCTCTCAGAGCAGCTTTCAGAGAGGACTGAAGGTGTAGTGGGGATGGAGATCCCAGCTGATGAGGAGCAAGGAGAGGTCCGCTTAGTTCTTTGGTGTGGGTCTTTTATGTGTGCCTGCCAACGAGCTGCATGGCAGGTCGACATATGTCTGGTCATGCTTGTGGTGCCCAAGCGGCTGATGTTTTGGCCACGCGAGATACGCTTGAGACAAATATTGCAAATAGCAGTGGTGCGATCTGATGCACTCGTCTCAAAAAAGGCCCACACCAAAGAACTTTTCTGATAATGTGCAGAGGCAGCGCCCTGCACAGGCGGAGCTCTGCGGTGTTGTACAGTTGCTGTGCTGGCCTCTACCTGGCCTCCAGGGGGCATCCTGCCTCGTTGGACATGTGACGCCGCATCCTCCTCCTCCTCGTCCTCCTCCTCATCCTCTCTCCCTTCAGGCACCCACGTGGAGTCAGTGACCTCATCATCCCCTCCCTCTTCACCACTAGAGCAAACCTGGCAGTAAGCTGCAGCTGGTGGAACAGTACTGCCAGATTCCTCAAGCTGGGTATCATCATCCGAACCTTCGAATCGTTGGGCATCCTCCTGGAGCATGTACCCAACACTGTGCTCAAAGAGTTCGGGGGACTCCTCAGGAGGACATGGTGGGTCTAGGGAAGGGGTGGCTGATGATGCTCTGCCAGTACCCTGAGCCTGGGTGAGAGAGGATGAGGAGGATGAGGAGGGCTTGGTCATCCATTCTACCAAGCCTTCAGCATGATGCGGCTCCACATGTCCAGCTGCCGAAAACAAAGACGCGCGTGTCCCATGGCCACGTGCTGATGACGATGCACGACCACGTCCACGGCCACGGCCACGTCCACTAGAAACAGAGCCTGCCTGCCCTGTGTTCTTGGCTCTGCACGCTCTGCCTCCCCTTGGCGGTCTTCCAGCCATTGTAGTCGGTAGTCCTGTGGGTGCTGCTGAGAAGAATATATAGGAGCTCTGTGTGATGCCACTAACACACTAGAAGTCCTATGGGTGCTTCTGCAAAGAAAATAGAGGAGCTCTGTGTGATGCCACTAACACACTAGAAGTCCTGTGGGTGCTGCTGAGAAGAAAATATAGGAGCTCTGTGTGATGCCACTAACACACTAGAAGTCCTATGGGTGCTTCTGCAAAGAAAATAGAGGAGCTCTGTGTGATGCCACTAACACACTAGAAGTCCTGTGGGTGCTGCTGAGAAGAAAATATAGGAGCTCTGTGTGATGCCACTAACACACTAGAAGTCCTATGGGTGCTTCTGCAAAGAAAATAGAGGAGCTCTGTGTGATGCCACTAACACACTAGAAGTCCTGTGGGTGCTGCTGAGAAGAAAATATAGGAGCTCTGTGTGATGCCACTAACACACTAGAAGTCCTATGGGTGCTTCTGCAAAGAAAATAGAGGAGCTCTGTGTGATGCCACTAACACACTAGAAGTCCTGTGGGTGCTTCTGCAAAGAAAATAGAGGAGCTCTGTGTGATGCCACTAACACACTAGAAGTCCTGTGGGTGCTGCTGAGAAGAAAATATAGGAGCTCTGTGTGATGCCACTAACAAGCTAGAAGTCCTATGGGTGCTTCTGCAAAGAAAATAGAGGAGCTCTGTGTGATGCCACTAACACACTCGAAGTCCTGTGGGTGCTGCTGAGAAGAAAATATAGGAGCTCTCTGTGTGATGCCACTAACACACTAGAAGTCCTATGGGTGCTTCTGCAAAGAAAATAGAGGAGCTCTGTGTGATGCCACTAACACACTAGAAGTCCTGTGGGTGCTGCTGAGAAGAAAATATAGGAGCTCTGTGTGATGCCACTAACACACTAGAAGTCCTATGGGTGCTTCTGCAAAGAAAATAGAGGAGCTCTGTGTGATGCCACTAACACACTAGAAGTCCTGTGGGTGCTGCTGAGAAGAAAATATAGGAGCTCTGTGTGATGCCACTAACACACTAGAAGTGCTATGGGTGCTTCTGCAAAGAAAATAGAGGAGCTCTGTGTGATGCCACTAACACACTAGAAGTCCTGTGGGTGCTTCTGCAAAGAAAATAGAGGAGCTCTGTGTGATGCCACTAACACACTAGAAGTCCTGTGGGTGCTGCTGAGAAGAAAATATAGGAGCTCTGTGTGATGCCACTAACACACTAGAAGTCCTATGGGTGCTTCTGCAAAGAAAATAGAGGAGCTCTGTGTGATGCCACTAACACACTCGAAGTCCTGTGGGTGCTGCTGAGAAGAAAATATAGGAGCTCTGTGTGATGCCACTAACACACTAGAAGTCCTATGGGTGCTTCTGCAAAGAAAATAGAGGAGCTCTGTGTGATGCCACTAACACACTAGAAGTCCTGTGGGTGCTCTGAGAAGAAAATATAGGAGCTCTGTGTGATGCCACTAACACACTAGAAGTCCTATGGGTGCTTCTGCAAAGAAAATAGAGGAGCTCTGTGTGATGCCACTAACACACTAGAAGTCCTGTGGGTGCTTCTGAGAAGAAAATATAGGAGCTCTGTGTGATGCCACTAACACACTAGAAGTCCTATGGGTGCTTCTGCAAAGAAAATATAGGAGCTCTGTGTGATGCCACTAACACACTAGAAGTCCTATGGGTGCTTCTGCAAAGAAAATATAGGAGCTCTGTGTGATGCCACTAACACACTAGAAGTCCTGTGGGTGCTTCTGAGAAGAAAATATAGGAGCTCTGTGTGATGCCACTAACACACTAGAAGTCCTATGGGTGCTTCTGCAAAGAAAATATAGGAGCTCTGTGTGATGCCACTAACACACTAGAAGTCCTGTGGGTGCTTCTGAGAAGAAAATATAGGAGCTCTGTGTGATGCCACTAACACACTTCAAGTCCTATGGGTGCTTCTGGGAAGAAAATATAGGATCTCTGTGTGATGCCACTAACACACTTCAAGTCCTATAGGTGCTTCTGGGAAGAAAATATAGATCTCTGTGTGATGGGACTAACACACTTCAAGTCTATAGGTGCTTCTGGGAACAAAATATAGGATCTCTGTGTGATGGGACTAACACACTTCAAGTCCTATAGGTGCTTCTGGGAACAAAATATAGGATCTCTGTGTGATGTGATGGGACTAACACACTTCAAGTCCTATAGGTGCTTCTGGGAACAAAATATATGATCTCTGTGTGATGGGACTAACACACTTCAAGTCCTATAGGTGCTTCTGGGAAGAAAATATAGGTCTGTGTGATGGGACTAACACACTTCAAGTCCTATAGGTGCTTCTGGGAACAAAATATATGATCTCTGTGTGATGGGACTAACACACTTCAAGTCCTATAGGTGCTTCTGGGAAGAAAATATAGGTCTGTGTGATGGGACTAACACACTTCAAGTCCTATAGGTGCTTCTGGGAACAAAATATATGATCTCTGTGTGATGGGACTAACACACTTCAAGTCCTATAGGTGCTTCTGGGAAGAAAATATAGGTCTGTGTGATGGGACTAACACACTTCAAGTCCTATAGGTGCTTCTGGGAACAAAATATATGATCTCTGTGTGATGGGACTAACACACTTCAAGTCCTATAGGTGCTTCTGGGAAGAAAATATAGGTCTGTGTGATGGGACTAACACACTTCAAGTCCTATAGGTGCTTCTGGGAACAAAATATATGATCTCTGTGTGATGGGACTAACACACTTCAAGTCCTATAGGTGCTTCTGGGAAGAAAATATAGGTCTGTGTGATGGGACTAACACACTTCAAGTCCTATAGGTGCTTCTGGGAACAAAATATATGATCTCTGTGTGATGGGACTAACACACTTCAAGTCCTATAGGTGCTTCTGGGAAGAAAATATAGGTCTGTGTGATGGGACTAACACACTTCAAGTCCTATAGGTGCTTCTGGGAACAAAATATATGATCTCTGTGTGATGGGACTAACACACTTCAAGTCCTATAGGTGCTTCTGGGAAGAAAATATAGGTCTGTGTGATGGGACTAACACACTTCAAGTCCTATAGGTGCTTCTGGGAACAAAATATATGATCTCTGTGTGATGGGACTAACACACTTCAAGTCCTATAGGTGCTTCTGGGAAGAAAATATAGGTCTGTGTGATGGGACTAACACACTTCAAGTCCTATAGGTGCTTCTGGGAACAAAATATATGATCTCTGTGTTATGGGACTAACACACTTCAAGTCCTATAGGTGCATCTGGGAAGAAAATATAGGTCTGTGTGATGGGACTAACACACTTCAAGTCCTATAGGTGCTTCTGGGAACAAAATATATGATCTCTGTGTGATGGGACTAACACACTTCAAGTCCTATAGGTGCTTCTGGGAAAAAATGTAGGTCTGTGTGATGGGACTAACACACTTCAAGTCCTATAGGTGCTTCTGGGAACAAAATATATGATCTCTGTGTGATGGGACTAACACACTTCAAGTCCTATAGGTGCTTCTGGGAAGAAAATGTAGGTCTGTGTGATGGGACTAACACACTTCAAGTCCTATAGGTGCTTCTGGGAACAAAATATATGATCTCTGTGTGATGGGACTAACACACTTCAAGTCCTATAGGTGCTTCTGGGAACAAAATATATGATCTCTGTGTGATGGGACTAACACACTTCAAGTCCTATAGGTGCTTCTGGGAACAAAATATATGATCTCTGTGTGATGGGACTAACACACTTCAAGTCCTATAGGTACTTCTGGGAAGAAAATATAGGTCTGTGTGATGGGACTAACACACTTCAAGTCCTATAGGTGCTTCTGGGAACAAAATATATGATCTCTGTGTGATGGGACTAACACACTTCAAGTCCTATAGGTGCTTCTGGGAAGAAAATATAGGTCTGTGTGATGGGACTAACACACTTCAAGTCCTATAGGTGCTTCTGGGAACAAAATATATGATCTCTGTGTGATGGGACTAACACACTTCAAGTCATATAGGTGCTTCTGGGAAGAAAATATAGGTCTGTGTGATGGGACTAACACACTTCAAGTCCTATAGGTGCTTCTGGGAACAAAATATATGATCTCTGTGTGATGGGACTAACACACTTCAAGTCCTATGGGTGCTTCTGGGAAAAAAATGTAGGTCTGTGTGATGGGACTAACACACTTCAAGTCCTATAGGTGCATCTGGGAACAAAATATATGATCTCTGTGTGATGGGACTAACACACTTCAAGTCCTATAGGTGCTTCTGGGAAGAAAATATAGGTCTGTGTGATGGGACTAACACACTTCAAGTCCTATAGGTGCTTCTGGGAACAAAATATATGATCTCTGTGTGATGGGACTAACACACTTCAAGTCCTATAGGTGCTTCTGGGAACAAAATATAGGAGCTCTGCCTGCCTGCCACGAACACACTACAAGTCCTATAGGTGCTTCTGGGAACAAAATTTAGGAGCTCTGCCTGCCTGCCACGAACACACTACAAGTCCTATAGGTGCTTCTGGGAACAAAATATAGGAGCTCTGCCTGCCTGCCACGAACACACTACAAGTCCTATAGGTGCTTCTGGGAACAAAATATAGGAGCTCTGCCTGCCTGCCACGAACACACTACAAGTCCTATAGGTGCTTCTGGGAACAAAATATAGGAGCTCTGCCTGCCTGCCACGAACACACTACAAGCCCCTCTTTCTAAATCAATCTTTCTAAATGAATCTATCTAACTCAATCTCTCTAAGTAAATCTCTCTAACTAACTAAATCCAGCAGAGTGTCACAGAACTATCCTGCTCTATCTACGCCGGAACAGCATGTGACCGGCGCAGACGGCGTGGCGGCCTTTTATAGGGGGGGGCGTGTACTAAAGCCCCTGAGCTGTAATTGGCTACAGGCGTCCTGCCTGTAGCCAATTATGGCTCTTCGAGTTTCCGGCGCTGTGATTGGCCAAGCATGCGGGGTCACAGTGCATGCTTGGCCAATCATCAGCCAGCAATGCACTGCGCCGCCGCGCCGGCCGCAATGCATTGCGGGGCCGCTCGCATCACACGAACGTGATGCGAGCGGCCAAAATAGTTCTGGGCTCGCCGAGCGAGCGAACACCCGGTGCTCGATGCGAACATGGGTTCGCATCGAGCACCGGGCCCATCCCTACCGACCACTGCCCCACTGACACCGACCACTGCCCCACTGACACCGACCACTGCCCCACTGACACAGTCCACTGCCCCACTGACACAGTCCACTGACACCGTCCACTGCCCAACTGACACCGACCACTACCCCACTGACACCGACCACTGCCCCACTGACACCGACCACTGCCCCACTGACACCGTCCACTGCCCCACTGACACCGTTCACTGCCCCACTGACACCGTCCACTGCCACTGACCACTGCCCCAATGACACAGTCCACTGCCCCACTGACACAGTCCACTGCCCCACTGACACAGTCCACTGCCCCACTGACACCGACCACTGCCCCACTGACACCGACCACTCCCCCACTGACACAGTCCACTGCCCCACTGCCACAGTCCACTGCCACTGACCACTGCCCCACTGACACCGACCAGCCCCACTGACACCGCCCACTGACCCACTGACACCGCCCACTGACCCACTGACACCGTCCACTGACCCACTGACACGACCACTGACCCAGTGACACCGACCACTGACCCACTGACACCGTCCACTGACCCACTGACACCGTCCACTGACCCACTGACACCGACCCAATGAAACTGACCACTGACACCGACTACTGACACCCACCACCACCTTTCCCAAAAGCACTGTGAAAAATATATTTTAAAAATAAAGCCCCACCCTCCCATCATTTTTAAAATAGTAAAAAAAAAATTGTAAAAAGAATTATTAAAAAAATTAAATTGTAAAAATGTATAAAAAAAATAAAATTCACTGGTCCCAACTGACACCGACCACTGCCCCACTGACACCGACCACTGATCCACTGACACCCACCACCCCCTTTCCCAAAAGCACTGTGAAAAAATATATTTCAAAAATAAAACCAACCTGGCCCACCCTTTGCAGCTAAAACAGCTTCAACTCTTCTGGGAAGGCTGTC
>CM053028.1:179746838-180108845 GCA_028564925.1 Lithobates sylvaticus | reverse complement strand
CTCCCTGCGTCCCCCCTCTCTCTCTCCCTGCCCCCTCCCTCTCCCCCCTCTCTCTCTCCTCTTTCTCCCTGCCCTCCCCCTGTTGGGGAAAATTTTATGAAGATGTTTTAGATGTATTTTTGTCATAAGAGTCCCCAGTTTTCGTTCCGTCCCAGCCTGCTCTAAAGAGCTGACTGGGGCAGACTGACGCTGGTTGATATATATATATATATATTATATATATAATATGTTATAATTGATTTTTTTAACTATATTTTTCTTTGAATTTCATTTACAATATTTATATATATATAAATTCTAGAAGTGGTTTCTAAAATAATATATGCTTTGCCATTGTTCTGTCATTATGATATATAAAGTTATTTCGATACTTACCTTTACTGTAACTCCAGCGACGCTCTCTCTTCGACGATTCTCTGCTCTCACAACGGGGCGGGACTTTCGACGCCCGCTGCCGTTGTGATTGCAACAGGAGCTGCTGATGGCGCATGCACGAGATTACAATGAATGGGCGTCAGTGAAATCCAGGAAGAGAACGCCTGGAGGTTTCCCTCGCCCACAGGCAAGATGGAGAACCGAACCAGCTTTTTTATAAAGTGATTTTTTAATAGAAAAAACGAAAGGCACAACTGCTACAACCCGGACTGGTGAGTTAATAAATGACAAAATATATTCTTTATTAAGGACCTTAAAAAAAAAAAAAACGTCAGGGGCAGTGGAGCCGCGCTTTAAGTAGTGGATAACTTCCTGGGATTGGAAAGAGATGTTTGCGGAGTGGGGATGTGTCAGCCGGTGAAGGGGCCCCTGTGCATTGCACAGACGTTCACCCGGGGGGCATATGTTTGCTCTGCAAGGGTCTGTTGTGTGCAGATGTGCGCTCATCGTCTCTGCTGTGTCTGATCAGCATATGCTGGGATTGGCTGCGTACATCTGCAGATAATCTTCCATCCACAGGGAAGGTAGCATAATCCAGGTACACATTGTTCTCTTCGAACAATGTGTACTAAGGATTACTATCAACAGAAATGTCAGTTGTGCATGCCAGTTTACTAAACCTATTTGAAAGTATACAGGTCTTTGATTGGTTCTTTTGAAGGAAAACCAATGTCTTTTTTGGATGTCTGTGAAGACACCACCTCCTTCTCCATTGTATTGTTTCAAATCGTTATATGGTCATTCAATTTCCTGTGAGGTCACAATCCTTTGTAATCCCTTTTGTAATTCTGTGAATAAAAGAAGGAAGCTGGCCCATTGAAGGGGGCCGACGCTGAGATGATGACGTGAGACTTGTGGTAATGTCTGTTTTTGGGAATGGGTGGGCCAGGGGAGACATACGATCAGAGGGCGCATTATATCATAAGATTAAAAGGCGATTATTAGCGCAAGAGTGTGGTGAAATATCCATGACACCCCCTCTCTCTCTCTCTCCCCCCCCCCCCTGCCCCTTCTCTCTCTCTGTCCCTGCCCCCTCCCTCTCTGTCTCTCTCCCTGCCCCCTCCCTCTCTCTCTCCCTGCCCCCCTCCCTCTCTGTCTCTCTCCCTGCCCCCTCCCTCTCTGTCTGTGTGTGTGTGTCTCTCTCTCTCTGTCCCCCCTCTCTCTGTCCCTGTCTGTCTGTCTCTCTCCCCCCATCTCTCTCTCCTCCCCCTCCCCTCTCCTCTCTCTCTCCTCTCTCTCTCTCTCTCTCTCTCTCTCCCCCCTGTCCCTCTCTCTCTCTATCCCTGTCCCTCCTCTCTCTCTCTCTCTCTCTCTCTCTCCCTCTCTCTCTCACTCTCTCTCTCCCTCTCTCTCTCTGCCCCTTCTCCCTCTCTCTCTCCCCCTCTCCCTCTCTCTCTCCCCCCCCTGTCCCTCTCTCTCTCTATCTCCCTGCCCCCCTCTCTCTCTCTCTCTCTCTCCCCCTGCCCCTCCCTCTCCCTGTCTCTCTCTCTCCCTGTCCCCTCTCTCTCCCTGCCCCACCCTCTCTCTCCCTGCCCCCCCTCTCTCTCTCTCCCTGCTCCCTCCTCTCTCTCTCCCTCTCTCTCTCCACCTCCCCCTCTCTCTCCCCCTGCCCTCCTCTCTCAATCTCTCTCTCCCTGCCCCCCCCCTCTCTCCTCCCTCTCTCACTGGCCCTCCCCCTCTCTCTCTCCCTGCCCCCTCCCCCTCTCTCTCTCTCCCCCCTCCCGCCCCCCTCCCTCTCTCTCTCTCCCTTCCCCCTCCCTCTCTTTCCCTGCTCCCCCCCTCTCCCTCTCCACCCCTGCCCCCTCCCTCTCTCTCCCTGCCCCTCCCTCTCTCTCCCTGCCCCTTCCTTTCTCTCTCTCCCTGTCCCTTCCTTTCTTCCTCTCCCTGCCCCTCTCTCTCCCCCCCTGCCCCCTCTCTCTCTCTCCCCCTGCCCCCCTCTCTCTCTCCCCCTGCCCCCTCTCTCTCTTTCCTCCTGCCCCCTCTTTCCCCCTGCCCCCCTCTCTCTCCCTGCCTCCCTCCCTCTCTGTCTCTCTCTCCCTGCCCCCTCCCTCTCTGTCTCTCTCCCTGCCCCCTCCCTCTCTCTCTCCCTGCCCCCTCCCTCTCTGTCTCTCTCCCTGCCCCCTCCCTCTCTGTCTCTGTGTGTGTGTGTGTGTGTCTCTCTCTCTCTCTGTCCCCCTCTCTCTCTGTCTGTCTCTCTCTCCCCCTGCCCCCTCACTCCCTCTCTCTCTCTCTCTCCCCCTGCCCCCCTCTCTTTCTCTCTGCCCCCTCTCCCTCTCTCCCCCTGCCCCCTCTCTCTCTCTCTCCCTGCCCCCCTCTCTCTCCCTGCTTCCTCTCTCTTGCCCTGCCCCCTCTCTCTCCCCCCTGCCCCCCCTCTCTCTCTCCCTGCCCCCCTCCCTCTCTCTCCCTGCCCCCCTCCCCCCTCTCTCTTTCTCTCTCCCCTCTGCCCCCCCCCTCGCTCTCTCTTGCACTCTCTCTTGCGCACTTTCTCTCTCGCTCTCTCTCTCACGCTCTCTCTCTCTCTCCCCTGTCCCTCCTCCCTCTCTCTCCCCCTCCCCCTCTCTCTCTCTCTGCCTCTCCCCCTCCCCCCTCTCTGGCAGCAGGTGACAAGTGACACGCTTCATCTGGTGGCAGGTGACAGTGGCAAGTGACAAGCGGCATCTGGTGGCAGGAGACAGTGGCAAGTGACAAGCGGCTTACATTTTATATTACAATGTAGTAATAGAAATAATGTGATTTGATCATCCTCACACCATACTAACCATGGTCTCAGAATGATTTCAGTGCCAGCACCAGCCATTCACCCAACAGATCCCCCCCACTTCTGAATTCGCCGTCAACCCTGAGACTACATTTGTCCCTGAATGCCAGTTTGGAAATGTGGTCACCCTAATCTGGGAACCCTGATTTAAGAGGGGGCTCTCTGGGGACTCTGATCTAAGGCAGGGCTCTCTGGAGACCCTGATGTAAGAAGGACTCTCTTGGGACCCTGATGTAAAAGGGGGCTCTCTGGGGTCTCTGATGTAAGGGGGCTCTCTGATGTAAGGGGGCTCTCTGGGGACCCTGATGTAAGAGGGGGCTCTTTGGGGACCCTGATGTAAGAGGGGGCTCTCTGGGGACCCTGATGTAAGAGGGGCTCTCTGGGGACCCTGATGTAAGGGGGGGGCTCTCTGGGGACACTGATGTAAGAGGGGGATCTCTGGGGACCCTGATGTAAGAGGGGATCTCTGGGGACCCTGATGTAAGAGAGGGATCTCTGTGGAACCCTGATGTAAGAGGAGGATCTCTGTGGAACCCTGATGTAAGAGGGGGATCTCTGTGGGGCCCTGATGTAAGAGGGGGATCTCTGTGGGGCCCTGATGTAAGAGGGGGATCTCTGGGGGACCCTGATGTAAGAGGGGGATCTCTGGGTACCCTGATGTAAAAGTGGGTTTATCTGGAGACTCTGA
The DNA here is from genome assembly GCA_028564925.1 of Lithobates sylvaticus. NCBI lineage: Eukaryota > Metazoa > Chordata > Amphibia > Anura > Ranidae > Lithobates > Lithobates sylvaticus. The sequence continues at coordinate 180,104,964 of CM053028.1, read as the reverse complement.
TGTAAAAGTGGGGCTCTCTGGAGACTCTGATATAAGGAGGGGGCTCTCTGAAGTAAGGAGGGGGCTCTCTGGTGACCCTGATGTAAGAGGGGGCTTTCTGGTGACCCTGATGTTAGAGGGGGCTGTCTGGAGACCCTGATGTAAGGGGGCTGTCTGGAGACCCTGATGTAAGGGGGCTCTCTGGTGACTCTGATATAAGGAGGGGGCTCTCTGAAGTAAGGAGGGGGCTCTCTGGGGACTCTGATGTAAGGGGGGCTCTCTGGGGACCCTGATGTAAGGGGGGGCTCTCTGGTGACCCTGATGTAAAAGTGGGGCTCTCTGGAGACTCTGATATAAGGAGGGGGCACTGAAGTAAGGAGGGGGCTCTCTGGGGATTCTGATGTAAGGGGGGCTCTCTGGGGACCCTGATGTAAGGGGGCTCTCTGGTGACCCTGATGTAAAAGTGGGGCTCTCTGGAGACTCTGATATAAGGAGGGGGCTCTGAAGTAAGGAGGGGGCTCTCTGGTGACCCTGATGTAAGAGGGGGCTCTCTGGTGACCCTGATATAAGAGGGGGCTCTCTGGTGACCCTGATGTAAGGGGGGCTTTCTGGTGACCCCGATGTTAGAGGGGGCTGTCTGGAGACCCTGAAGTAAGGGGGCTGTCTGGAGACCCTGATGTAAGGGGGGCTCTCTGGTGACCCTGATGTAAGAGGGGGCTCTCTAGAGACTCTGATATAAGGAGGGGGCTCTCTGAAGTAAGGAGGGGGCTCTCTGATGTAAGGGGGCTCTCTGGGGACCCTGATGTAAGGAGGTCCTCTCTGGGGATCCTTATTTAAGGGGGGGCTCTCTGGTTACCCTGATGTAAGGTGGGGTTCTCTGGGGACCCTGATGTAAGGAGGGACTCTCTAGCAAACCTGATGTAAGGGGGGCTCTCTGGGGACCCTGATGTAAGTGGGGGCTCTCTGGGGACTCTGATGTAAGGGGGGGCTCTCTGGAGACCCTGATGTAAGGAGAAGCTCTCTGGGGACCCTGATGTAAGAGGGGGCTCTCTGGGGACCCTGATGTAAGAGGGGGCTCTCTGGGGACCCTGATGTAAGGGGGGAGGCTCTCTGGAGATCCTTATGTAAGGGGAGGCTCTCTGGGGACTCTGAAGTAAGAGGGGGCTCTCTGGAGACCCTAATGTAAGGGGGCTTTCTGGTGACCCTGATGTTAGAGGGGGCATTCTGGGGACTCTGATGTAAGGGGGCTGTCTGGAGACCCTGATGTAAGAAGCACTCTCTGGGAACTCTGATGCAAGGGGGGCTCTCTGGTTACCCTGATGTAAGGAGGGTTCTCTGGAGACCCTGATGTAAGGGGGGCTCTCTGGGGACCCTGATGTAAAAGGGGGCTCTCTGGGGACCCTGATGTAAGGAGGGGTTCTCTGGAGACCCTGATGTAAGGGGGGCTCTCTGGGGACCCTGATGTAAAAGGGGGCTCTCTGGGGACCCTGATGTAAGAGGGGGATCTCTGGGGACCCTGATGTAAAGGGGCTCTCTGGAGACTCTGATGTAAGGGGGGGGGGCTCTTTGGAGATCATTAGGTAAGGAGGGGCTCTCTGGGGATCCTTATTTAAGGGGAGGCTCTCTGGAGACCCTGATGTAAGAGGGGGCTCTCTGGAGACTCTGACGAAAGGGGGTGCTCTCTGGGGACCCTGATGTAGAGAGGGGTTCTCTTCTCTGGGGACTGATGTAAAGAGGGGTTCTCTTGGGACCCTGATGTAAGGTGGGACTCTCTGACAACCCTGATGTAAGGGGGGCTCTCCGGGGACTGTTGTGGAAAATATTATGTATTGGATGTATTTTAATATGTATTGTGGGGAACCAGAGGGGCCTGGCTGAGATGAGGATGTAAGAATGCTGGTGATGTCTGTTGATGAATGGGTTGATAGGTAAGGTATAGGGTTGAGAGAACCCGAACTGTAAAGTTCGGGTTGGTACCGGACTTTTGGGTTTTTGGGTCCCGGACCCGAACCCGAAGAATTTACTGTATGTTCGGGTTAGAGTTCGGTGTTCGGCGCTTTTTAAAAAGTTATTGTCATAAAAAGTGTTTTAGGGACCTGGGTCCTGCCCCAGGGGACATGTATCAATGCAAAAAAAAGTTTTAAAAACTGCACTGTTTTCGGGAGCAGTGATTTTAATAATGCTTAAAGTGAAACAATAAAAGTGTAATATTCCTTTAAATTTCGTACCTGGGGGGTGTGTATAGTATGCCTGTAAAGGGGTGCATGTTTCCCGTGCTTAGAACTGTCCCTGCATAAAGTGTAATTTCCGAAAGAAAAAAGTAATTTAAAAGCACACGTGGCTATAATGAATTGTCGGCTCCCGTAATACAGAGAACAGTCATTGAAAGTCATTGATAAAAAAAAAAAAAATTTGCGTGGGGTTTCCCCCAAATTCAATTACCAGGCCCTTCAGGTCTGGTGTGGATTTTAAGGGGAACTCTACGCCAAATTAAAAAAAAATGGAGTGGAGTTCCCCCAAAAATCCATACCAGACCCTTTATCCGAGCACGCAACCTGGCAGGCCGCAGGAAAAGAGGGGGGACGAGAGAGCGTCCCCCCTCCTGAACCGTACCAGGCCACATGCCCTCAACATTGGGAGGATGCTTTGGGGGTCTGTGACCCCTCAAAGCACCATGTCCCCATGTTGATAGGGACAAGGGCCTCATCCCCCACAACCCTGTCCGGTGGCAAAAGTCCTTTATTAAAAATAAAAAACAGATTCCAGCGGTGGTAATCCACTCTGCTATCCAGCGATGGCTGATCTCTTCTCCTGTGTCCAGCGATGGGTGATCTCTTCCGATGGTCCAGCGCAGCGCATCCTGTCTCCACGGAGACACTGCTGGAATCCCAGGTCTTAGCTGAGGAGGACGGGGCCACGCCTCTGATGTACGGGTGACCCCGCCCCCTTCTGATGTAACAGAAACCTACGTTAAATCAGAGGGGGGGTCACCCGTACATCACTGGGGAAGCTCGGCTTTTCCCTTGCGTCAGAGAGGGACGGGGTCACCCATACATCACTGGGGGAAGCCTGGGTTTCCCCTTGCGTCAGAGGGGGGCAGGGTCAGGTGACGGGTGGCCCTGTAATCCTCAGCTAAGACCTTTTCAGGCTGTCGGGATTCCCGCAGGGTCTCCATGGAGACAGGATGCGCTGCGCTGGACCTTTGGAAGAGATCACCCATCGCTGGACCCAGGAGAAGAGATCAGCCATCGCTGGATAGCAAGAGTGGATTACCACCGCTGGAATCTTTTTTTTATTTTTAATAAAGGACTTTTCCCAACGGTGTCTGTGTGTTTTTTAACAATTTTTTACACTTTCTTTGTGAAATGGTAGGGGTACTTTTGTACCCCCTTACCATTTCAAACAGGGGGGGTGGGATCTGGGGGACCCCTTGTTAAAGGGGGCTTCCAGATTATGATAAGATCCCCGCCCGCAGACCCCCACAACCACCGGCCAGGGTTGTGGGGATGAGGCCCTTGTCCCCATCAACATGGGGACATGGTGCTTTGAGGGGTCACAGACCCCCAAAGCATCCTCCAAATGTTGAGGGCATGTGGCCTGGTATGGTTCCGGAGGAGGGGGGCGCTCTCTCGTCCCCCCTCTTTTCCTGTGGCCTCCCAGGTTGCATGCTCGGATAAAGGGTCTGGTATGGATTTTTGGGGGAACTCCACGCCATTTTTTTTTAATTTGGCGTGGAGTTCCCCTAAAATCCATACCAGACCTGAAGGGCCTGGTAATTGAATTTAGGGGGAACCCCACGCTTTTTTATAAATGACTTTTAATGACTGTTCTCTGTATAACGGGGAGCCGACAATTCATTATAGCCGCTTTGAAATGACTTTTTTTCTTTCGTAAATTACACTTTGTGCAAGGACAGTTCTAAGCACGGGAAACACGTGTCCCTTTACAGGCATACTATACACACCCCCCAGGTACGAAATTTAAAGGAATATTACACTTTTATTGTTAACAACATTTTGCTGCCATTTGCAGCCCTCTAGCCCTTTCCATTACTTTTTTAGAGCCATTTTAGTCCTCAAGAGTTCGGGTCCCCATTGACTTCAATGGGGTTCGGGTTCAGGGTCAAGTTCGGTCCCAAACTCAAACTTTTTTGCGAAGTTCGGCCGAACCCGTCGAACACGAACATCCAGGTGTCCGCTCAACTCTAGTAAGGTATTATATCATTAAGAAGGAAATGGGTGTTTATATTAGCACAAGAGATGTAGCTGTGTGCTCTGCATACAGACAGATTTCTACCACAGTTGGCGAGCCAGGTAGGTGTGAACAGGGTCTCTTTAAACATCGGATCAGCAGGGGAAGAGAATGAGTCCATGGTCCGATGTGCTGGGGAGGTCCTGCTTTGCGAAAAGAACAAATTTTTCATCTTTTTGAAATAATGCTGGAATTTTGATCGTATGCCAGTGTGTGTGTGTCATTTATATTTGCAAGCTCGAGTGTATGTGTAAGTAACTGTATGTTGTGTAATCAGCGTACAATGTGTGTGTGGCTGAGCAGTTGTGTAGGGATGGGCCCGGTGTTCGATTCAAACCCATGTTCGAATCGAACATCGGCCATTCGTCCGCTCGTCGAGTCCAGAACTCTGCGGGCCGTTCGCATCAAATTCGTGATGCGAACGGCCCGCAATGCACTGCGCCAGTCGCATTTTCTGGCTGATGATTGGCCAAGCATGCACTGTGACACCGCATGCTTGGCCAATCATAGCGCCAGCAGCGAGGAGAGCAATAATTGGCCACAGGCAGGATGCCTGTGGCCAATTATAGCTATGGGGGTTTGGTGCACGCCCCACACTATATAAGGCCGCCGCGCCGGCGGCCTTGTGTAGTGTGTTGCAGCGTTCAGGGAAAGAGGATTGATAGGCAGGGACAGTGGAACTGTGAACTATTGATCATTCATTTCTGTGTGGGGAAAGTGCAGGGAAAGAGGATTGATTAGGCAGGGACAGTGTGAACTGTGAACTATTGATCATTCATTTCTGTGTGGGGAAAGTGCAGGGAAAGAGGATTGATTAGGCAGGGACAGTGTGAACTGTGAACTACTGATCATCATTCATTTCTGTGTGGGGAAAGTGCAGGGAAAGAGGATTGATCAGGCAGGGACAGTGTGAACTGTGAACTACTGATCATTCATTTCTGTGTGGGGAAAGTGCAGGGAAAGAGGAATAATAGGCAGGGATAGTGTGTTCTTCTCAGGCATCTGCGTGTGGGGAAAGTGCTGTTCTCTATAAATACAGCCATCTGCAGGAGTTGGTGTGTGTGCTGTGTGAGTCCAGCACAGAACAGTATAAACCTGCACCTGTATCTACCATTTTGTGCAGTTCTCCATTATTTCAGCCATCTGCAGGAGTTAGTGTGTGTGTTGTGTGACTCCAGCACAATATACACTACCCAATAGCTGTTTTTCCCATTTCCCTGCAGGCCATTACAATGTCTGGAAGGCCAACAAGGAGAGGCAGACAGTCACGAGCCAAGAAAACAGGGTGTCTAGAGACAACAGTGCTGGTGGTGGACGTGGTGCATCGTCATCAGCACGTGGCCATGGGACACGCTTGTCCTTATTTTCGGCAGCTGGACATGTTAAGCCGCATCATGCCGAAGGCTTGGTAGAGTTGATGACCAAGCCCTCCTCATCCTCTCTCACCCAGGCTCAGGGTACTGGCGAAGCAGCTGCCAACGCATACTCAATGTCATCAGTCACCCCTTTCCCTAGACCCACCATGTCCTCCTGAGGAGTCCCCCGAACTGTTTGAGCACAGTGTTGGGTACATGCTCCAGGAGGATGCCCAGCGTTTTGAAGGCTCCGATGATGATACCCAGCTAGAGGAAGGCAGTAGCGTGAGCGCAGAGAGAGGGGATGCTCAAGGACAGCAATCTGGCAGTCATGTTCCACCAGCTGCAGCTTACTGCCAGGTTTGCTCCAGTGGTGAAGAGGGAGGGGATGATGAGGTCACTGACTCCACATGGGTGCCTGAACGGAGAGAGGAGGAGGAGGCGGCACATCTCCAACGAGGCTGGATGCCCCCCGGGGGCCAGCTTGAGGGCAGCACACCAACTGAATCACACCGCAGAGCTCCGCCTGTGCAGGGCACTGCCTCTGCGCGTTATTACAAAAGTTCTTTGGTGTGGGCCTTTTTTGAGACGAGTGCATCAGATCGCACCGCTGCTATTTGCAACATATGTCTCAAGCGTATCTCACGTGGCCAAAACATCAGCTGCTTGGGCACCACAAGCATGACCAAACATATGCTGACCTGCCATGCAGCTCGTTGGCAAGCGCACCTTAAAGACCCACACCAAAGAACAAAGCGGACCTCTCTTTGCTCCTCATCAGCTGGGATCTCCAACCCCACTATACCTTCAGTCCTCTCTGAAAGCTGCACTGAGAGGAATGAAGGTGTAGAATTAGGTGTGTCACAGCCAAGTACTTGCGGGCACTCTGCTAGCAGTACACCGACGTCCGATTGTACCAGGCAAATTTCCCTGCCCCAGCTGCTGGACCGTCAAAAGAAGTTCACTCCCAGCCATCCACATGCCCAGCGGTTGAATGCTAGCTTGGCTAAATTGCTAGCACTTCAACTGCTGCCTTTTCAGTTGGTAGACTCGGCCCCCTTCCATGAGTTTGTGCAATGTGCGGTTCCTCAGTGGCAGGTTCCCAAGCGCCACTTTTTCTCACGGAAAGAGATTCCGGCTCGCTACCGGCATGTGGAAGGCAATGTCTGGGCCTCGCTGGACAGGGCGGTCAGCGGTAAGGTGCATATTACCGTTGACTCATGGTCCAGCAGGCATGGACAGGGACGTTACCTATCTTTCACGGCCCATTGGGTCACTTTTTTGGCAGATGGGAAGGATGCAGGACAAGGTGCAGTAGTGTTGGAGGTTGTTCCGCCACCACGCCTCCAAAATGCTACTACTGGTTGTGATACACCTCTCTCCTCCACCCCCTCCTCTTCTTCTTCCTCCATGGCCTCTTCGAGTGCTCTGTCCTTGGAACCAGCAGTGCTCCGTAGGTGTCTAAGGGGCTACGCAAGTACGCAGGCAAAAAGATGCCATGCCGTGCTTGCGCTGGTGTGTTTGGGGGACAGGAGCCACACTGGGGTAGAGGTTCTGTCAGCTCTGCAGGGGCAGGCCGAGAGGTAGTTGACGCCACGCCAGCTTAAGCCAGGAATGGTGGTTTGTGACAATGGCACCAACCTCCTCTCCGCCCTGTGACAGGGACAACTGACCCATGTGCCCTGTAGGGCTCACGTCCTTAACCTGGTTCTTGGGCAGGTACCCAGGCTTACAGGATGTCACGAGGCAGGCCAGGAAAGTCTATGTGCAGTTCCGCCAATCATATAATGCCAGTGCTCGGCTGGCTGAGCTGCAAAAGGAGTTGAACCTGCCCAAGAACCGCCTTATATGTGACATGCCCACCAGGTGGAACTCAACATTGGCCATGCTGCAGCGACTGCACACGCAGCAGAGGGCCATCAATGAGTACCTGTGCGACTACGGCACCAGGACAGGGTCAGGGGAGCTCGGATTTTTTTCACCACGCCAGTGGAGCATGATCAGGGATGCATGCACTGTCCTGTCACAATTTGAGGAGGCCACAAGGATGGTGAGCAGTGACAGTGCATGCATCAGTGACACTGTACCTCTTGTTCACCTGTTGGAGCATACGCTTCGTGGAATAATGGACAGGGCACTTGAGGCAGAACAGAGGCAGGAAGAGGAGGACTTCCTTGCCTCTCAAGGCCCCCTTTATCCAGACAGTGTTTCTTCTCTCCCACCCATCACACGGGAAGAGGATGAGGAGGAGGAGGAATGTGTCAGCATGGAGGGGGAGCCTGGCACTCAGCCTCAGCAGCAGCAGTCTTTTAGGGATGATTTACAGTCTCAAGAAACTGGTGGACTTGTACGTGGCTGGGAGGAGGTGGCTGTGGATCATGTCGTCCTCAGTGACCCAGAAGACTCCGGACCGAATGCCTCAGCTAACCTACGTTGCATGGCCTCCCTGATCCTGCAAAGCCTGCAGAAGGATCCTCGTATTCTTCGGATCAAGGAGAGGGACCATTACTGGCTGGCCACTCTCCTTGATCCACGGTACAAGGGTAAGGTTGCGGACCTTATCTTGCCGTCGCAGAGGAAGCAGAGGATGAGACACCTCCGTGAGGCCTTGCAGAAAGGTCTGTGCAACGCGTTCCCAGAGACTGGGAGGTTACAAACTCCTGGTCCTGGACAACGAGTTGCTAAGGCTTCGGTCAGTAGCAGAGGGAGCGGTGGGGAAGGTGGACATCTAACCGATGCGTTCAGACAATTTTGTAGTCCGCAGCCCCAAGGTATGATCGGTTCCAGCTACCATCGCCAGCGTCTGATATACATGGTGCAGGAATACCTAGGGGCAAGGTCAGACTTGGACACCTTTTCCACCGAAAATCCTCTGGCTTACTGGGTCTTGAGGATGGATCACTGGCCAGAGCTTGCACAGTATGCAATTGAGCTACTGGCCTGTCCTGCATCTAGCGTTCTTTCGGAACGCACATTCAGTGCTGCTGGAGGCTTTGTCATCGATCACAGGGTGCACCTGTCCACCGACTCGGTTGATCGACTGACCTTCATAAAGATGAATCAGTCTTGGATCACCACCAGCTACCAGTCACCTGAAGCTGATATAACTGAATAATTTATTTTGAAATGTCACATGCCTTCAAGACTGCCTATGCTGAGTGACTGTCCTGTTATGTTGACTGACTATCCTCTTCCTCCTCAATGATCCTGATGATAGCTTGGAAGAACATTTTTGTTTCTGGGTGCCATCACCAGTGGCTAAGGCCCAATTTTTCAGCCCCTGTTTAACAGGGGCTTGTAATTACAATTTTTATGCAATGCTTTGCAACAGGTCTCATTGGTGTGCTCCAAGTACAGTATCTGTGAGGGGTGGCAGTGTTGTGGCACCAGCACCAGTGCCTAAGGCCCAATTTTTCAGCCCCTGTTTAACAGAGGCATGTAATTACAATTTTTTATGCAATGCTTTGCAACAGGTCTCATTGCTGTGCTCTAAGTACAATATCTGTTGCATATGGGTTGCAGTGTTGTAGCACCAGTGCCTAAGGCACATTTTTTCAGCCCCTGTTTAAGAGGGACGTGTAATTACAAATCTTGATCTAATAATTCACAGCATGGCCCATTCCTGCGCCCACCAAGAGTAACTGTGAGGGCTTACAGTGTTGTGGCAACACCGTCCACCACCACCACCAAAGGCCCAATTTTTCTGCCCCTGTTCAACAGGTGCATGCAATTACAATTCTTGATCTAATAATTCACAGCAGGGCCCATTCCTGTGCCCACCAAGAGTAACTGTGAGGGCTTACAGTGTTGTGGCAACACTGTATTTCTCAATGGCTTGTTATGGAAGTTGATGCCACAGTGAGTATATGAACTGTAGGTGGGGACAAGAAGTATATGTTTTAAGTTGTGCTTTTTCATGTAACTAACACTTTTAAATGTGAGTTTAGCCTAAAGTATTTGTCTATGCATTAAATGTGATGTCCTATGTTTATCAGTTTGGGTGGGGAGACGTTTTGTGTAGCTAAGTGAAGAAATGTTGGTTTTGGCGGGAAAATCGCCATTTTGTTGTGGCCTGGCTTTTCTTGCAGTCAGCATGTGGCCAATTTCTTGATTTTCCTTTGTCCCAGCTGCCATTTTGTGTCTGCTGTGTTGTTGGTGGAATTGCTATTTTGGTTTATAGAGGTGCAGTTTAACCACATGCCGACCGCGCTATAGTCGAAAGACGTCTACAGCGCGGTCGGCTAGTTCTAAGTGGACGTCCTTCCGGGCGTCCTTCCCAGGGCGCGCACTCGGGAACATCCATGACCGCCGGGTCCCGAGGACCCGGCGCATCACGGATCACGGTAAATGGCCGCTGATAGCGGCCGTTTACCACGCGATCGCTCCGTCAAATGACGGAGCGATCACATGTACACAAACCGGCGTTACGTCATGACGCCGGTTCCTCCCTCCCCTCTCTGTACCGATCGGTACAGAGAGGGGAGAAGCGGAGAGGGGGAGAGACGGGACCAGCGCTGTGGGCTGGATGTGTAGTGCCCACAGCGCTGGTCAATACACTGCCGCCACTGTGCAATGCTCTTCAACCACTGTGCAATGCTCTGCCACCACTGTGCAATACTCTGCCACCACTGTGCAATACTCTGCAACCACTGTGCAATACTCTGCCACCACTGTGCAATACTCTGCCACCACTGTGCAATACTCTGCCACCACTGTGCAATACTCTGCAACCACTGTGCAATGCTCTGCAACCACTGTGCAATACTCTGCCACCACTGTGCAATGCTCTGCAACCACTGTGCAATGCTCTGCAACCACTGTGCAATACTCTGCCACCACTGTGCAATACTCTGCAACCACTGTGCAATGCTCTGCAACCACTGTGCAATACTCTGCAACCACTGTGCAATGCTCTGCAACCACTGTGCAATACTCTGCAACCACTGTGCAATGCTCTGCCACCACTGCAATGCTCTGCCACCACTGTGCAATGCTCTGCTACCACTGTGCAATACTCTACCAATACTGTGCAACACTGTAATACTCTGCCAATACTTGCCAATACTCTGCCAATACTCGCCAGTACTCTGCCAATACTCTGCCAATACTCTGCCAATACTTGCCAATACTCTGCCAATACTCTGCCAATACTCGCCAATACTCTGCCAATACTCGCCAATACTCGCCAATACTCTGCAATAATTTTTAATAGAAACAAAGAATTTTTATTTATTTTTTAACGAATTTTCAGTATTTTTTGATTTATAGCGCAAAAAATTAAAAACCCAGCGGTGATTAAATACCACCAAAAGAAAGTTGTATTTGTGTAAAAAAAAGGACACAAAATTCATTTGGGTACAGTGTTGCATGACGGAGTAATTGTCATTCAAAGTGTGAGAGCACCAAAAGCTGAAAATTGGTCTGGTTAGGAAGGGGGTTTAACTGCCCAGTGGTCAAGTGGTTAAGGCATCATTTCCTTTTCTGTGTTTGTACTTTTTACATACTTTTCAGTGGAACTGTTCCTAAACTGTGTGTCTATGTTTAAGTGTGCATTTTTAAATGTGTAGTCAGTTTTTGTTAGGTTCATTCTTTTCTTGTGATCAGTCAAACTCCATATGTATTGAGAAGTAGACAATTTATTCCAGATGTGTAACACGAAAGGGTGACCCTTACGAACCAAAGGATGCAGCAAGAATCACACAAAGGAATGTAACTCTCCCCTCCTAATTCCTACATAATACAGCCTCTACGCTTCTATTGGCTGAGGAAACACAGATAGCATCCTGGTACAAGATGGTACTTTGGCTAATTTTGTGTTTCCTGTACAATCTTGTACTACCATATTTAGTTAAGCTTAATCATCCTACAACTTACTGTGGAGTTAGTTAAAGCAAACGATATAGCAAGTTAATACAAAGTGCTCATAAGTGGGATTAAAAATCAGTCTCAGGGTTATTGTTTTTCAAATAGTCACACAATAAACATTTAAAACTTTTCTAACATTCCCTCCTCTTTGGGTGACGATTTTATCTCAACACATTTCGATGATAGTCCCTGTGTTATACACTTTCGGACTGTATGTCATTAAGTTGAACTTCAATTTCCACATAGGTCTCCTCAGAGATAGGAAGGGTTTGATACATCGTTCTTGAGACGGCAGTTTCAATCAGTTTTTGTGAAAGTCCTCGAATACAGGGAATGTAGCAGCATCCACAAGTGACCAAAACAGCCAAAGCCACAGTGATTGAAATCAAACATGATGTGATAAGTCCAGTCCATTTTACCGAACTATCCTTCAAGCCAGTTTGTGAATGGATCATTAATACCTGAGTTTTCCACTAATTCATTCGATAGAGCAGTCAGTCCTTCCAAGGCTCTGGTCATGGTCCATCCAGGAGCTGTATTGTTAGGGATAAAAGTGCAACACATGCTACCAAACATTTTGCATACCCCTCCTCTTTCAGCTAGGACCATATCTGTAATGGAAATTTGTAAGTTCTGTATATAATTGTATTCTATTTTGTATGTATTGCACACTGCCCTCACTGTGCACACGGCACTAATAATGTTTTATACACATGATTACGTAGGTATCACATTAATATTACAATTGTTCATTTATGGTAACAAGGGGCGTATCATAGGCAGGCTTATTCTAATCAGGACTCAAAAGAATGTAAACATGTACTGAAAACATTATTAGTGCCGTGTGCACAGTGAGGGCAGTGTGCAATACATACAAAATAGAATACAATTATATACAGAACTTACAAATTTCCATTACAGTCTCCCCTCTTTTGATCAATATTTTGATCACTAACCATACCTGCTATCACCTTTAACCTGGAACCTCCACACACTTAGGTGGAGGTAGTCCTGGCCAAAGAGGCAAAAACTCCATTGTGGAGAAAATAATAGCTGAGCAGCTTTTTTCATTACAAAATTACTTTTCATTGTGAAAAACAAATGATTGATAAGACATATTTACAGAGTACTGGCTGTACACTCCTGTGGTCAGAATGGCCTTCTAGCTTAATTGTTGGTATGCTGACTTATCAGCACATGTAAACACAGACAATTCTACATAAAATGGAAGAGGTACAAACGACAAATATGACTTCAACATGGCTAAACTACTTTTCAAATATATATATATCCCTTACATTAAAGTAATTGAATCAATAAGTACCCTAAACTGTGATTGCAAAAGGGAAACAAATCAAACTCAGAGATTTCTTTAATTTAGTAATTTTTGCAGTGTCTGGTGTGGATCCAGGTGACTTTTCCTTCAAGTTTTGCAAAACTGTACATTAAATAGATGTTGTATTGAGTCTCCAAACATTTCCTTATATATAAATGTCTCTTAACAATCCACAAGTCACCTGGCTTTAGTTTTAGATCCTTCCAAACTTTTAGGATCTGGAATTGGGGAGAAAACACATAAATGAGTTTGTTAAAAACCTTTAAAAGATCAGCAACATTCTCTGTGAGATCCAAATGGAGGACTTCAGCTGCTGAGACAAAATATAAGCAAGTGAGTAACACACTCCCAAACCAAATCCCATAGGGAAAGAGTCCAACATCCCCTTAGGGGCCTGATAAATTATAAGAAAACACTCAGGCAAAAGTTTTCTTACTCTACTTTGTCCGCTACATTGTAGACAGTAGGGAGTGTAAAAATAAAACCTCAAAACTTCTAGTAAGGACTCTCCTATAAAAATGATTTCCTCTGTTACTCTCTGTACTTACAAACTACTTCTGATAACACTTTTTACTGTGGCCTTTGCAGTAGCATTGGCCACTGGACATCCAAAAAACATGTCCATACAGACAAAATGCATACTCATAAGATCCTGACTTGGGAAACTGGATATATCTTTTGTAATCACTGGAAGGGATGTTCAGCTTTTGGTAACACCTTTGGTAACAGGTAAAACAAGAAGTGGTATGTTATAAAAACAACTGTGGTGAACCCTGGCTCTATCCCACGCTCATTTACTAAGGCAGCCATAACTGCTTGTGACTGGTGACACGGTCCATGAGTCAAGCTGGAGGGAAAAGAGTGGCTGGCAGACATAAATGATCACCTTTTCCAATGTCCTGTTTCATAAGAAGTTGCCCACTGTGGACCACTTGTTCTTCTCGTTCTGGGGTCCTTAAAGTTGAATTATTAATCCCAGCTATACTGGGCCAGAACTAGGGTGGAATCTGTGAGTTGCACAGACCCAGCAAGTGTCCGGGGCTGTAAATGCAGCATCCTTAGTCGGTCTGCTTCCATGTGTGAGTTTTAATGTTAGTATGGCTACCTCAGCAAGAACCGGGAAGGCTGAAAACAGCCGATCAAATTAACTTAACATGCTTGATTGGTTTACCTGCCGAAGTAAAAACAAACTTCTGGCCCTTCAAATGGAACCAAAAGCTCTCTAATTCTCTACTATCTATATAAATATATACTCTTTTTATAGCTCACAGGCTTTGCTAAAACATGGAGCTCTGCTTCTTGAGCTGGGGAAAAGGGATCCAATGACTATATACAGAGTATCCTTCTGGGTGATAAACTGCATACTCAGTATAAAACCGGGAATAACTCTACAAAATATTAAATATCTGGGTCTTCAGGGAGTGTGTCCTGCACTGGGCTCACAGCAGCTGATTCCTACGTCATCAATTTAACACATGTGGTCTCCCCCGTCTACAGCCTCCTCCAATAGGGGCAATAAGGTGGCTGGATTAAAATGTACACATTTTTCATTGTTAGATTTGTACACAAACAAAACAAACTCCTATTTTAAACCTTTCATTAGACAAACATTTAGTTGGCTGTATATTTGCTGCGCAAAATGTCGGACCATTAAAAATTTAATATTTGACCAAAATAATGTCTAACTTTGTCTAATAGCACCTTTGCATAAAGGTACAGCTCTGATATATCGGGGTGAACCCTTCACTACTGGGTCCAGCTTGCATAAATATATTACAATAGCTTGTTTTCTATCATGCTGTTTGTGTAAGAACTCCAGTTTCATGTTTCAAAAAGACAACTTTTTCCTGGCAATATTATAATAAATGATAACAATACCCTGCGGTCATGCAGAGATGTCCATGAATCCAAAATATTCTTCTGCTTATACCCACTGTACTTACAAGGAAAAGGGGCACATCATTTCACAATCCACACATTCTGCTTTGGATTCAAAAATAAAAATAAATAAAAACAAACAAAGCACTCAGCCACATCAAAAACTATAAAACAACTGGCTGCAGGTGGGATCTATCCTAACAGGGTGTGTGGACTTGATGTGATGGGTCTGTCATATTTACATTTTATTTATTATTACTCTCACATCATGGACCGCACATCAATTTATTATTAGACTTTAAGGTTTAATTTTTGTAGAAAAACGTCTTATGTATCCCATCCATCTTGGCTTTGTTAAACATTATGGCAGCTGTATTCCAATTAACAACCTCATCTTAATCTTTTTTCTTTCCACTCAATAAATGTAAAATTACAAAATTGTTATCTTGAACTAAACTAATACCATTTTTATAAATTCCCCATTAACCTGGATTTCATTTCCAATCAAAGGTTGTCTAAACCAGTTTCAATATATCTATATTATTAATAAAATTGTTAAACTCATATTAGAAATTAATACTCAAATGATAATTTCAATATCACACCCTAATATATATATCCACAGATAACGTTCCTTAAAGGGGGACATATTACTTAATTTTACTTAATTCCCTATTAAATGCACTGTTTCCACTATCAAAGGATATTCAATTTGTGTAATACACGGTTATGTAACCTTCATTTTACCATGTTTGGAAAACAGATTCAAAAATAATTGTGATCACATTGTTTCTCATTAGATTCGTTAACCCGGCACATAAAGTTATAAATGTTTTGTCTAAAAACTGAAATTGGCATGGTGTCCTTCCAGCTTATCACCGACCTCTCATCCCAGCTACATTCTTTCAGGAGAGCACAAAGGAGGGGGTCACATCTGCGTACATGACACACACAAGCGATAGAACTAAAGGGTCCAGCATTCACACACATACACAAATATCTCTCTAAAATCGCTTACATTTTTCCCATTTGTACACAACACATGCATATCATTCTCTCACATTCTTTTAACTCTTTTAAATACTTCCTTGCTAAATTTCTGCTTTCCTTATTTTGTTCTGATATCCTTTGCATCCAATGTATTGTAATACAATACTTCACATACTGTACCTTCTATGATCAGACGGGCAGCCATAGTGCTCATCCCATCTTTCCTCTCTGACAACATATAAAATATTTTGTTTTAACTCTAATTTCTCTATTTCTTGACTTTACTAGTTGTAGTACCTGACCCCAAATTCATCCCACAACTTAACATGAAAATGTCTCTTTCTGTCTAGTGTTAATTGTCACCCTTGATCCATCCTGCTCACATAGATAGCTGTTTCTCTAGCTGTGTACTCTGCATGATTCTTAGTCCCTGTGGACTTCGGTGGTAACCCAGTTACCCATTGTGGATCCATGTCCACTTTAACCATTAATCTAGGGGCTCAGTATAGGCGGAACCGCACCTTCGGTTCATATATAGCGCTCCTCTTGCGCTGGGCATTTTTGAGGGTCTCTTACCCTTCATTCCCTTACTTAATTTAATGCCCATAATGACTGGCCAGTCTTCTCTACGTGTGCCTATACCCTCTTGCCTCTAAACTACTTTTTCTAGCAGATGTACTACATATACCTGTGAACAGCACTATTCTTCCCTTATCTATAACACTCTGATGGACAGTAGACAGTGATAACATATAACCACCAATCAATAGTTCGATTAAGGGGAGTAAGATAGGTACCCTTTGTCCCGAAAATGCCTTACCGATCAAGGAAGTCTGATAACTCAAATGTAAGCAAAAGGCTTACCTCAGCCGGCTGATTATCACAAATTCCCGGATCGTCTCAAGCTCCTCGTTTCGGATACTCAGGGTCACCTTTTAACCCCTCCTGGGAAAAGCTCGCCACCTGTCTCTTTCTTGTTTTTGCCTCTTTGGCCAGGACTACCTCCACCTAAGTGTGTGGAGGTTCCAGGTTGAAGGTGATAGCAGGTATGGTTAGTGATCAAAATATTGATCAAAAGAGGGGAGACTGTAATGGAAATTTGTAAGTTCTGTATATAATTGTATTCTATTTTGTATGTATTGCACACTGCCCTCACTGTGCACACGGCACTAATAATGTTTTCAGTACATGTTTACATTCTTTTGAGTCCTGATTAGAATAAGCCTGCCTATGATACGCCCCTTGTTACCATAAATGAACAATTGTAATATTAATGTGATACCTACGTAATCATGTGTATAAAACCCCTGAATTGCGTCATAATAAAGGAGAACGGTTATTTGGAAAGATGCTGAGCGTATCTTTTGTGTCTGTTCCCTACTGCAGTAGTTATTATTAATTTGGAACCACTAATCAATATGAAGATAGGAGTTGCCTATCTATAAATTTCCAGGACATATCTAAAACCATGGGGATACTAAAGAAGGCATTACTGATATCAATCACAGAAAAAAATTAATTCCCTGGATCTAAATCATTCAGTAATGTGTGTGGATCTGGTACCACAGGAGCACTTGGTATAACTGCCTGGTTAACAGCTTAGAGATATTGTACCATTCTCCAGCCTGTGGAAGGTGGAGCCTTCTTATCAGGAAAAAGAGGTGTATTGCAAGGGCTGTCAGGACATGGAATAATCACCCCAGTTTTTAAAAGTTCATCTACTACAGGGGCTATGCCCTCCTCTGCTTCCTTCTTAAGGGGGTATTGTCTTAGGTGGGGTCTGTGGTGTGATTTTGGAGTGATGGTTACTGGTTGGACTCCTTTCATAAGTCCCATATCTGCTGGACCTCTAGTCCACAGTGTCTCTGGGAGCCCATCTAACAGGTGACCCTCTTGTGTCAAGTATCATTCAGTTCATGCAGCCCACATGTGTGCCGAGGGTGTTGTAATGATTTTGTGTCCCAAGGGTTTGTGACAGAAATAACCTGTCGACTTACTTTTGTATAGATCAGGTAGGCCCACAGGAGCCCAATCTCTTAGGTCTTGGCATACCTTCACAAACTCTCCCACATCCTTCCAATCTCGGCTTTTGGGTTTAGCCAAGGATAGATGTGGGGTGATTTCCCTAAACAGAACCTGTTCCTCGGGGGGGGAATACAACATGCCTATGCACAAAATCCCTCAACACTCCAGTAAACGTTGGTTAATTGCAGGGTAACTTCCTTCTTTGAGAAAAGTCTGGAGGCATAATACCTATCAGGCCCTGGTGTTCTCTTAAAATACATTGTGCAGTGAGCCCTATTTTGGTGTCTGTAAATCATCTGTCATACCTTCCATCACGGTTTCAGCATAATTAATCATTTTGTCAACAGTATCAACTGTCTCCTTGTCTTTCATATACACATCTAAGGAGTAATAATAGTGTGTTTCTTCTATTGAGTTAATGGGTCCCTGTCCTACCCAGACTGCAAACCCATTATTTTGTGCACTGACTGACATGCGCATGGCCGACATTAGGTCTCTACCCAAGAGATTCACAGGGCAGACAGTAGACAAGATCACTCTGGTTGTGATCTTGACCCCAGTCTCTGGCTCCTCAATGGTGACATACTCAGACAGTGATTCCCTCACCAATTTTCCACTTACTCCTTGTACCAAAATAGATTTTGTAGATTTATCAATATGAGGCATATCTGCAGGGGGAATTAAGGTCCTAGAGGCCCCGGAGTCCACCCAAAACTGTACACATTGTCTCTCAACCATTAACTCCACCTGTGGTAAGTTTTCAACTTACCCTATATTTTCCAGGTGGCTCACCCATACTGTTTCTAGTCAATCTGATTTGTGAGGGCCTGGCCCCTCAGGGCAGTCCCTGGCCAAATGCGCCTGCTTTCCACAATCCCAACATTCCCTTCTTTCCACCCATTCTTTATTCCTCCATTGTCCTCTACCCCTTCCTCTTCCTCTAAACCCGTTCCTTCCTCCAAACCACCTGTGCCTTTCCCTCTATGAGACTCCTCTGGTTCTGCCTCGGCAGTGTACTCTTCTGCGTCCTCATCTCCTTCATCACCTTGCACAAAAACCTTTACTTTCACATTCTTTTTTGCCTTTGTTTTCAAATACTTCTCAGAATGCTTGGCATATTGTAAAACATCTAAAACCGATGCAGTTCGGTAAGTAACCATGTTTTTAACAATGTAATCCTTATGATCCTGTTTCAATCCATTTACAAAAGCTATCTTTAGCTGTTGCTGATATGCACTATTCACATCCTCAGCTTCAGGGATCCCGGAGAACACTTTAAAAACCTCTCGTAGTTTATTTAGGTAGTCATTGACACTCCCCTTGTCTTCCTGTACTGTCATATTTATTTTTTGCCAATCAGTCCATTGTACCCATCTAAGCTGGCAATTGTTCAGTAAGGCAGTCAACCTGTTTCCTAAGTCTGGGCTATCTGGAGGCAATGGATCCCCTCGCCCCTGTGCATTTGCTAGGGTGCAGGGGTCCCAGTCCCCCTTTACCGAAGCCCAATCTGATCCTAGTACTCTTCTCAGGGCTCTCTCTACCTCCACTCCGTTCAACTTATAACTGTTCCGTAATCCCTCTATGTTTTCAATGAATTCAACTGGACCTAATTTTGGATGTTTTATGTGTTCTGTAGTCTTTTGTATGTCACTGTCGGTCCATGGTCGAAAAAACAGTCATAGTCAAGGGATATGGCTGGCCCAGTGCATTATTCTGTCCTCCTCTTGGGTTCGGGACTTCTATCAAGGGGTATTCCTCACCATCATCTACACCATACCTAATAGGAGGTTTACTTAGTCACTTGGCTCCTGCTGGGGCACCTAGTGCATGAGTTATGGCGTCAGTTAAGGTTTCAAGGATCAATCTGTTCATCTCCAGGACTGTACTACTGTCTGGAGAGATTGAAGAAGTGGAATTGGGGTTTTGTTCAGAGGCGGTTTCTTTGACAGGGGTGGATGTCACAGGGAAGGTGGTACTCTGGGGAGTTGCTTGCACCTGAGGGGAGGACCATTATAAGGAGGTGGTCTCTGGGTATAACAGATGAGATCATCCTCTTTGTCCACTAGGGGCAGTTGGGCTTGGCATTTCTCCTTTGTTCTCCTTCCTTCTACTCTAATTCTAGCTTGCTGAAGCCAGTACTCCGCCATTTACAACCCATACCTTTTTTGATCTTTGGGTCCTAGCAACTTAAGCTTATCCACCAACTCCTGACACCCTTTCACAGTTAGTTTACCATTGAATCCAAACTTCCTCCTCTCCCACTTGGCACAATACTGAACGGACTTGGAGTCATTGCTATGCATAAATTTCTTATCTCCTTCTAACTGCACATTAGGGACACAGCAACAGCATAAACAAGCACAAGAAATTCCTTTACAGCGATTATTCCCCATTGTCAGCATTAGTCGGGTCTCTCATTAACCTATAAAACACTGGGATAGTGACCCTCCGCTCACGGTAACAAAAGGAAAACAAGAAGAATATAAACATCAGCACTCCCCACACTATAGGGAGAATCAAAAAAATAATTAAAGGGGGCGTGGCTTAGCGGCACATGTAGACGGTCGCACCGGCTCTTCTCTCCGCCGAAAATCCTGGATATTATCCTGCAGGCACCCCATCCTTTACAGGGAAAGACTCCCACTTACCCACCACGATCCCAGGACCATTCCGGATCGGCTCAGCGGCACCCAAACGGACCGGAACGATGTCCAGGAGACATAAAGCCGCACAGGAGGAATCCAGCCAAGATGGCGCCGGGTCACAGCGCTCCCAAAGGGACCAGTACAAAGAAGCTGCCCAGAAGCTACTATATGGCAATAAACCGCCCAAAGACCACCGATCGGCTCCCCACATTTCAGAGGAAGCTAAAGGGGGACAATCTGAGGCAGATGACACGGTCCCACTGGAGGATTCCGATGGATTGAACCCAGACTGGCACACAGTGAGTACCCCAAGAGACTTGTTCACAGGGCCTCCCTCTGTATCCCCCACATCAGATAGCACAGAACCCACATTGAGGGACATATTCTCCGCAATTACAGCCTGCAATATGTCTGTTTCCACACTAACTACTGAGGTTAAAGGAGTGACGGCAGAAATCTCTTATGTGAGACAGGACATGCAGAAGCTGCGTGAAAGAACTGCAGCCATTGAGGGAAGGATCAGTGCAATGGAGGATGACATAGAACCCATGCAGAGAGATGTACAATACAACTGTCATTTAGTCGATCAGCATGCGGCCCGATTAGATGACCTCGAAAATCGCATGAGACGAAACAATGTGCGGGCACTGGGAATACCAGAGAGGGCTGAGGGCAAGAACCCTGTCGAATTCATTGAAAAATGGTTGATCGACACTTTTGGAAAGGACACTTTCTCCCCATTGTTTGCAGTGGAAAGGGCGCACAGAGTACCATCCCGCCCGCTCCCACCTGGCAATCATCCACGAGCCTTCCTTTTCAAACTATTAAATTACAAAGACAGAGACGCTATCCTGCATAAGGCCAGAACCTCAGGAGGGGAAATTAAAATAGAGAATTCTAAGGTCTCTCTGTACCCAGACTTCTCGGCCGAGCTACAGAAGCAGAGAGCAAAATTTCTAGATGTGAAGAAAAGGATGAGAGAATTGAATTTGAAATATGCCATGATGTACCCAGCCCGGCTGAGGGTTGTCGCACTAGGAGAAGTTCACTTTTTTGTTTGCCCTGCCATGGCCGCACAGTGGCTGGACCGGGAGGACAGAGCCCTTAAAGCAGCGAGAAACAACGCACAGGACTAACCGGGAACTATACAAGGCCTGACATCCAGCAGCATCCGTTACCAGTTGACACGCTCACTAACTAAACTACATGATCACAGCCAAACTTATACAGTTATTAAACCGCTGAGCAATAGCCATCGGCTACAAAGGGTGGAGAACAATGTAAGAAGGTGCACCGCTACCCATTTTCCAGGCGGATGAAGAGGAACACTTTTCTTTTTTCTTGTAAAAAAAGAAGTTTTTGAATGGTGTGGAGTTCCACACACGCTGCAGGCGTGAAACCCCTGTTCCACTTAACCCTAGGGTTTGCTGGGTGTTTCCACAGCCTTCCCCCCCCCCATTGCGGAGGCATGGGAACTATTTCTTTTTCGGCCTGTTTGGCCAAGAGCCCAGTTGGCTCGCAAAGTTACACGTTGCACCACAACAACCAGTTTTTTTTCTCAGGAAATATGTCACTATGGTATGACCCTCGTCTATTGGTTTAAGTTAACAGCACATAGCCAAGCTATGGTCATGATAATGCTTCCCCAGGGGATGCTCACACACATTATGGTTAATAGATGTATGCATTATTTTTATCAGCATGTGTAAAAAGGTGGTACGATTAACTGTGATATGGCATTTGAAATATCTGCAAGGGTCCATGACAGTAAATCGCACTTATGGCGGCTAGTGTAAAAATAGTGTCATGGAATGTCAGAGGATTAGGGCCCCCGATAAAATGAATGGCAGTGATTAGGCATCTTAAATATATAGGAGCAGATATTGTATGCCAGCAAGAGACACATTTCCCCTCGGACCCACCCCCCAGTTTGAGTCCCCGAATGTACGAGACACAATTTCACTCCACTTACTCCACATACTCTAGGGGAGTAAGCATCCTAGTAAAGAAAAATGTGAAATTTAAATGTATTAGAGATGACATAGACACAGGAGGGAGATATATATTCCTGCTCTGCAAGATTCACGGTATGACCTGCATACTGGCGGACATATATATACCCCCCCCCCCCCGTACTCATCAGAAGTTCTGAAATGTTTGGCGGGATTTATGGCACAGTACCCGGATGTTCCACTTCTGGCTGTTGGGGACTATAATAACTACCTGAACCATTTGCTAGATAAACTTCCTATCCCCACCACTGTTAAGCCAGGCGCAGAGGGACACACACCCTTTGCCAGGGTACTAAGAGAAATGGGACTGACTGACATATGGCGGGAAAAAAACCCAACAAAAAATAAATATTCATGCCATTCGGCCTCACACGGGGGTCTCTCTAGAATAGATTTGGGTCTAGGGAATGAGGCAATGTTGCTTAAGGCCCAGGAGGCGGGTTATGCAGACAGACTGGTGTCGGATCACTCCTCTTACTGGATATCCATCTCGTTACCAATAAACAGCATAAGACCAGTTTTGAGGCTGAACCCATTTTGGCTCTCATTATTCCCAGACCCAGACCCAATCCGCAATGATTTAAATGCGTTTATTCAGGAGAACCTTAATTCAGCTAGAATGGGAGTACCTAAGGGGGCAATTTATTAGATCTATTACACGCATTAAAACTGATACAAAGGCATGGGAATGCACGGTTCGGGGGGTAGTCACGGCAACAGAGGACAGATACATTGCTGACCCCACGGAAGATACGAAGCGAGCTTGGCTAAGCGCGCAGACTATGTCCAATCAACTGGCATTGCAATTGGCTGAAAACAAAAGTTTTTTCTTACAGCAGTCGCACTTTGAGGAGGGTCAGGCAACTGGACACATGCTAGCAGTAATGGCGCGTGCGCAGAGGTCCTCCTCTCTTATCTCCACCATTACAGACACACAAGGCAAAGCACAAACGCAAATGGCAGACATAGTGCAGGTTTTTAGGAACTTTTACGAAAACTTGTATGCTTCTAAGGTACACCCCACTACCCAGGAAATAACAGACTTTTTAGAGGCATGCGCTCTACCCAAACTGTCTAACGGAGATACAGATATGCTCAATGCCCCCCTGACGGAGGAGGAGATATCTTTAGCTCTTGCGCAATCAAAAAACAACAAGTCACCTGGGTTAGACGGTCTCCCCTCCGAAGTATACAAAAGATATGCAGACACGCTAACACCTTTACTACTAAAGGTTTATAATGATGCATATGGGAAGGGGTCTTTGCCGGATTCCATGAACAAGGCGATTATTGTTGTTCTGCTGAAGCCGGGCAAAGACGCTAACTCACCTGACTCTTATAGACCAATATCGCTGCTAACGGCAGATATTAAACTACTAGCAAGGATATTGGCGAATAGATTAGCAACAGTGATCCACAAGTTAGTACATAGGGACCAGTCAGGGTTCATTCCCACGAGGTCAACAGCCCAAAACATTAGGAGACTTTTTCTGAACCTCCAACTCCCAGTTGACAACCCCGGTAATAGGGCAATTTTCTCGCTGGACGCAGCTAAGGCCTTCGACAGCGTCGAGTGGCCTTATCTGTGGGCTGTGCTGGAAAATATGGGCCTGGGGAATAATTGTATTAAGTGGGTAAAACTCCTCTATGCTGAACCATCGGCCAAAATTAGAGTTAATGGGGAGCTGTCAGACTCATTTCAGTTGTTTCGTGGTACTAGGCAGGGGTGCCCCCTGTCGCCCCTGCTGTTCGCTTTGGCCCTGGAACCGCTGGCAGCGAGGATCCGAGCAGACGATAACATAGAGGGTTTTCAAAGGCGGACAGGGACAGACAAAGTGTCCATGTACGCCGATGACACTCTCCTGTATTTAGGGGACACACAGGGCACACTACAGACGGCCATGTCACTTATTAAAGAATTCGGACAACTATCCGGCTTCTCCATTAATTGGAGCAAATCGGTGCTCCTACCCATAGACCCTATAAAGGCACCACTCCCAGCAGAGGCAGAGATGATCCAGATAGTCCAGTCATTTAGATATCTGGGAATCCAGGTGACATCAGACACCTCGGAATACATAGATCAAAACCTTGTCCCCTTACTGAACAAATTCCGGGAAAAATGCACAGCTTGGTGCAAACTTCCTCTATCGGTGGTGGGGAGGGTAAATCTGATAAAAATGATTTGGGCACCACAGCTGCTCTATGTATTTAACAACTCCCCAATATGGATACACAGGAAATGGTTCGACAAAATAGAGACTCAATTCCGGGAGCTTATATGGCGGAAAAAGAATGCCAGAATAAAATTGTCTACGTTACAGTATAGTAAGGAAGAATGTGGGCTGGCAGTCCCACACCCCAGAACGTATTACCTTGCGTCACAGCTGCAACAGCTGGGAGGCTGGGGAATACCAGACACCGAAGACCCTATCCGCAAGCTACTTAGTGTGCCAGGCGAAACTGCACCAGCGCTTACCAGGCTAGAGGCGGGATACTGTCATCTGAATTCCAAAGCACCGACGGTGAAACTTTTAAATACATTATGGGCATATATTAAGAGATTGCTAGGAATACAGGGATTCCTGACATATACGTCCATATGGCAGAATAGACAATATAGAGAAATCCAGAAACTGAAAGGATTCAGGAAATGGGAAGAGGCAGGCATAATCTATATGGCTCAACTTTTCAATGGCCCTACTTTCAAATCCTTTATGGAACTTCAGGAGGAATTTCAAATCCCACGCACCAACTTTTATAAATACCTGCAGTTGAGGCATGCAATACAAACCCAAGCTAGAACAAATACACTACGAAAAACAGACCACACAATCATTCAAAATATCCTTATGGAGGGGGAAAAAAAGGGTATAGTATCCAGATGCTATGGCATCCTCCTGGGTAAAATCCAAGACTCTTCCAACCTACCATGCAGGAAGGGCTGGGAGGAAGATATAGGGCCTATAGACGGGGAAATGTGGAATATGTGCCTTTCTGCTGCACCACTTGTGTCAGTCTCAGCCTCACAGAAACTATCGCATTTGTATTTACTACACAGAGCATACAGAACACCGGTACAACTGCACAAGTGGGGCCTCAGGGACTATATGCCTACTAGGGGCGCTAGATGAGGAAACACTGGGTACACCCACTTATACAGCAATACTACGCCTCTTATACATAGCACGAAAAATGATAGCTCAAGTCTGGATCACTCCTAGAATTCCCTCCAGGAAGAAATGGGTAGAGAACGTAAACAAACTACTGATCAGGGAAAAAATAACCTACCAACATAGAAATGCTCCACGAAAGTTTCAGGCAATGTGGTCACTATGGCTAGACACCCCTGGCCTAGCCCCACACCAGCTAATTCAGGATAGGCTGCTAGCAGGATGATTTTAGGGGGGAAAACAATGGAGGACAGACACACACCTTTCATCCAACATAAAGAAGGGGAGGAGCTGGCTAACTTAAAAAGACAGAGTATACTAATAGATCGGACAGAGACAGGGTCCACAAGATGGTTGTTGTGAATGCTTACACATAGTAACACAGGTATACCAATAGTGCACTAAAGCATGACAAGGTCATGGGAAGAAAGTTTTGCACAGTATTTAATAAAGACAAGACTTAGTTTTTGTTATATTGTTTCAGGAGCCTTGTAAAGCTTAATTTTAGACTGCATAGTCTCTGTTATGTTGAAATTATAACTGTACAATGTGATTCTTACCATGTAAATTGTGCAAAACGAAAAATAAAAACCTTTTCTTGATTAAAAAAAAAAAAAAATAATTAAAACGTATCTCTGCAGTACTGTTATTTAATGAGCTTGCAACATCAACAGAAAGGTTAAACATGAGACAGGAGAAAGTAAACACACAGAAAAAGTTAGCCTTGCGATCTTTCTAGATCACTTAACTAAATAGCACTTAAATTGTTAGGCAATCAACCTCTGACATTCGGTATACCTCAAATCTTTTTTTCCCCTTTACGTCGCCCGCTGTCCGGACAGACAAAAAATTAGAGTTACGCTTACCGGTAACGTCTATTTCCAGTAGTCTTTCAGGACAGCCACTTTGAGATATAGTCTCCTCCCCTTCCTTCAGGAAACACTGCGCCAGCCCATAAATCTTTCTTCCCCCTGCCGGACCTCAGTATTAGTGTTTTCTCTGGTGGGGAGACACTGTGCTCAGGAGCCTGGTCGCTCAGTCGGGGAGACTGTGACCCATTTTTTTGTTTCACTACAGGGGAAGCAGGGGCTTCCTAGGTGAAGGGTGCGTGCATGGCTTGCCACCTCATCCTAGTCAAGTGCGGCAGCGGTATGTGGGGGACCCCTATCGTGTCCACAGGGACGCTGCAGGGAGACCGCTCTGCTCTCCCTATACTCCGTGTGGGCCGCAAATATTTGGAACTACGCAGGCCGGACGACGGGCGACGTCACTTCAGGTAGAGGGCGGAGGTTGACTCTTTGACCCGCGACTTCCGGTTCCGGGTCGCGGAGCCGATAGGGGATCGGGCACAGGCTGGAGATGAGTCGGGAGCGCGCACAGGCAGCGCAAGACTCAGTGAGACAACCACCTGCAAGATGTCCGAAGCAGAGCCTCAAACAGACGCTCCCTCCAGCCTTCCAAAGGTAGGAGCTCCCTGGGAAAGGGTAACTCTCTACCTAAGGACTGTCCCTCCTAAACATGGTTCCTGTCTTAGGGGGGCAGACCCCCTGGGTGGTAAGGGGGGGAGGCCCAGATTCCCGCAGGTAAAAGAGGGTCTAGCGCACTCCCTGGTGGTATCATGTAAGACCTGTATACTGATTTTTTTTGTCTGCTTTTTTTTTCCTTACTATATTTCAGAAAGCTACGGAAAAACCTAAATCTACTCACAGTTCTATAAATAAGTGTGCCTCCTGTAGGGAGATTCTGGGAGAGACATGGACAAAGGTCCTGTGCAAGGGCTGTATAGATTCCCTAGTCAGGGAAAGAAACTCTGAGCAAGAATCAGGGCTTGCAGCCTCAGTAAAGGAACTTTTGTCCACCTTTTCTTCGTTTAAAACTTTATTTGAAAGTTTTCAGCTCCCTCCAGTCTCACTACTCAGGATACTACCCCGCCACAGGCTCAGGGTTCCACACCTGCTAAATCTGCCACTAAGATTAGAGCAGGGGAAGTTTTAGGCCCTTCCGGGGTGGAGCCCAGGCAGCCGGACAGTACCTCCTCCGATTCACAAGAGGGGTCTAAGGGGGAGGACCAGGACGGGGAGTCCAGAAAGCCCTCCAGATACAAGTTGTCCCTAGATGAGGTAAAGGACCTCTTGGGAGCGATACATACAACCCTCGGTATTCAGGCGGACAGAAAGCCCCTTACCCTCCATTATCAGATGTACAAGGGCTCGGGGGAGCAAAAGAAAAGAGTGTATCCAGTGCACGAGGTGCTAGTAGAAACAATCAAGAAGGAGTGGCAGGATCCTGAAAGAAAGCCCTTCTTCTCTAGGTCTTTGAAGAGAAGGTTCCCTTTCTCAGAGGATCCCGAGTCTATTTGGAATAAAAATCCCAAACTAGACGCTGCCTTCAGTCAGGTTTCCAGACACACAGATCTGGCGTTTGAAGACATGGGGGCTTTGGCAGATGTAATGGATAAGAGAATAGATTCCCTCCTTAAAAAGACCTGGGATTCTACAGTGGGTAATTTAAAACCTGAAATGGCCGTTACTGTGGTAGCCCGCAATCTGGAACATTGGCTCTCCCAAATTCAGGAGCATATTGAAGCAGGTACTACCAAGGAGGTTTCCCACGATTCTGCGAGGAGTCATTGCGGACGCCTCGGCAGAGTCAGTCCGGATGTCGGCCAGATCAGCAGCACTAGCCAACTCCACCAGAAGAGCTCTTTGGCTCAAGACTTGGCCTGGCGACAGCGCCTCCAAGGTCAAGTTATGTAGAATTCCCTTGACAGGAGACCTGCTCTTTGGCCCAGGTTTAGACACAGTCCTTGACCGCACGGCAGACAGGAAAAAGTCCTTCCCAGTCAAACGAAAGGCACCAACTCAAACTAAGAAGGGGTTTCGCCCTCAAAAGCGTAGGGAAAACCAGAAGCCAGAGGGTCAAAAGAAGACCTGGGGCCAAAAAGGCAAGGGCAGAGGAGGGGCGATTTTTCGCCCTCCTGAACAGCCCCGTAAAAGCCAATGACCCTCCAAACATGGTGGAAGGAAGACTGGGGGCATTCCTCCAGTGGGAGACAATCTCTCACAACCAATTTATTCTAGGGGTCATAAGAAGGGGGTATCTCCTAGAATTCTCCGCACATCTACCCAGGTGCAGAGAAAAGGCCAATGCTCTAATAGAAGCCCTAAGCGATCTAGAGGAGCAAAATGTAATTTGAAGAGTACCAAAGGCAGAGGAAGGGATGGGGGTCTACTCCCACATATTTGTGGTAAGAAAACCCTCTGGAAAATTCAGACTAATTCTAAAGCCCCTAAACAGGGCAGTCACCTACAAAAAATTCCGTATGGAATCAATTTACACGGTCAGAGCCCTATTACCCCCCCAACTGCTTCATGGTCTCACTGGACCTCAGGGACGCTTATCTACACGTCCCCATTGCCAAGAACTCTCAAAAGTTTCTTCAGCTAGCAGTAGATTTAGGGGATCTAACAGTGCATCTGCAATTCCAGGCACTGCCCTTCGGGCTATCCTCCTCGCCCCGCATTTTTACGAAGGTGTTGGCGGAGGCTATGGCCTTTCTTCGACTCCAGGGGGTGGCAATAATAGCCTACCTGGACAATCTGCTTCTTTTTGCAATGTCTCCAGATCAACTAGCCAAGGATCTCGAGTTAACAAAAAGAGTCCTGATAAACTTGGGGTGGCTGTTGAATTTGGAGAAATCCAATCTGATCCCCTCACAGCGCATCACATACCTAGGGTATTTGCTGGACTCAACACTATTGAGAGTCTTTCTCCCCTCAGAAAGGCATTACTAAACAAGCAGGGCGGCACAAGAAGCAGAGTCCTGCTAGCCCTAGCATCAGACATCCTGAACTGGGCCGAGACCAACACCCTCTCACTATCAGCAATCTTTCTGAGAGGCGAAAAAAATACGATAGCGTATTTTCTCAGCCAAAGGAAGTTAAGAGAGGGCGACTGGGTTCTCAACCCGGAGGTCTTCAATCTCATCTCAGAAAGATGGGGGCTTCCAGAGGTAGACCTCTTTGCGTCTAGAACCAACGCAAAGACCCGCAGTTTTTTCTCCTTAAAAGGGTAAGAAGGAGCATTGGGGGTGGACGCCCTATCTCAGAGCTGGCACTTCAGGGTATGTTATGCTTTTCCGCCTCCGGCCCTGCTACCAGCTTACCTGAGGAAATTTCAGATAGAGAACACGGATCTGATCTTAGTGGCACCACATTGGCCCAAGAGGGCATGGTTCTCAATGCTCACACAACTGGCAGTAGAACCTCCCCTGTTCCTTCCACCATGGGAAGATCTTCTCTCCCAGGGCCCAGTCCTTTGTCCACTGGTCCATCGGTGGAAGCTTGCGGCCTGGCTACTGAGGAGGGCATACTAAGATCCAAAGGATTTTCAGAGAAATTTGTCTCTACCCTCCTCAGTAGCAGGAAAAAGGAGACGCGTAGAATATACAGGAAGGTCTGGCTCCACTTTAATGCATGGTGCATAATTATTACTTTTCAGTGCAGAATCCCACTGCCATATTAGAATTCCTACAGTGTGGGGCAGACAAGGGCCTGTCCATTAGCAACCTTAAGGGTCAGGTTTCAGCACTTAGTTCATACTTAGAAAAAACGCTGGCCTCCAACCCATGGGTGGCCAGATTCTTCAGGGCTCTGACCAGGCAAAGACCAATCGGGGGTCCACCTTTCCCCAAGTGGGACCTGTCCTTGGTCTTGCAGAGCCTAACGGGAGCCCCCTTTGAACCACTAGGGGAGTGTTTTACTAAGGGAGCTTACCCTAAAGACAGTGTTTTTAGTTGCAGTAACCACTGCCAGGAGGGTTAGTGAAATTGAGGCATTATCAATGAGACCCCCTTTTTGTGTTGTTTTTCCAGATCGGATTGTCTTTAAAACCGATCCGGCTTTTTTGCCCAAAGTGGCTTCAAGTTTTCACAGAAGTCAAGAGGTAGTTTTACCTTCTTTTTGTCCTAACCCCTCAGGTAAAAGGGAGTTAAAATTTAGTTTTTTGGATGTAAGGAGATGTATCCTTCACTACCTAGAACTGACTAAAGCATTTAGAAAGTCGTCAGATTCCCTTTTTGTTTTGTTTTCGGGGGCCAGAAAAGGGCACAAAGGGTTTTGACGCACCATCGCCAGGTGGCTTAGACTAACCATTAGTCAAGCTTACACATTAGCGGGGAAAGAGATCCCTACAGGCATAAAGGCACATTCTACCAGGGCCATAGCAGCCTCTCAGGCAGAGAAGGCTGGAGCAACGCCTGAACAGATATGCAAGGCAGCAACATGGTCTAGCTACTCCACCTTCGTAAGGCATTACAGGGTGGATCTGGTGTCGGCAGGCGAGCAAGCCTTTGGTTGGAAGGTTTTGAAAGCTGTAGTCCCACCCTAAACTGATAAGTGCTCATTTATCATCTCAAAGTGGCTGTCCTGAAAGACGAAGGGGTAAAATTAGAGTTACGCTTACCAGTAACGTCCTTTTCCAGTAGTCTTTCAGGACAGCCCTAGTTACCCACCCGAATAATTTTTGGGGGGGGTCTTATAAAAGACCGGAACGCAGCATGATAAGTATATTGTTTAGAATGTCATTAATGTGTTCTTGTGTCTCCCCAGCTGGCCGGAGGTGATCTTATAAAAACTGAGGTCCGGCAGGGGGAAGAAAGATTTATGGGCTGGCGCAGTGTTTCCTGAAGGAAGGGGAGGAGACTATATCTCAAAGTGGATGTCCTGAAAGACTACTGGAAATAGACGTTACCGGTAAGCGTAACTCTAATTTTTTGTCTGTCCGGACAGCGGGCGACGTAATTTTTTACCTTAGACAACATCCCCAAATGTCTCTGTCTACAAACACTGGATTATCAAGATATTATACGATCAATACCAATGTCAGCAATTACAACACATTAAACCAGAATCAAACAGAAAGAGAAGAAGAGACTCTTAAGCCCCATACACACGCTCGGATTATCCGAGGACCAGGTCCGTCGGATCATGTCCGTCGTACTTTGTCTGATGTTGGTGTTGCGTACACACGGTCGGACAACGTTGTCGGAATTTCCGGTCTGCAAGAACGTTGTGACGTAAGTCGTCTTCCACGAGACTAGAAAAGGGAAGTTCAGCACCACGTCAGGCACCCGTTGGGCTCCTTCTGCTGATCCCGTGTTTATCGCGAGTTAGACGAAGTTTGGGGACTTACGATTCGCGCTTCTCAGTTTTCTGACTCAGATCGTTACTGCTCTTCAGTTTGTGCTTGTCGTGCGTATCTGTTTATTAGTGCGTGTAGTCAGTTCGCATTTGTTGGTCATTGCGGCCTATATCTTGATGTAGGACGCTTTGATTTTCACTGCTTATTGTCTGCTCGTTTCTGGTATTCATTTCGTTCTTTCAGGCCTTGCTGTTTATCGGTGCTTTCTGTTTGTCCGTTCTGACCAGCCGACCGTTTGTGAGCGATGTTTCCCATACGTACTCGTCGCCGAGTTCATGCTGTATGCGGAATTGGTGTCGGGCTTTTAGCTTTGAGCCAAGACCCGTCCATGAACAGAATGACGAGGAGTATGTGGACCAAGATTTGGTTGCTTCAGCGTGATCAGTTCTCGCACATGCCTTTGCTTTGTGAGATCCAGGAGAATAATCCTGATGATTTCAGGAACTTTCTCCGGATGACGGACCCCGTTTTTCACCGTCTTTTGGCTTTGCTGACCCCTTTTATCAGCCGCCAGGATACCTGCATGAGACAAGCCATCACTCCGGAGCAGAGGCTTGTTGCTACGTTGAGGTACTTGGCGACAGGGAGAGCCTTCAGGATTTGAAGTTCTCCTCAGGTATCTCTCCCCAGGCCCTGGGAATCATTATTCCAGAGACCTGTTCTGCCATCATCTAGGTCCTGCAGGAGGACTATATTAAGGTAACATTTCTACTTTACTATTCCCTCCTATGTATGCTCTGTTTGCTAATGTCTTCTATTTTTGACCTCCTTCCCTAATTACCATGATTGCAATATGCTCTAATATGCTGTGCCCCTTTTCTCCTTCATGCATTTTTCCCTTCACTTACCTCACCAGCATGCTCTTCTGGCCCAATAGACACCTATGGCCTAGTCACTTAAGCAATGTATTGTGTCTGCTGCATAGTATTGTTTTCCCCCAAACACCCCCTAAAATATGCACAAATGTTTGCTGTGTGGTTTACTTCATGTAGAGCCCCCTTTTTTTTCCCTTTTTGTTGGTGGGGGGGGGGGGGGGGGGGTGCCAAACTCATTCTGAACCCCCTCCCCCAACTGCTCTGTCAGATGGTACCAATCCTCTATCTGCTGGCTTTCCCAAGATCAATACACAGTATATACCTACCTCTTTATAGTGGTCATATTTAGGGATGAATTCAGCAAAGCATGTAGTTCAAGGGGCTGGCTCCATACTTTCCATTTCCTCTTTTTTTATGTTCTTTCCCTCCTATTAGCTTGCTAGATAATTTCAGAATGTCCAAATGTGCGTTTCTTTTTTTGGGGTGGGGTGGGGATTTGGAATGTTATTTTATCTTTCCTGTGGGCTGCCAATAGTGTTAAGTAAGGAGGGTCTGGCCAAACTAGCACACATTATTGAGCCATTTGGCAATCAATGAAGTGCAGAGGGTTACCTGTCCAAACCCCCCCACCCCCAAACTCCTAGTTATTGTCAAAGGCCCATCAGAAGTGGGGGGATTTATGGGGGGTGAGTAATCTGCTAGGGGGACCCTCTACTTTGCGTTTCAAATACTTTCCAGCTTAAAATGTAAAAGTCTGATCTTGTTCCAAGATGTTTAGTGTCTAATCTGCTTGCTTATGTGCAAAGTGACTAATTTTTTTTTCTTGTTTCACTCCACAGTTCCCTTCCACGCCACAGGAATGGCAGACTGTGGCCTCCCACTTTGCCAGCCGTTGGGACTTTCCTAACTGCGGAGGTGCAATTGATGGGAAACACGTCCGCATTGTCCCACCCCCCAACTCGGGGTCCTACTATTATAATTACAAGGGGTTTAATAGTGTAGTGATGTTGGCGGTGGTGTCGGCGACATACGAGTTTTTGTATGTGGACGTGGGGATGAACGGCCGGATCTCGGATGGTGGTGCCATTGCGCACACGGAGTTCTACTGGAGTCTCCAAAGTGGCAGTCTGTGCTTGCCACCTCCAGAGGAGAATGCTGAAGGACTCCCCTTCGTCTTTGTCGCAGATGAAGCGTTTGCGTTGACTCCCCATCTGATGAGGCCCTTCCCGATGAGGACCCTCACCCCAGACCAGAGGGTCTTCAATTACAGGCTGTCGAGAGCCCGCAGAGTGGTGGAGAACACCTTCGGGATCCTGGCCAGCCGCTTCCGCCTGTTTTTGACGGCTATTAACTTGGCGGAATACAAACTGAACCACATAGTTCTTGCCTGTTGCATATTGCACAACTTTTTGAAAAGACACAACAGCAACTATGTGGTGACCGTTGGCCCAGATGTGGAGGGCCCTTCCAATGCCGACCTCACAGCCCTTCAAGCGGCACGTCCAGGCTTGCCCCCTCTAAATGCCCGCGAGGTCCGTGAGCAATATATGGAGTACTTTGTGGGTAGGGGGGCCATTGCTCTGCCTGACGATGTGTGAGAGGCATTTTTAAATAAATATCTTTTTTAAACAAACCTATGATTTTTTGTCATTTCCATATTCTACCTTATTTGAGATATACATTTTTGCCCTTTAGCTTCAACAGTGGGAATGCACTTTCTGGGCAAAAGGAGGTAACAGTCTCTTCTTCCCAAAAAGATTCTTCTCATGTTGTGTGTTTGATACCTAATCTTTTGTCTACAGAAGGTTTGTAGTGCATAACTGACACCCAAAATACTCCTTTTCATCACCATGACAGAAATGTGTGTATTCCCAAAAATGGTGTGCTACGTGTTTTCGTACAAATCACTGTGGGTGTCATTTACATAAGTCAAATCCACTATGCTCTACAAGTGCAGTGCAAAAGTGCCCTGGAAAATACACTTGCAGTGCAAACTAGACTTGCCTTTAGTAAATAACACCCATTGCCCCCAAAACCCTTTACATTTGCCATACATAATGCTTTTGTGTTTTTCAATAAGGAAGCCACACATTTAGAAAATTAAAAAAGTTTACTTGCAACACATTCACAAGTGCGTTTACAAACTTCTTGCCAAAACTGACAAGATCTTGGTTCTTTACAACATTGTTTACAAACATTCCGCATTTGGTAAAACCAGGCATGGAGCAAAACAGAACATAGGAACTAGGAAAGTTCAACTTTCTAAAGTGAAGACAAGATCAGACATGACTATATGTTCAAAGTGTGTTTGATCTTGCCTTCATCACATGGGGGGTCACCCCTGGAAACTGGAAATTTAGAACATGCACACAATTTGGGTCTGAAAATGGTCATTAGATGGTAAAACACATGCCTAGAAAAGTGCCATTTTCCATCATGGGGATGAATAGACGTTTTTTGGGGGTGCAACCCCTTCACCACAACCACTTTAGTAGTTCGTAAAGTGTTTGCACCCCCAAAAAACGTTGTCATTCATCCACCATGATGGGAGCTAGCACATGTGGACACAATGTGTGCATGTTCCAAATTTCACACAGTTCTTAAGTTGCAAATGTGTTCAGAAACAGCCACAAATGTGTGTTAATTACTTGGTGCGTTTTCAGATTTTTCCTAAAACATCAATGATGTTCTTCAATTTTTGTTGAACATCATTGATGTTTTGCTTTATGTCATCTAGATCTCGATTGCAGACCATTATCTCCCCGATGAGTACGTGGGCACTCTCTGTGGTAAAGTGCTATTCTTCTTCCACAACATCCACGTCACCTAAAAACAACCAAAAAAAACAAAAGTGTGTTTTGGAAATGAGGCAGGCATACATTGATTAGCTTACCAGTAGCTGTGTTCTCCCACACTCACCTGTTGTGGTGACAAGTTCTCCAATTTCTATGATCTCTCCTTCCTCCTCCTCCTCCTCTGCTTCTGGTCTTTCCCCTTCTTTGGGAGGTGTTGGTTTTGTGGTTTCCTCAGACGTTTTCGCTCCCCTATGAGAATGTACAAAAGGAAGATTTACCAACACAATCTATTGAGGGCAGAAATAGGAAATGACAAACATTGCTTGAAAGTGAGGGACAATATTTTTGTTTGGCCGGTTACAAATGACAACAACATGAATGTAGTCACTTTGTAAAGGTGCTAAACTTACTAGCTTTTTGGTAGAAGTTTGTCTGATGGAGACCCCCTCTAGTATCCACTGGAGCACATGTGTGGAAAAGCATAATAAAAAGTGGGTTTGGGTGTCCCAGCACTAGTGCTCTAGAGTCCAGATGGGTAAACAGCTACTGGGTGACCTCTCCTTTACATTGAATAAATTGGCTTTACATTCTTGATGACATTTCTAGTGAGAACAAACTTCCTTTCCCCCAAAAAAACACCAAACATCGTATTATAAGTGGCCGAACGATCGAGGTTGAGTACGATCGAATGAACACACACACGAACATGACAGTGGCAGAAAGATCGAGGTTGAGTACGATCGAGTGCACAGACGAACATGAAAGTGGCCATTTTGTAATGTACAACTTTGTAAAAATACAAACACATGGAGCAGTATGCAAGCCAAAAATCAAACACAAAACACAACTACTTACTTTTTTGAAGAACTCGCTTGATCTTTCTGTACTGATCGGGCTCCCTCAGTTTCAGGTCTGACCAGCGTTTCCTCAGTTGCTCCTTGGATCGTTGTACCCCAAAATGATTGTACAGCCTCCTCACAACTTTAGACATGATCTTGGCCTTGCGGACATTGGGGTTGAGGTAAGGCCCATACTTTCCATCATAGTCGCTCCTCTTTAATATATCCACCATCTCCAACATTTCTCCAAATGACATATTGGAGGCCTTGAATTTCAGGTTCCGGGATCGGGACGTTTCTGCCTCCGGCCTTTCCTAGTCCTCCTCCTCGTTGCTGCAATATTTCGGGCGCACCTGCTGTGTCCCCGCCATGTGCTCTCCCCACTGCGCCGTAAAGAGAAGGGGTGGGGAATAGACGAGAAAGATCGTCAGGGGCGGGCGGAGTTTGACGCATGCGCACTGTATATAAAAACGTCACACGCCTGTGTCGTAGCCACGATCTGTGAGACGAGGGGAGAGAAAGCTCACGCACGAGACGATCGCTATAACGAAGGTACAATTTGACGTTGGTACATAACTAGTAAGAAAACCTCGTATAGGGTCCCCTTTGAAAAGACAAGAGAGATACCCCCCGAGACAAGATGGACGGCTGGAGATCTGCTGTTGGATTTTATATATATCACTTTATTAGTAAAACAGAAAAAATAAATTTAAACAAACAATACCACTTCCCATTCCTATAGCAAAAATGTCATTCAAGATCACAGAGGAATTCCCAGAATTAAAATTGACAACGTTGTCTGTTAAAAACAAGGGGGTGTAGACCACAGACCACAGCATTTGGGCATTTAGCATACATCCATATCTATAATAGCGGTTAGAAATAAATACTTTAAACCAGATATTGTGGGTTAGACATCATCATTAGATTTAGAACCAGATATGGGTACCCGTGACGGATGTTTCCAGATGGAAATAATATCAATTCAAAATTAGAGCAGTTCAAATAGCAGCATGTGTTTTCAAGCAAGATTTTTAAAACAGCAGTGGGTCTTCTGTGATGTCCATATATATGTTGACCAATCAGGATGATTGAATGGAAAGAAGGAACCACATAAACAGTCCGTGTTTAGCTGGTAAAATCAATTATATTGCGTTTTTGAAGCAGAGCAGCAAAGCAGCACAAAACAGCACATAACAGGAAGCACAGTCATAAAGCTTAGTTCAAGTAGCAGCATAGGGTGGAAAATTTGCAGAGCTAAGCAGGGGGACTATAAACTCACATGGAAAGTTCATCACTTCCTTAGGCAAGTTATACTTATGCTTGTATATGCATCAGCCTTTGCAGGCTTCTTACCCACTCCTGCTTTCTGGTTCATCCATCCCTGGTATGCTGGTGGATTTTGCTCAAGAAAGTTCCTTTAGTGTGATGCCGCTTCTCTTGTATGTATAGCTGTCCGCTTGTTGATTCAAACTTGCCGCTTCTTTTGGCTCCAGGCGCTGCTTGGTGAAACTGCAGGAAGTTAAAAGTTCATCACGGGCATGCTGTGGAAGGGCTGACTTCCCCCAAATGACGTGCTGACGTCACCACCGCTGACGTGTTTCGTTAGCCAATCACCGCTAACTTCCTCAGAGCAAGGAGGAGCTACAGATTGCCAGTTTTTATAGTGTACTGGCCGTGTCATCAAAATAGTACAATTGGCTGTAATACCACTTTTAACCACAAGATGGCAACCATGTGCTCATTGTCCCTTATGACTCTTCAGCAAATACTACAAGGTGCATTGAATGGCTCACAGATAGAAATAAACATAAGAACAGCGCGGGATGGAGTTTATATTACATAAAATCACTAAATAGGACACTATTACCTATTTTTAGATACTGAATTGAACCTGGGGGTTTCATAAGGCTAATTGCCTATATTTAAATATATTTCAATTCAGTATGTTTATATGATTAGTTACGTGGCAGAAGGGATAAGTGCCTATATCATCATTATTTTTTCAAAAATGGTTGCATTGTGCATTCAGTGTTGAGGCCAAAGGGGACCATAGAGTTCAAATAATACGTCCACATTTTTTCTTTCTGTAAGAGTATATTATCAAAGTCACCCCGTCTAGATGGTAAGTTAAGTGTATAAATTCCTTTAACCGTTAGTCCCTTGGGATTATTATCGTGGAACTGCGCGAAGTGTAGTGGGATTGGTCGGTCATCGTCCTTCTTTTTAATACTACTTATATGTTCACTTATTCTGATTCGTAATTCACGTTTGGTCTTGCCCACATACATTTTATTACAGGGGCAGGTCAAAACGTAAATCACCCGAGTGGAGGAACAGTTGATGAAGTTTCTAATTTTGAAATCACTACCACCTCTAGGGTTAGGGAAGGTTTTAGTCTTTTGTACATAGCTACAGATGTTGCAGTGGCCGCACGGAAACATACCCACTATTGGTTTTGAATCTAACAACCAGTTTTTTGTTCTCCTATATTCGGATTGGACTAGAATGTCATTAAGATTCCTTGCTCTTCTAGCTGTGACAAGGGGTTTTGGTCCTACTATGTCCGATATTAAGGGAGTAGATTCTAGGATATGCCAATGTTCTTGCAAAATATCTTTTACCTGGGACCACTGAGAGCCAAACCTAGTGATTATTCTCGGGTGATCCTCAGTGGTACCCGGGGGGGGCCTTCTTGTTGTCCAACAGTGAAGTTCGATTACTTTTCATGGCTCTAGATTTAGCTCGCCTAAGCGACTGATGGGAGTAACCCCTTTCCCTAAATCTGGTGTACAGGTCATCTGCTTCTTCAATAAAATGGTCATTTTCTGAGCAGTTCCTTTTTATCCTAAGAAATTGACCAATGGGTATACCATTGATCAAAGAACGTGGGTGGTGGCTCTGGGCCTGGAGGAGGGTATTTGCCGCAGTAGCTTTTCTAAATGTCCTAGTGATCATTTTCTGATCCTCAATTATCAGCTGAAGATCTAAAAACTAAAGCATATTGGCATTATGGGTAAATGTCAGTCTAATGTTCCTGTCATTATTGTTGAGTTCTGACATGAATTTCAGGAGTTCCTCCGTGGTTCCCCTCCATACCATCAATACATCATCTATGTACCTCAGCCACATGAGGCAGTGGCTGAGGTACATAGAGGATTTGTATATCAGGTCATATTCCCAGAGTCCCAGATGGAGGCATGCGTAGGACGGTGCCCACGGAGCCCCCATACAGGTACCTCTCTGTTGTTGGTAATGTTTCCCAAGGAACTGAAAGCAGTTATTGTTGAGCATGAACTCCAAAAGTTCAACTATAAATTCATTATGTGCCCCCATACTGGGGTAATTCAATTCAAGAAAAAACATCACCGCTTTTAATCCCCAGGGATGGGGTATAGATGTGTATAGGCTCTCAACGTCAATGCCCACCAGGAGGCAGCCCTCCGGGAAGCTGAAATCAGCTAACTTCCGGAGGACATCTCCTGTGTCCTTCACATACGAAGGGAGCGTATACATCATTTCTTTGATAAGTGCATCCACATATTTCCCCACTTTTTCCAGAGGACCATTGATGGCAGAAACAATAGGTCTCCCTGGTGGATTGCTGAGGGATTTATGTAGCTTGGGGATGATATAGAATGTAGGAATAGTGGGGCTGTCTATTTTAAGAAAATCAAATTCCTTCCTAGAGAGAAGGCCTGTCTCCAGACCTAATTTAAGTTTTTTGTTTAGACTTTCTATGAGTTTGGGAAATGGGGAGGTCATGAGTCTCTTGTAAGTACATTAATCATTTAGTAGTCTGAGTGCCTCATCTTCATAGAGTTTCTCGCTCATTAAGACCACATTTCCACCTTTGTCGCTCTTCTTTATGACAAGATCCGGGGCCTCCTCCAGTTCTTTTAGAGCTCTTCTCTCCATGCTGGACAGATTATTGGAGCCCAGCCAGTTCCAGTTGACCTTACCAAGGTCCCTGCGAACTAGGTCGAGAAAGACTTTCAGCCACTTGTGCTTTGCCAACACTGGCATTTTTGTAGAGCGTATAGTTAAATTTGCTGCTCGTCTTAGTGGCTGACTGTAGTCCTCCTCCTGGTTACAATCATAATTTTCATCAAGAAGGGAGAGAAGATTTTCCAAGGCTTCCCTTTCTTCTTTTTCTATGGTGGGATCAGTGGGTTCCTGAGTGTTTAATTGCTTGGAACAGTGCCAGGCTTTATACAGTACTTTTCTCAGAAAGAGACTGATGTCCTTAAATACCTCAAATTCTGTCATGGAGGCAGTTGGAGAGAAAGAGAGGCCTTTTTGGAGGAGCTTAGTATGATGCTCATTTAATTCAAACGAGGATAGATTCACCACTGTGAAATCAACAGTGTCATTTTGAACTTTTTTGTCTAGTATTTCCTCTGGCCTCTCTGTCTCCCCCTCCTCTGGTTTTTGGTCGAGATTTCCTTCTCTTTTCCTTTTGCGTCTATGGCGTTTTTTCCTACCTCTCTTGTTTTCCTCCTGGTTATCATTTGTTTGGGATCTAACTCGGGGGTCTTCCCCTCCAGTTCCTCTAAAAAAGTGACCGATTTTGAAACATTATCATTTTCTCGGTCACTCTCAGAGGAGGAGCCTGTTCTTCTGTTATTGCTTCGTTGCCTATGATTTTTACCTCTAGATTGGCTTCTATTCCTAGTTTGTTTGATTACATCGAACATATCCCCTTTTTCTAAGTCAAGAAGGTTTTATTTGAACTTTTCTTGTTTAGTATATTTAATGTTTTTCTGTATCCTCTCAATTTCTTTTTTAACCACTTCCCGACCGCCCCCTGTATATATACGTCGGCAGAATGGCACGTACAGGCAGAATCACGTACCTGTACGTGACATTCTTCCGGCGGTTGGGGGGTCCGATCGGACCCCCCTCCGCCGGCGGGGACGGTCGGGATCGCTTCAGGAGCGATCCGGGACGAGGGGACGGCCAGTGGTTTCTGGCCACCCCCTCGCGATCGCTCCTGGCCAATGAAAAGCTTCCCCTTCCTGTCTATTGTATAGACAGGAAGGCGGAAGTGATGTCACGCTCGGTGCGCCGGTCTATGTGACCGGAGACGCCGAGCGGCGAACATGTTAAGGTTAGTGCACAACAATACACTGACACCAGTACAGTTAGGCACATATTCCACCCCCCTGATCACCCCCCAGATCACCCCCTCCCCCCCCAGTCACAGTGTCACTAATTGCAGTGATCATTTTTTTTACTGATCACTGCATTTAGTGTCAGTGTGACTGTAATAACTGTCAGGGCAGTTAGTTTTAGGTCCAAGGTAGCCCCCTACCCCCCCCTAATAAAGGTTTAACCCCTTGATTGCCCCCCAGGTAACCCTTTCACCCCCTTTTGCCAGTGTCACTAAGCGATCGTTTTTCTGATCGCTGTATTAGTGTCACTGCTGTCGCTAGGTAACCATTTTTTTTTTTTTAGATAACCGCCATGTTTATATAGGTTCATAAATAGGTTTATAGGTCAGGTACCCCCATATTACAACCTAAATAAAGGTTTTAACCCCCTGATTGCCCCTAGAGTTAACCCTTTCACCAGTGATCACTGTATAACTGTCACTGGTGACGCTGGTTAGCCAGTTAGTTATTTCGTTATTTAGGTTCCCCGTCAGGTTTTTATATAGCGTCAGGTACCCCCATATATTACCTAATAAAGGTTTTAACCCCCTGATTGCCCCTAGTTAACCCTTTCACCCCCTTTTGCCAGTGTCACTAAGCGATCGTTTTTTGATCGCTGCATTAGTGTCGCTAGGTAACCATTTTTTTTTTTTAGGTAACCGCCATGTTTATATAGGTTCATAAATAGGTTTATAGGTCAGGTACCCCCATATTACAACCTAAATAAAGGTTTTAACCCCTGATTGCCCCTAGAGTTAACCCTTTCACCAGTGATCACTGTATAACTGTCACTGGTGACGCTGGTTAGCCAGTTAGTTATTTCGTTATTTAGGTTCCCCGTCAGGTTTTTATATAGCGTCAGGTACCCCCATATATTACCTAATAAAGGTTTAACCCCCCTGATTGCCCCTAGTTAACCCTTTCACCCCCCTTTTGCCAGTGTCACTAAGCGATCGTTTTTCTGATCGCTGCATTAGTGTCGCTAGGTAACCAGTTTTTTTTTGTATTACTGTTACGGGTGACGCTGGTTAGTTAGCTTGTTTTTTATACTGTCAGGGCACCCGCCATTTATTACCCAATAACGGTTTAACCCCCTGATCGCCCGGCGGGTGATATCAATTAGGTTTTAGGGTCAAATAAGGTCTGCGTCGCCCCAGGTTAGTGCCAGTACCGCAAACACCCACGCACAAAGCATACACCTCCCTTAGTGGCACAGTATCTGAACAGATCAATATCTGATCAGATCTATACTAGCGTCCCAGCAGTTTAGGGTTCCAAAAAAAAACGCATTGTTAGCGGGATCAGCCCAGATACCTGCTAGCACCTGCGTTTTCCCCCTCCGCCCAGCCCAGCCCACCCAAGTGCAGTATCGATCGATCACTGTCACTTACAAAACACTAAGCACACATAACTGCAGCGTTCGCAGAGTCAGGCCTGATCCCTGCGATCGCTAACAGTTTTTTTGTGGTAGCGTTTTGATTCAGTCGCTTCAGTCAGGAGCTTTTTTACCTGTGAATCTCAAAAAAATAAAAAAAATAAAATAGTTGTCGTTTTATTGTTCTCTCTCTCACTCTATTCTCTCTCTATTGTTGCTCTTTTTTTACTCCATTCTATTCTGCAATGTTTTATTATGTTTTATCATGTTTTTATCATGCTTGCTTTTCAGGTATGTAATTTTGTTTACTGTGTTTTAGTGTTAAGCATTTTTTTGTTTTCAGGTGCGCCATTCAGTTGCAACGCGGATTTATTTATCTTGACAGCAACAGCGTTTGCTCCCACGATACATAAAGCCGCGACTCCAACGCTGTAGGAGGTGATTTCACCACCACAGTTAAAAAAAAGAGCATATGTGCCGAAGCATGGGGGCAGCAGGGGGGGGGGAGGAGCGATTGGCTCCTAATGCCACGTACATACGGTCGAAATTCCGACCGTGTGTACACGGCATAACTTTTGCGGGAGGATGCCCCCATGCATCGGCATATATAAATGGTGCATGTATGCCCATCATTAGAAGTGGGTGGATGAAGGGAGGTATTCTAATGGTGGGCATACCCACCAATCAATCTCTTTTTTTCGTTCAGCCAAGAGGCTGCATGAAAAAAAAAAGATTACAATATATGTCCAGTATGTTGCTGGACTTTGAATGGTTATACCAGAATGATGCCTGCAGGTTTAGGTATCATCTTGGTATCATTCTTTTCAGCCAGTGATCGGCTTTCATGTAAAAGCAATTCTAGCGGGTAATTAGCCTCTAGACTGCTTTTACAAGCAGTGGGAGGGAATGTCCCCCCTCCCGGATATAAACCGCGCCATTGGGAAATTGGGAAAGCATTTTATCACACCAATCTTGGTGTGGTCAGATGCTTTGAGGGCAGAGGAAAGATCTAGGGTCTAATAGACCCCAATTTTTTCAAAAAAAGAGTACCTGTCACTGCCTATTGCTATCATAGGGGATATTTACATTCCCTGAGATAACAATAAAAATCATAACAAAGAAAAAAAATGGAAGGAACAGTTTAAAAATAAAATAAAAAAGCTAAATAAATAAAAAAAAAAACAAAAAAAAAAAAAAAAAGCACCCCTGCCCCCCCTTCTCTTGCGCAAAGGCGTACACAAGCGTTGGTCTGGCGTCATATGTAAACAGCAATTGCACCATGCATGTGAGGTATCACCACGAAGGTCAGATCGAGGGCAGTAATTTTAGCAGTAGACCTCCTCCGTGAATCTAATGTGGTATCATGTAAAGGCTTTTAAAGGCTTTTAAAAATGTATGTAGTTTGTCGCCACTGCGTGTTTGTGCGCAATTTTAAAGCATGTCGTGTTTGGTATCCATGTACTCGGCCTAAGATCATATTTTTTATTTCATCAAAAATTTGAGCAATATAGTGTGTTTTAGTGCATTAAAATAAAAAAAAGTGTATTTTTTCCACAAAAAATGCGTTTGAAAAATCGCTGCGCAAATACTGTGTGGAAAAAAAAAATGCAACACCCACCATTTTAATCTGTAGGGCCTTTGCTTTAACATTATATATAGTGTTTGGGGGTTCAACGTAATTTTCTTGCAAAAAAAAAATATGTTTTCATGTAAACAAAAAGTGTCAGAAAGGGCTTTGTCTACAAGTGGTTAGAAGAGTGGGTGACGTGTGACATAGGCTTCTAAATGTTGTGCATAAAATGCCAGGACAGTTCAAACCCCCCCCAAATGACCCCATTTTGGAAAGTAGACACCCCAAGCTATTTGATGAGAGCAATGTTGAGCCCATTAAATATTTTTTTTTTTGTCCCAAGAGATTGAATAATGAAAAAAAAAAAATATATATATTTTTTTACAAAAAAAAATACAAAAAAAGTTGTCACTAAATGATATATTGCTCAAACATGTCATGGGCATATGTAGAAATACACCCCAAAATACATTCTGTTGCTTCTCCTGAGTACGGGGATACCACATGTGTGGGACTTTTTGGGAGCCTAGCTGCGTACGGAACCCCAAAAACCAATCACCGCCTTCAGGCTTTCTAAGGGTGTAATTTTTTTATTTCACTTCTCACTGCCAATCACAGTTTCGGAGGCCATGGAATGCCCAGATGGCATAAAACCCCCCAAAATGACCCCATTTTGGAAAGTAGACACCCCAAGCTATTTGCT
Source organism: Lithobates sylvaticus (assembly GCA_028564925.1). Lineage (NCBI taxonomy): Eukaryota > Metazoa > Chordata > Amphibia > Anura > Ranidae > Lithobates > Lithobates sylvaticus. The sequence goes on along the minus strand of CM053028.1, from coordinate 180,060,004 downwards.
GAGAGGTATTGTGAGTATTTTGCAGATGTCGCTTTTTGTCACAAAGTTTTGAAAATTGAAAAAAGAAAAAAAAATTTTTTTTTTCTTTACTTTCTTCATTTTCAAAAACAAATGAGAGCTGTAAAATACTCACCATGCCTCTCAACAAATAGCTTGGGTGTCTACTTTCCAAAATGGGGTCATTTGGGGGGGTTTTGTGCTATTTTGGCATTTTATGGCCTTCGAAACTGTGATAGGTAGTGAGGAGTGAAATCAAAAATTTGCACCCTTAGAAATCCTGAAGGCGGTGCTTGGGTTTCGGGGCCCCGTACGCGGCTAGGCTCCCAAAAAGTCCCACACATGTGGTATCCCCATACTCAGGAGAAGCAGCAAAATGTATTTTGGGGTGCAATTCCACATATAACTATGGCATGTGTGAGCAATATATCATTTAGTGACAACTTTTTGAAAAAAAAAAAAAATCTTTTTTTTTTTTGTCTTTATTCAATCACTTGGGACTAAAAAAAAAAATATTCAATGGGCTCAACATGCCTCTCAGCAAATAGCTTGGGGTGTCTACTTTCCAAAATGGGGTCATTTGGGGGGGGGTTTTGTACTTCTCTGCCATTTTAGCACCTCAAGAAATGAAATAGGCAGTCATAAATTAAAAGCGGTGTAAATTCCAGAAAATGTACTCTAGTTTGTAGACGCTATAACTTTTGCGCAAACCAATAAATATACGCTTATTGGCATTTTTTTTACTAAAGACATGTGGCTGAATACATTTTGGCCCAAATGTTTGACTAAAATTGAGTTTATTAGATTTTTTTTATAACAAAAAGTAGAAAATCTCTTTTTTTTCAAAATTTTCGCTCTTTTTCCGTTTATATCGCAAAAAATAAAAATCACAGAGGCAATCAAATACCATCAAAAGAAAGCTCTATTTGTGGGAAGAAAAGGACGCAAATTTCGTTTGGTTACAAAATTGCATGACCGCGCAATTACCAGTTAAAGTAGTGCAGTGCGAAATTGAAAAAAGACCTCTGGTCCTTTGGCTGCCAAATGGTCCGGGGCTGAAGTGGTTAATATACTCATTATTTTTTTCAAAGTCTAGTTCCTCTTTATGGGGTTCTAGCAATGTAGCACTTTGTTCAAGTTCCTCCTGAATCTCCTGTAGTTGGATTTCCTCTTCTGCGACAATAAGTCGCAGAAGCGTTAGTCCACGATTAAGGCACTCATCCTTCCATACCTCCAAAAATCTTGGGGTATGAAGATGCTCTGCTGGGATTACTTTCTCCCGAAGACCTCTAGGGATTACTTTATTTGCTATATGCGATTTTAATGATGAAATGTCCCATTTTCTATTTAGGAATTTAATCATTAATTTTTTATGGTTTTTAAAGAGTTTCCTCAGAGGTTCAGTATCACTTGCTGCTATTTCTCCATCCCTGGAGAATGCAGTATCAATTTCCCGATCAATCTCATCATTTATCATATAAGCCATTTCTGCACCTAGTAGTATATGGGAATTACCCTGGTGATCTCTATAATGCTAATTTTCAATGTCTGTATAGTTAAATAAGGGTGTGGTGGGATCCTCAGGGCACCAGAATGGATCAGAAAGGATCCTGGGAACAACAATAAGAAAAGGTTTTGGCGGTGCCCGGATCTACCAGGTTTGCTTTATGTATATTTGTATAGAGTATATAGATTAAATCCACAGAACGATTCTAGGCTTACAGTAAGTCTGAATCTAGACCTCCCCCGTACCTGGAGCATATAGTAAGAAAACCTCGTATAGGGTCCCCTTTGAAAAGACAAGAGAGATACCCCCCGAGACAAGATGGACGGCTGGAGATCTGCTGTTGGATTTTATATATATCACTTTATTAGTAAAACAGAAAAAATAAATTTAAACAAACAATACCACTTCCCATTCCTATAGCAAAAATTTCATTCAAGATCACAGAGGAATTCCCAGAATTAAAATTGACAACGTTGTCTGTTAAAAACAAGGGGGTGTAGACCACAGACCACAGCATTTGTGCATTTAGCATACATCCATATCTATAATAGCGGTTAGAAATAAATACTTTAAACCAGATATTGTGGGTTAGACATCATCATTAGATTTAGAACCAGATATGGGTACCCGTGACGGATGTTTCCAGATGGAAATAATATCAATTCAAAATTAGAGCAGTTCAAATAGCAGCATGTGTTTTCAAGCAAGATTTTTAAAACAGCAGTGGGTCTTCTGTGATGTCCATATATATGTTGACCAATCAGGATGATTGAATGGAAAGAAGGAACCACATAAACAGTCCGTGTTTAGCTGGTAAAATCAATTATATTGCGTTTTTGAAGCAGAGCAGCAAAGCAGCACAAAACAGCACATAACAGGAAGCGCAGTCATAAAGCTTAGTTCAAGTAGCAGCATAGGGTGGAAAATTTGCAGAGCTAAGCAGGGGGACTATAAACTCACATGGAAAGTTCATCACTTCCTTAGGCAAGTTATACTTATCCAAAACAAAAAAAGGAAAATTTATGTTAGGCGCCTCAATACATCTTTTCTCCTTTATCTCGGCGCAAAAGAATGGTATAAATCCCCCAAGCAGGCAGTAATTAGAATAATGTAGGTTTCCCTGTAGCAGCCGCTTATCAAAAAGACATATAGACTATTTTAAAACGGTAAATAAAATTATCAATTGCAAGTTCATTAAAAATCCTATCACCATTTAGCAGCGCTCATCTGGGTGATCTTTATCACCAGAAATAGTTATATAAATGCACACAGGTGTTTAAAAAACCGCATATATATATAAAATCAACAATATTGTGCTGTGGGGATCAAAAAACCGCTTTTCACAGGCTATATGTTATAAGAATAATATCTCAATATAAATCAGAATAGAGTCCATGGGACAAGTGAAGATAAGTGAAGGTAGGGATGTTATCTGCTTATTCAGCTTCCACCAATTTGCTTCACCCGTGCGTGTTCCACACTCCCCTCTGGGGTTTAAACTCACCGCAATCTTTAGTAATGTCAGCATTGAGTCCTGATCTCCCAGGATGTGTGGTCACTCTCTCATTATGTATGGGATTGAAACTTTGTACTCTTCCCCAACTTCTGAAGCATCGTCATGTCAATCAGGCACCTTTGTGGGTTTCAGTTATTTTGTGATCTAAACAAACAAAATAACTGAAACCCACAAAGGTGCCTGATTGACATGACGATGCTTCAGAAGTTGGGGAAGAGTACAAAGTTTCAATCCCATACATAATGAGAGAGTGACCACACATCCTGGGAGATCAGGACTCAATGCTGACATTACTAAAGATTGCGGTGAGTTTAAACCCCAGAGGGGAGTGTGGAACACGCACGGGTGAAGCAAATTGGTGGAAGCTGAATAAGCAGATAACATCCCTACCTTCACTTATCTTCACTTGTCCCATGGACTCTATTCTGATTTATATTGAGATATTATTCTTATAACAGATAGCCTGTGAAAAGCGTTTTTTTGATCCCCACAGCACAATATTGTTGATTTTATATATATATGCGGTTTTTTTAAACACCTGTGTGCATTTATATAACTATTTCTGGTGATAAAGATCACCCAGATGAGCGCTGCTAAATGGTGATAGGATTTTTAATGAACTTGCAATTGATAATTTTATTTACCGTTTTAAAATAAGTTATACTTATGCTTGTATATGCATCAGCCTTTGCAGGCTTCTTACCCACTCCTGCTTTCTGGTTCATCCATCCCTGGTATGCTGGTGGATTTTGCTCAAGAAAGTTCCTTTAGTGTGATGCCGCTTCTCTTGTATGTATAGCTGTCCGCTTGTTGATTCAAACTTGCCACTTCTTTTGGCTCCAGGCGCTGCTTGGTGAAACTGCAGGAAGTTAAAAGTTCATCACGGGCATGCTGTGGAAGGGCTGACTTCCCCCAAATGACGTGCTGACGTCACCACCGCTGACGCGTTTCGTTAGCCAATCACCGCTAACTTCCTCAGAGCAAGGAGGAGCTACAGATTGCCAGTTTTTATAGTGTACTGGCCGTGTCATCAAAATAGTACAATTGGCTGTAATACCACTTTTAACCACAAGATGGCAACCATGTGCTCATTGTCCCTTATGACTCTTCAGCAAATACTACAAGGTGCATTGAATGGCTCACAAATAGAAATAAACATAAGAACAGCGCGGGATGGAGTTTATATTACATAAAATCACTAAATAGGACACTATTACCTATTTTTAGATACTGAATTGAACCTGGGGGTTTCATAAGGCTAATTGCCTATATTTAAATATATTTCAATTCAGTATGTTTATATGATTAGTTACGTGGCAGAAGGGATAAGTGCCTATATCATCATTATTTTTTCAAAAATGGTTGCATTGTGCATTCAGTGTTGAGGCCAAAGGGGACCATAGAGTTCAAATAATACGTCCACATTTTTTCTTTCTGTAAGAGTATATTATCAAAGTCACCCCGTCTAGATGGTAAGTTAAGTGTATAAATTCCTTTAACCGTTAGTCCCTTGGGATTATTATCGTGGAACTGCGCGAAGTGTAGTGGGATTGGTCGGTCATCGTCCTTCTTTTTAATACTACTTATATGTTCACTTATTCTGATTCGTAATTCACGTTTGGTCTTGCCCACATACATTTTATTACAGGGGCAGGTCAAAACGTAAATCACCCGAGTGGAGGAACAGTTGATGAAGTTTCTAATTTTGAAATCACTACCACCTCTAGGGTTAGGGAAGGTTTTAGTCTTTTGTACATAGCTACAGATGTTGCAGTGGCCGCACGGAAACATACCCACTATTGGTTTTGAATCTAACAACCAGTTTTTTGTGTTTTTTGTTCTCCTATATTCGGATTGGACTAGAATGTCATTAAGATTCCTTGCTCTTCTAGCTGTGACAAGGGGTTTTGGTCCTACTTTGTCCGATATTAAGGGAGTAGATTCTAGGATATGCCAATGTTCTTGCAAAATATCTTTTACCTGGGACCACTGAGAGCCAAACCTAGTGATTATTCTCGGGTGATCCTCAGTGGTACCCGGGGGGGCCTTCTTGTTGTCCAACAGTGAAGTTCGATTACTTTTCATGGCTCTAGATTTAGATCGCCTAAGCGACTGATGGGAGTAACCCCTTTCCCTAAATCTGGTGTACAGGTCATCTGCTTCTTCAATAAAATGGTCATTTTCTGAGCAGTTCCTTTTTATCCTAAGAAATTGACCAATGGGTATACCATTGATCAAAGAACGTGGGTGGTGGCTCTGGGCCTGGAGGAGGGTATTTGCCGCAGTAGCTTTTCTAAATGTCCTAGTGATCATTTTCTGATCCTCAATTATCAGCTGAAGATCTAAAAACGAAAGCATATTGGCATTATGGGTAAATGTCAGTCTAATGTTCCTGTCATTATTGTTGAGTTCTGACATGAATTTCAGGAGTTCCTCCGTGGTTCCCCTCCATACCATCAATACATCATCTATGTACCTCAGCCACATGAGGCAGTGGCTGAGGTACATAGAGGATTTGTATATCAGGTCATATTCCCAGAGTCCCAGATGGAGGCATGCGTAGGACGGTGCCCACGGAGCCCCCATACAGGTACCTCTCTGTTGTTGGTAATGTTTCCCAAGGAACTGAAAGCAGTTATTGTTGAGCATGAACTCCAAAAGTTCAACTATAAATTCATTATGTGCCCCCATACTGGGGTAATTCAATTCAAGAAAAAACATCACCGCTTTTAATCTCCAGGGATGGGGTATAGATGTGTATAGGCTCTCAACGTCAATGCCCACCAGGAGGCAGCCCTCCGGGAAGCTGAAATCAGCTAACTTCCGGAGGACATCTCCTGTGTCCTTCACATACGAAGGGAGCGTATACATCATTTCTTTGATAAGTGAATGAATGAATGAATGAATGAATGATTTGTATAGCGCTGCAACTGCGAACTGAATCGCCTCGAGGCGCTTGACTGCTCATGTTGGGATGCCATGTATTAGAAGAGGTGGGTCTTGAGTTTTTTCCTGAAGGCCTGATGGTTTTCTTCCATGCGGATGTTGTTTGGTAGAGCATTCCATAGCCGGGGTCCCTGTACTGCGAATCTTCGTTCTCCCTTCGATTTGTAGCGGGCTTTGGGGATGAGAAGGCGATTTTGGTTTGTTGATCGAAGTCTGCGATTCGGTATGTATTTTTCTATTTTCTCACAAAGGTATTGAGGCGCATTTCCTTGTGTACATTTGTGCATCCACATATTTCCCCACTTTTTCCAGAGGACCATTGATGGCAGAAACCATAGGTCTCCCTGGTGGATTGCTGAGGGATTTATGTAGCTTGGGGATGATATAGAATGTAGGAATAGTGGGGCTGTCTATTTTAAGAAAATCAAATTCCTTCCTAGAGAGAAGGCCTGTCTCCAGACCTAATTTAAGTTTTTTGTTTAGACTTTCTATGAGTTTGGGAAATGGGGAGGTGATGAGTCTCTTGTAAGTACATTCATCATTTAGTAGTCTGAGTGCCTCATCTTCATAGAGTTTCTCGCTCATTAAGACCACATTCCCACCTTTGTCGCTCTTCTTTATGACAAGATCCGGGGCCTCCTCCAGTTCTTTTAGAGCTCTTCTCTCCATGCTGGACAGATTATTGGAGCCCAGCCAGTTCCAGTTGACCTTACCAAGGTCCCTGCGAACTAGGTCGAGAAAGACTTTCAGCCACTTGTGCTTTGCCAACACTGGCATTTTTGTAGAGCGTATAGTTAAATTTGCTGCTCGTCTTAGTGGCTGACTGTAGTCCTCCTCCTGGTTACAATCATAATTTTCATCAAGAAGGGAGAGAAGATTTTCCAAGGCTTCCCTTTCTTCTTTTTCTATGGTGGGATCAGTGGGTTCCTGAGTGTTTAATTGCTTGGAACAGTGCCAGGCTTTATACAGTACTTTTCTCAGAAAGAGACTGATGTCCTTAAATACCTCAAATTCTGTCATGGAGGCAGTTGGAGAGAAAGAGAGGCCTTTTTGGAGGAGCTTAGTATGATGCTCATTTAATTCAAACGAGGATAGATTCACCACTGTGAAATCAACAGTGTCATTTTGAACTTTTTTGTCTAGTATTTCCTCTGGCCTCTCTGTCTCCCCCTCCTCTGGTTTTTGGTCGAGATTTCCTTCTCTTTTCCTTTTGCGTCTATGGCGTTTTTTCCTACCTCTCTTGTTTTCCTCCTGGTTATCATTTGTTTGGGATCTAACTCGGGGGTCTTCCCCTCCAGTTCCTCTAAAAAAGTGACCGATTTTGAAACATTATCATTTTCTCGGTCACTCTCAGAGGAGGAGCCTGTTCTTCTGTTATTGCTTCGTTGCCTATGATTTTTACCTCTAGATTGGCTTCTATTCCTAGTTTGTTTGATTACATCGAACATATCCCCTTTTTCTAAGTCAAGAAGGTTTTGTTTGAACTTTTCTTGTTTAGTATATTTAATGTTTTTCTGTATCCTCTCAATTTCTTTTTTAATATACTCATTATTTTTTTTTTTTTTTTTTCAAAGTCTAGTTCCTCTTTATGGGGTTCTAGCAATGTATCACTTTGTTCAAGTTCCTCCTGAATCTCATGTAGTTGGATTTCCTCTTCTGCGACAATAAGTCGCAGAAGCGTTAGTCCACGATTAAGGCACTCATCCTTCCATACCTCCAAAAATCTTGGGGTATGAAGATGCTCTGCTGGGATTACTTTCTCCCGAAGACCTCTAGGGATTACTTTATTTGCTATATGCGATTTTAATGATGAAATGTCCCATTTTCTATTTAGGAATTTAATCATTAATTTTTTATGGTTTTTAAAGAGTTTCCTCAGAGGTTCAGTATCACTTGCTGCTATTTCTCCATCCCTGGAGAATGCAGTATCAATTTCCCGATCAATCTCATCATTTATCATATAAGCCATTTCTGCACCTAGTAGTATATGGGAATTACCCTGGTGATCTCTATAATGCTAATTTTCAATGTCTGTATAGTTAAATAAGGGTGTGGTGGGATCCTCAGGGCACCAGAATGGATCAGAAAGGATCCTGGGAACAACAATAAGAAAAGGTTTTGGCGGTGCCCGGATCTACCAGGTTTGCTTTATGTATATTTGTATAGAGTATATAGATTAAATCCACAGAACGATTCTAGGCTTACAGTAAGTCTGAATCTAGACCTCCCCTGTACCTGGAGCATATAGTAAGAAAACCTCGTATAGGGTCCCCTTTGAAAAGACAAGAGAGATACCCCCCGAGACAAGATGGACGGCTGGAGATCTGCTGTTGGATTTTATATATATCACTTTATTAGTAAAACAGAAAAAATAAATTTAAACAAACAATACCACTTCCCATTCCTATAGCAAAAATTTCATTCAAGATCACAGAGGAATTCCCAGAATTAAAATTGACAACGTTGTCTGTTAAAAACAAGGGGGTGTAGACCACAGACCACAGCATTTGTGCATTTAGCATACATCCATATCTATAATAGCGGTTAGAAATAAATACTTTAAACCAGATATTGTGGGTTAGACATCATCATTAGATTTAGAACCAGATATGGGTACCCGTGACGGATGTTTCCAGATGGAAATAATATCAATTCAAAATTAGAGCAGTTCAAATAGCAGCATGTGTTTTCAAGCAAGATTTTTAAAACAGCAGTGGGTCTTCTGTGATGTCCATATATATGTTGACCAATCAGGATGATTGAATGGAAAGAAGGAACCACATAAACAGTCCGTGTTTAGCTGGTAAAATCAATTATATTGCGTTTTTGAAGCAGAGCAGCAAAGCAGCACAAAACAGCACATAACAGGAAGCGCAGTCATAAAGCTTAGTTCAAGTAGCAGCATAGGGTGGAAAATTTGCAGAGCTAAGCAGGGGGACTATAAACTCACATGGAAAGTTCATCACTTCCTTAGGCAAGTTATACTTATGCTTGTATATGCATCAGCCTTTGCAGGCTTCTTACCCACTCCTGCTTTCTGGTTCATCCATCCCTGGTATGCTGGTGGATTTTGCTCAAGAAAGTTCCTTTAGTGTGATGCCGCTTCTCTTGTATGTATAGCTGTCCGCTTATTGATTCAAACTTGCCGCTTCTTTTGGCTCCAGGCGCTGCTTGGTGAAACTGCAGGAAGTTAAAAGTTCATCACGGGCATGCTGTGGAAGGGCTGACTTCCCCCAAATGACGTGCTGACGTCACCACCGCTGACGCGTTTCGTTAGCCAATCACCGCTAACTTCCTCAGAGCAAGGAGGAGCTACAGATTGCCAGTTTTTATAGTGTACTGGCCGTGTCATCAAAATAGTACAATTGGCTGTAATACCACTTTTAACCACAAGATGGCAACCATGTGCTCATTGTCCCTTATGACTCTTCAGCAAATACTACAAGGTGCATTGAATGGCTCACAGATAGAAATAAACATAAGAACAGCGCGGGATGGAGTTTATATTACATAAAATCACTAAATAGGACACTATTACCTATTTTTAGATACTGAATTGAACCTGGGGGTTTCATAAGGCTAATTGCCTATATTTAAATATATTTCAATTCAGTATGTTTATATGATTAGTTACGTGGCAGAAGGGATAAGTGCCACGGCAACTTGACTAAAGACTAAAAATTGGCAACCTGAGGAGTACCTATTTCAGGGAGCGCAATAAGGTCCTGAAGTCCCAAGCATCTGGAGCTGCAGCAGATCAGGTCCATGTCCCCACGCTCTGGTACTATGAGAGGCTCCACTTTCTCAAAGACCAGGCTAATGTCAGGAAGTCACTCTCGACTCTTCCTTGCACGCGTCCTTCCATGCACGCCACCCCTGATGAGGCTTCCGAGGAGCAACCTGGGCCTTCCAGTCTGGAAGATGTGGAGGAGCCCAGCTTGAGCCAGGTATAGTAGTTTTGTAACCATTTTTGGGAATAATGAATGATGTTCACTTAATTCAGGATCCCCAATTGCTTAGTTCCTAACGTGATTGACATATCAACTGACAGTAGTGTTGGAGACATTTGGGGCCAGAATCTAAACTGCAGGGCTGAGAATTGTATGGTTTTCTATTTGTAAACATTTTGCAACAGTCACTAGATGAAAATTGTGTGTGTTTGATGAACAAATAACTCAAACTATGTCCCTTTTTCATACACAGGAAGACCTTAGCCAGGAGGTGGCTGTGGAATGTGGCAGTCAGGAGGAGGCAGGGGTTAGTGGCAGCCAAGAGGTGGGTAGTGGCAGCCAAGAGGGGGGTAGGCGTAGGAGCCTGACTGTCTCCCAAGTCCCTCCCCTCCGCTTCCCTACAGAGGGGCGAGAAGGATGGGGGAGGTGGGAGAGTCAGCGCTCCAGCTGATCAGAGATGCTTCAGCCTCCCTATATGCCACACCCACCTACGAGGAGGCCTTTGGCTCCTTGGTTGCCACTAAAATGAAGGGTATGGAGGTGGGGCAACGCAGCATGTGTGAGGGGGTCATCCTCAAGGTCCTAAATAAGGGTATGGCTGGGGAGATGACCCCACTCACACATGTTTGTGATAGTGACCATGCTCCGCCTCCTCCTCCTCCTCCTTCTGCCACCCCACCAGCACCACAGCCACAGCGTGCAAGGAAGCGTGGAAGGAAGACCTGAGAGTGACGACCTGGATTCAGTCTGGTCTGAGAGAAGATGGAGCCTCTCGTAGGACCAGAGCCTGGGGACCTGATGTTTTGGACTTCAGGACCAGATAGCACTCCCTTATTATTTAGATAGGTACTCCTCAGGCCCCCAATTTTAGACGCTTCAAAAATGATGGTTGCCGTGGGGGTCCAAGGCTTTGCAAATTCCCCAAGTTTCTCCATCGCTGCGTTCCTCTTTGGTTTGTTGCTGAGACCTAAATAAAGGTATTTTTGATTTGAAATAATCATTGCCTATGTGTTTTACTTTTCTACAATGACAGTTTATTTGTGAGTAGGCAGGTACATTTCACTAATCATAAAGTATAATTAACAAGGTGCACCAACAACAAACAAACTCCTAGTAAATGTAAGCAACAAATACAAATGTTAATAATGTTGTTTTGCTAAGTTGAGACACACAACCCCCCTCAAAAAAAAAAAAACAATTATCCTTAAAATATGTATTCCAAAAAAAATAGAAAAATGACAAATCATCCAAAAAATATAACAAAGATTCTTTTACGATCTGAGTAAAAATAAACATGTAGTCTAGAAATCCTGAAAACTAATAAAGAACTAAGTTTGGGAGAAGTGCGGGTGAATAGGAGCAGCTAAAACATGTCATTCTTCTTGCATTGTAAAGAAAAAGAGAATGCGCTGCATTAAAGACATTTTAACATTGCAGCGTGACGAATGTGCTGTGTCGATTAGGAAAGGTAGTTTTACCTGACCGAGCGCTTCCGTCACAGAATTTCTTCTGAGCATGCGTAGCACTTTGTCCGTCGGACTACGCTACACACGATCGGATTTGGTGTGATCGGACTTTGTTGTCAGAAAATCTATGCAGCAGGAGATAGAACTTTGTCCGTCGGACAATCCGATGGAAACTGTCCGATGGTGCCTACACAGGGTCGGAATTTCCGACAACATTGTCCGATAGGACAGAATCCATCGGATAATCCGACCGTGTGTATGGGGCATTAGAAAGAATTAAGAATCATTTTAATTATCTTACCTCTAAAACACCAGAGGACTGGATCACGCAAGTTCGAAAACAGACAGTGTATTTGGGTCATAAGGCCCCTGCCCCTGTTTGACCACTAACGTTGAGTGGGGGGACTTTTAATTCTCAGTGAGCTTCAAAGTCCAATACTCACCGAAGTTTTGTCAGGGCCTTCTGACCTGAATGCACCAGTTGTTTGCGGCTTTCGAAGGACCAAAAATGTTAGGTTTATTCTTCTCTTGTGATCAGTCAAACTCCAGATGTAAAAAAATAAGTGTATAAGCATGGGCTACTTCCTGTTATTACCATGCGACACCTGTTGCAATAATGGACTATCTCGATACCCAGAGAGTTAGAAACGTATAGGTAAGATAAAATACCGTTTATTTAGGAAAGTTACATAAAAAATTTTGTTTTGAGCAAGCCAATCATAGGGTTGCTAGAACATAATGACATAAATGAAAAAATATACATAAAACATGATTCACAGATTAACACCCCCGTAGTATAGGGATGAGTATAGATGCCGGCGATTTGTCTCGACTAGTTTTGCGACAGAGTCGCTTCCTCAGGAGATATCAAAGCATCTAGGGCAGAGAAAGATACAATCTCATAGTTACAAGAATCAATTAATTAGCATAACAGCATTAACACAATCAGTTTATACTAGCTGGAGTAGAATGATATATGTAGGCGTAACTCACCGCTCGGATCACAGGGAGGGCTCGAAAGACTGGGGCACCTGGGGCACCCAGTAATGGGTGTCCTGCCCAGGGTGGACACGGGAGGCCCTGAATGTGTGATAGACTGAAAATAATGATACGAAGGAACAGGTATGAGTGAAATACCATCTCAAACCAAATATTGTCACTTAAGGACTATTGTGTTGTGTGGCTAGAAACATTTAAAATATAAGTGCAGGGGGTGAAAGGTAAAAAACAAACGACGGTGAGGGGAGGGGAAAAGGGGGAGGGGGGAGGGGAAAAGGGGGAGGGGGGAAGGGTAAGAAGGAGAAAGGGGAGTGGAAAGTGGGGGAAGGGAACGGGAGGTACTGGGAGAAGGGGAAGTGAGGGTGGAAGTGAGGAGGAGGGGGGGAAGGGGGAAAGATTGGGAAAGAGGGGAAATGACAAGAAAGGAGGGGAAAGGGAAGAGAAGTAAAGGAAGAAAAGGAGGGGGGAAAGGGGAAAGAAAAAGGAAAGAGGGAGGAAAAAAAAGGGGGGGGGGGTAGAAAAAAACAGCACGAAAAGAAATGAGAGAGTGGGGACGAGGGGGAGGGAAAAGTAGACAGGGGGGGGGAAAGAGGGGAAAAAAGGGGAAGGATGTGAAAATGGGGACAAACGTGTGGGGAGATTAAGAGGCACCAATAATGAGGATGAAAGAAAATGAGTGGAGAAATTGGGGTGTAGATGGGGACTAGCACCTGGGTATAGAAAGTAAGAATAATGGAATGAGGAATGCATACCCTTATATGTAAATATGCATAGCTAGAACACCCAGGATGCAGCACAAGAAATAAATGTAAAGACTTCCGATTTAGTTTAAAAATGGGAGTGGCAGAGAAATTGAGGCAACTATGGACTTTCATGGTACGGGTAAGGACTCACAAAACAATGTGTATAGAGAAATATATAAAGATTTATTACATCAACATAATACAGAATCATACAATGAATGAAAAAAAGAGAGGGGACAATTAAAATCAAGAGACAATATTGGGATACAGAATTTTTTCCTTATAATTGCACAGTGCAGCACATAGTTATTGGTCCCTGATACCGGAAGCAATGTAGTGATATTCAAACTGTCGCAAGATGGCACTCAACATGTTTTGCGGACTAGCCGCTTCTTCAGGAGTATACAATAAGGGAGAGTATATCTGTATGGTTGTCTCTAAAAGGGGGGAGATTGGGATAGTTAATATCATATACATTATGGAAAACAAAACAGTGTACCTGGAGACAGCCTGGAGAACGCCATCCTGATTCTGCCAACAGGAAAGGCGGAAGTATGCTGACTCCCAGGAGTACAGGTCAAAAGGAGGTAATTATGTAAAGATATAAAGGAAAAAGTTGCATCCAATTATACGCCTATATGAACAAAAAGCATGTTATGACTCACCAACTCGAAGGTGCGCAGAGACAAGTGAAGCTAGGGGCCCCAGAGGATAGGGGCAGATTTCAAAGGCTGATATGGGAGCCAGAGTAGGGTAAAGTTAGTACTCAAGGGTATAGCATAAAGCTGTCAAAAAAGAGAATACATTAAAATAAATATAATTGGCATGATGTAAAAATCATATCCTAAATAGGGCACCTACAGAATTGACATATGGTGCATATCAATAACTATGTGCTGCACTGTGCAATTATAAGGAAAAAATTCTGTATCCCAATATTGTCTCTTGATTTTAATTGTCCCCTCTCTTTTTTTCATTCATTGTATGATTCTGTATTATGTTGATGTAATAAATCTTTATATATTTTTCTATACACATTGTTTTGTGTGTCCTTACCCGTACCATGAAAGTCCATATAAAGAAGAAAAAACTGCGCCAGGTAAATTAACTAAAATGTCTATACCCTAAAAAACAATCAGATCGAAGACTGTTATAACATTGCTGGTGGATAAAAAACACACAAATAATAATACTCAGAGATAATGGTAATAGGTAAAAAGTGGTTGACAGTAGCAACATATAACAGCAAAGTCCTGAATTGTAATCAAACTGAGGACCATATATGTATGGATCTGTATGAAAAAATGTGAACAGTTCACGGGGTGAGTATTGTCCTAGGATATAGTTTCTCAGTCTTATAGACTAGGTACATCAGATTAGATATCCTATCCCACCGCTGTGCTCCACACCACACGGAAGTGCCACCACCAATATATATTACCCTTACCAGATAATAGGCAGGGTTAAGCCTTTCAGAAGTGAGCCCATAGAAAGATCCTGACTTCAAAAAGGAGCGATCAAACTTCAAATCAAAAAGAACTCCCAGCGTCTGCCACTCACACCGGAACCAGGACCTCAGACCAGACCCAATGGATAATCAGATCCAGGCTAGCACTCGGCGGTGCATCCAGATATAATCAAAGGAAACAAGAGGCAGACCATAGCATAATAACGTTTTTAAAAGCAATAATGAGTAATTTATTGGTAAAAGGTACTCACATAAGCACAAGATAAAAAGTGCATATAAAACTCCACATGGAGTGACACAGATCGCCGGCCGGCATGTAATAGAAACGGACCCTTCCTCCTTCAGGAGCGTTGAACGTGATGACGTCACTGCACGCCTTCCCAGAAGCTTTTCGTCTTACAAGACATTCTCAATGGGGAGAATGTCTTGTAAGACGAAAAGCTTCTGAGAAGGCGTGCAGTGACGTCATCACGTTCAACGCTCCTGAAGGAGGAAGGGTCCGTTTCTATTACATGCCGGCCGGCGATCTGTGTCACTCCATGTGGAGTTTTATATGCACTTTTTATCTTGTGCTTATGTGAGTACCTTTTACCAATAAATTACTCATTATTGCTTTTAAAAACGTTATTATGCTATGGTCTGCCTCTTGTTTCCTTTGATTATATCTGGATGCACCGCCGAGTGCTAGCCTGGATCTGATTATCCATTGGGTCTGGTCTGAGGTCCTGGTTCCGGTGTGAGTGGCAGACGCTGGGAGTTCTTTTTGATTTGAAGTTTGATCGCTCCTTTTTGAAGTCAGGATCTTTCTATGGGCTCACTTCTGAAAGGCTTAACCCTGCCTATTATCTGGTAAGGGTAATATATATTGGTGGTGGCACTTCCGTGTGGTGTGGAGCACAGCGGTGGGATAGGATATCTAATCTGATGTACCTAGTCTATAAGACTGAGAAACTATATCCTAGGACAATACTCACCCCGTGAACTGTTCACATTTTTTCATACAGATCCATACATATATGGTCCTCAGTTTGATTACAATTCAGGACTTTGCTGTTATATGTTGCTACTGTCAACCACTTTTTACCTATTACCATTATCTCTGAGTATTATTATTTGTGTGTTTTTTATCCACCAGCAATGTTATAACAGTCTTCGATCTGATTGTTTTTTAGGGTATAGACATTTTAGTTAATTTACCTGGCGCAGTTTTTTCTTCTTTATATTGCATTGTGTTTATCCCACTATCCTGCAGCCGGGTTAGGTATTACTTATTTTATTTATTTTTGTATTTAATTTAATTTGGCCTTTGTTTCCTATCCCCTTCCCCTTCCCCTTCCCCCTCCTGCTCTATTTTGGTGAGCGCGGTCTTTTTTGTTAACATGAAAGTCCATAGTTGCCTCAATTTCTCTGCCACTCCCATTTTTCACAAAATTTCAGGACGACGGTACTTTATGTTTATTTTTATTATACAGTAGCATTATTTACATTCCGATTTAGTTTGTTCTCTCCAAATGAGAGACCCTGCCGAACAGCATAAAGATTACTGCAAGGTAAAGCAGAGGCTGATCACACCTACAAATATTAAAAGGGTCAGTTAGTGTCAATACAGATCCAGTGACCACCTCAGGGTCACTGTCTATTGGTCCATAATGTTTCTAGCTGTATCATAGGGGAGGAACGCCAGTTAAATTATTGTTAGCTGCAAAGATTTGCAATGACAGTACAATGAAAAATTTGTAGATTTTGAAATTTAGACGAGACTAGCCCACTGTGGGGGAAGCAGGGAGGAAACCTTAGTGCCTCACATCCACAGAAGGGTAATCAAGTCAAAGATGACAATGAATGACATTTTTTTTTACCAATACATACATATTCAAATAATTGTTTCTCACCGCAAAGGAGTTCATTGTTTCATCTGTACAGAATAAATAAAGAATATAAAGGTCAAACAACACCCTGTGTCTAGATTAGGGAACCATTTATAACCGGTGGCAGAAATTGAGGCGTCTGAGCCAGCCTAGAAATGTTAGCGGGGCTTTAATAAAGTGAATATCCAGAGGGTAGTAAATCATTTGAGGAAATGTTTATAAGTTTGAGCCTCGTTGA
The DNA here is from genome assembly GCA_028564925.1 of Lithobates sylvaticus. NCBI lineage: Eukaryota > Metazoa > Chordata > Amphibia > Anura > Ranidae > Lithobates > Lithobates sylvaticus. The sequence goes on along the minus strand of CM053028.1, from coordinate 180,043,306 downwards.
GTCCTGGGGAGATGAGGGCTTTGAGTTGTTCGATCCATAATGCTTCACGTCTCAGAATCTCTCGATCCCAGTCGCCCCCCCTAGGGCTCTCCGCAACCACTTCCAGTACATAGAATCTAACAACTTCAAGTTGATAGCGGTGGTGAATGCCAATATGGCGACCAACCGAAGTAAGTTTACTACTAGAGGAGTAGTCCTCTGTATCCTCAGGCGCAACTGCACTGAGGATACAGACTTTTTTATACAGGCGGCAGCCCTTCGTGAACGCCTCCTTGCTCGAGGGTACACACGTACCAACCTAAAGAAGGCGTTCAACAAGGCGTTTGCCAGGACACGTCAATCCTTACTGTATGGTCCCCCACGTCCAGAATACCCTGCCACTGTGAAAATTATCACAAAATTTTCCACTCATCACAATACACTTCGCAACATACTGTCCAACCACTGGCATCTCTTAACTGACCACCATATCCTTGGTAAATACCTTAGGCCTACCCCGGAACTAGTTTTTAAGAGAGCAACCACTTTGGGTGACCAACTTACCAGTAGCCACTACAGGAGTGATCCACATCCCTACAAGGGCCCTCGGGGGACTTTCCGCTGCGGCGGTTGCCCCAAATGCCCTTGGATTTTGGAGGGTACCTCATTCATCCTCCCAAATGGAGAAACCTTTTACCCCACCCAACATGCCAACTGTGGCACCAGAGGCATGGTCTACCTAATGGTCTGTACCTGCAAAGCTTTCTATGTAGGGAAGACCGCCAGGGAGCTACGCCAAAGAATGGGAAATCACTTATACTACTCCTCTAGTGGTGAACTGACTTCGGTTGGTCGCCATATTGGCATTCACCACCGCTATCAATTTGAAATTGTTAGATTCTATGTACTGGAAGTGGTTGCGGAGAGCCCTAGAGGGGGCGACTGGGATTGAGAAATTCTGAGACGTTAAGCATTATGGATCGAACGACTCAATGCCCTCATCCCCACAGGACTCAACGAAGCTCAAACTTATAAACATTTCCTTAAATGATTTACTACCCTCTGGATATTCACTTTATTAAAGCCCCGCTAACATCTCTAAGCTGGCTCAGACGCCTCAATTTCTGCCACCGGTTATAAATGGTTCCCTAGTCTAGACACAGGGTGTTGTTTGACCTTTATATTCTTTATTTATTCTGTACAGATGAAACAATGAACTCCTTTGCAGTGAGAAACCATTATTTGAATATGTATGTATTGGTAAAACTTTTTTTCATTCATTGTCATCTTTGACTTGATTACCCTACTGTGGATGTGAGGCACTAAGGTTTCCTCCCTGCTTCCCCCACAGTGGGCTAGTCTCATCTAAATTTCAAAATCTACAAATTTTTCATTGTACTGTCATTGCAAATCTTTGCAGCTAACAATAGATTAACTGGCGTTCCTTGCCGCTCTAGTTCCAGGCTGAGCTGCTACAGTTGGGACACAAGGAGTTAACTCTCCCCAGGGTGGACATGCGCTTCTCCAACAGGATTGGCTGATTCTCCCCGCACAGGGAGACACCCTCTCCTGTTTCCCCGATCTATGGACTTCTCCATGATGACCGCGGTCACGCGTGCGCGCTGTCAGACTCTGACGCATGCGCACTGGGATATAAGGCATATAAGGCGACTGTATGTCGCCTTAGCAGTGTGATGGCTTACACCCGGGATTCGCCTAACTGCACACTAACCAAGGTAAGCACTCTATTAGATCCCCCATGATACAGCTAGAAACATTATGGACCAATAGACAGTGAACCTGAGGTGGTCACTGGATCTGTATTGACACTAACTGACCCTTTTAATATTTGTAGGTGTGATCAGCCTCTTCTTTACCTTGCAGTAATCTTTATGCTGTTCAGCGGGGTCTCTCATTTGGAGAGAACAAACTAAATCGGAAGTCTTTACATTTATTTCTTGTGCTGCATCCCGGGTGTTCTAGCTATGCGTATTTACATATAAGGGTATGCATTCCTCATTCCATTATTCTTACTTTCTATACCCAGGTGCTAGTCCCCATCTACACCCCAATTTCTCCACTCATTTTCTTTCATCCTCATTATTGGCGACTCTTAATCTCCCCACACGTTTGTCCCCATTTTCACATCCTTCCCCTTTTTTCCCCCTCTTCCCCCCCCCCTGTCTACTCCCCCCCCCCCTCGTCCCCACTCTCCCATTTCGTGCTGTTTTTTCTATCCCCCCCCCTTTTTTTTCCTCCCTCTTTCCTTTTTCTTTCCCCTTTTCTTCATTTCCTTCTCTCCCCTTTCCCCTCCTTTCTTGTCCTTTTCCCTCTTTCCCAATCTTTCCCCCTCCCCCTCCCCTCTCTCCCCTTCCTCCTCACTTCCACCCTCACTTCCCCTTCTCCCAGTACCTCCCGTTCCCTTCCCCCCCTTCCCCCACTTTTCACTCCCCTTTCTCCTTCTTCCCCTTTCCCCCCCCCCCCCCCCCCCCTTTCCCCCTCCCCTCACCGTCGTTTGTTTTTTACCTTTCACCCCCTGCACTTATATTTTAAATTTTTCTAGCCACACAACACAATAGTCCTTAAGTGACAATATTTGGTTTGAGATGGTATTTCACTCATACCTGTTCCTTCGTATCATTATTTTCAGTCTATCACACATTCAGGGCCTCCCGTGTCCACCCTGGGTGGGACACCCATTACTGGGTGCCCCAGGTGCCCCAGTCTTTCGAGCCCTCCCTGTGATCCGAGCGGTGAGTTACACCTACATATATCATTCTACTCCAGCTAGTATAAACTGATTGTGTTAATGCTGTTATGCTAATTAATTAAATCTTGTAACTATGAGATTGTATCTTTCTCTGCCCTCGATGCTTTGATATCTCCTGAGGAAGGGACTCTGTCGCGAAACTAGTCGAGACAAATCGTCGGCATCTATACTCATCCCTATACTACGGGGGTGTTAATCTGTGAATCATGTTTTATGTATATTTTTTCAATTATGTCATTATGTTCTAGCAACCCTATGATTGGCTTGCCCAAAACTCAATTTTTTATGTAACTTTCCTAAATAAACTGTATTTTATCTTACCTATATGTTTCTAACTTTCCGGGTATCAAGATAGTCCATTATTGTGTAATGGAAATTTGTAAGTTCTGTATATAATTGTATTCTATTTTGTATGTATTGCACACTGCCCTCACTGTGCACACTGCACTAATAATGTTTTCAGTACATGTTTACATTCTTTTGAGTCCTGATTAGAATTAGCTTGCCTGTGATACGCCCCTTGTTACCATAAACGTACAATTGTAATATTAATGTGATATCTACGTAATCATGTGTATAAAACCCTTCAATTGCGTCATAATAAAGGAGAACGGTTATTTGGAAAGATGCTGAGCGTATATTTTGTGTCTGTTCCCTACTGCAGTAGTTAATAATTTGGAACCACTAATCAATATGAGGATAGGATTTGCCTATCTCTAAATTTCCAGAACAGGTGGCGAGCTTTGCCTAGGAGGGGTTAAAAGGTGACCCTGAGTATCCGAAACGAGGAGCGTGAGACGATCCGGGAATTTCGGATAATCAGCCGGCTGAGGTAAGCCTTTTTGCTTACATTTGAGTTATCAGACTTCCTTGAACGGTAAGGCATTTTCGGGACAAAGGGTACCTGTCTTACTGCCCTTTAGGGATGAGCTGAACACCCCCGGGTTCGGTTCGCACCAGAACCTTCGAACGGACTGAAAGTTCGCACGAATTTTCGAACCCTATTCGTTACAATGGACGCGAACGTTCGAAATCAAAATTGCTAATTACAATGGCCAATATGCATGTTAATGTCATAAAACAGGTTTGGGGACCCGGGTCCTGCCCCAGGGGACATATATCAATGCAAAAAGAACTTTTAAAAACTAACGTTTTTTCGGGAGCAGTCATTTTAATGATGCATAAAGTAAAAAAAAAAAAAGTGACATTTTCCTTTAAATATGGTACCTGGGGGGTGTCTAAAGTATGCCTGTGAAGTGGCACGTGTTTCCTGTGTTTAGAACTGTCCCTGCACAAAATGACATTTGTAAATGAAAAAAAGAAGCCATTTAAAACCACTTGCGGCTTTAATGTCATGTCTTGTCCTGGCCATATGGCTGAAAATCCTTGCGAAAAATGGCATGGCTACCCCATCACCCCCCCCCCCCACCCCAGCCCCTTTGGGTCTTGTATGGATATTAAGGGGGACCCCGCACCCAAAATAAAACCCTATACCTACAACCCTATATACTCTGAACAGCAGTATACAGGCGGTGCAAACAAGACACGGGCTGTAGGTTTGTTCTTAAGTAGAATCTGAACAGGTACATTATGAAGTGTAGCTTTATCCCCAAAAAATCTATTTTTAAGCTTTTTGGAGAACATAGGGAGGGGTTATCACCCCTGTAACATTTGCTGTCTTTGCACATCTGTTCAGAACATTTCACCTCACTTTCCGTCCCAATGACAAATGTTTTTGGAAAAGTGGGGTTTTAATTGAAACAAGGATTGGTGATAAAGCATCAGTAGAGAGGAGATACCTTTTTCCCAAATTAAATCTAACAGGATCGAATTTCCCTTCCTAGGGGTAGATTTCCTCTCACTTCCTGCTTTCTCTTTCCGTTTGCAAGTAGGAGTCGTTTGTAAGTTGGATGTTTGAAAGTAGGGGCCTGCCGTATATACTCTGCAGAAATTTGCCCCATTAGATGTTGGTGTAGCCACAAGACTGTAAGCCCTCACAGTTACTCTTGGTGGGCACAGGAATGGGCCCTGCTGTGAGTTATTAGATCAAGATTTGTAATTGCATGCACCTGTTGAACAGGGCAAAAAAATTGGACCTTTGGTGGTGGTGGTGGTGGACGGTGTTGCCACAGGACTGTAAGCCCTCACAGTTACTCTTGCTGGGCGCAGAAATGGGCCCTGCTGTGAGTTATTAGATCAAGATTTGTAATTGCATGCACCTGTTGAACAGGGCAAAAAAATTGGGCCTTTGGTGGTGGTGGTGGTGGTGGACGGTGTTGCCACAACACTGTAAGCCCTCACAGTTACTCTTGGTGGGCGCAGGAATGGGCCCTGCTGTGAGTTATTAGATCAAGATTTGTAATTGCATGCACCTGTTGAACAGGGCTGAAAAATTGTGCCTTAGGCACTGGTGCTGGTGCCACAACACTGCAACCCCTCACAGATACTGTACTTGGAGCACAGCAGTCAGACGTGTTGCGAAGCATTGCTTAAAAAATTGTAATTACACGCCCCTGTTAAACAGGGGCTGAAAAATTGTGCCTTGGGCATTGGTTCTGTGCTGCCATAAGACCAACAAGCAATAGCGAACATATTACAGCGCACACATTCAAGAATGACGTTTCCTGCAGGGCTAGTTAAAAACACCTGAACATATTCAAAAAATACGGGGGTTTGGTCACACTATATGGTTATATAGTGCTAAGCCCACTTACTGCGACAAAGTACCCCGAATTAGTGGGTCCTACCCTAGTAATAGAATGAAAGATCCTGCGTCTCAACCATGGGAGCCAAACTCCTCTATGTGGGAGAACTGAAAGGATTCCTCCTATACACTGGTGGCCACTAAATAAGAGATAATGAAGAGGGGGAGGGGTGCTATAAACCAAAAAAACATGGTCAGGGTTTATTACAACATACAAAAACATATTTGGGAAGCACTCACCAATGCGTTTAAATTCAAGATGGTGCTGCCATAAGACCAACAAGTAGACATGTGCATTCGTTTTCGTCCGAATTTCAGGTATTTTCGTTATCGTTTTAACAAACGATAACGAAAGTGCAGAATCCGAAAAACGAAAGATCCGACATAAACAAATGCTTTATTTTCGTTGTGACAACAGTTCGATATATATAGGAGATTCGACGTTGACAATAACAATCTGTGTCCATTAAACCTGTGGTCGAATCTGCCTAACCTTAACTCTATTAGTCCAAGATTATTCTACATAGAGAGAAAAGATTCGACGTAGAAAGGAAAGATTTGACGTAGAAAGGAAAGATTCGACGTAGAGAGGAAAGATTCGACGTAGAGAGGAAAGATTGCTGCTGGAATTGGGTGGAATTGCAGCTAAACTATACAGAGTCATACAGTTTAGCTGCTCCGTCGAATCTTCTTTGAACTTTCGACAGACACCATAAGCCTTCAATGACAGATTCGACCTTAATTCATTTGGATTTTCGGACGAATGCAATTTTTAACGAAAAACGAAATGAATAAAAACGAATTTCGGGAGTAACTACCGTATATACTCAAGTATAAGCCGACCCGAATATAAGCCGAGGCACCTAATTGTACCACAAAAAAATGGGAAAACGTATTGACTCGAGTATAAGCCTAGGGTGAGAAATGCACAGCTACTGTAAGTGGAAAAGAAGGTCAGCAATGCCCATTTGCAGCCTCACTGTGCCCATTTGCATGTCACACTGTGCCCATTTTCAGCCATAGGTCCCCCAAACTTCAAACTCGGTAGTTAATGGTTCCTAGATGCCCCCCAGCCAAAATTTGGGGTCTCTGGACCCAAAGGCTCCTGAAATTACATTGCTGCAGATGGACACAGTTGACCAACTTTGGGGCCCCATATCTCGGTGCTAAGAACTCCAAATGGTGGTGTGCAAATCCAGTGGAACTAGCACTACAACATATCCAAAACTGGAGTTCCTAGCACCAAGTGGCCCTGAGATACAGGGCCCCAAAGTCGGTTCTGAAAATGTCAAGCACTTCTGACATTTTCCGAACCGAATTTGAGGCCCCGTATCTCGGGGCCACTTGGTGCTAGGATACGTTGTAGTGCTAGTTCCACTGGGTTTGCACACCAAATTTGGGGTTCCTAGCACCAAGTGGCCCGAGATACGGAAAATGTCATTCTCTGCTGCAGAAAAGTGCTTGACTCGAGTATAAGCCGAGGGGGGCATTTTCAGCACAAAAAAATTTGCTGAAAAACGCGGCTTATACTCGAGTATATACGGTAAATACATTTATTTTTTGGACGAAAACGAAATTCCAAAACGAAATATTTCAGTGTGCACATGTCTACCAACAAGCAATAGCGAACATATGACAGCGCACACATTCAAGAATGACGTTTCCTGCAGGGCTAGTTAAAAACACCTGAACATATTCAAAAAATACGGGGGTTTGGTCACACTATATGGTTATATAGTGCCAAGCCCACTTACTGCGACAAAGTACCCCAAATTAGTGGGTCCTACCCTAGTAATAGAATGAAAGATTCTGCGTCACAACCATGGGAGCCAAACTCCTCTATGTGGGAGAACTGAAAGGACTTCTCCTATACACTGGTGGCCACTAAATAAGAGGTAATGAAGAGGGGGAGGGGTGCTCTAACCCAAAAAAACCTGGTCAGGGTTTATTACAACATACAAAAACTTATTTGGGAAGCACTCACCAATGCGTTTAACTTCAAGATGGTGCTGCCATAAGACCAACAAGCGATAGCGAACATATGACAGCGCACACATTCAAGAATGACGTTTCCTGCAGGGCTAGTTAAAAACACCTGAACATATTCAAAAAATACGGGGGTTTGGTCACACTATATTGTTATATAGTGCTAAGCCCACTTACTGCGACAAAGTACCCCCGAATTAGTGGGTCCTACCCTAGTAATAGAATGAAAGATCCTGCGTCTCAACCATGGGAGCCAAACTCCTCTATGTGGGAGAACTGAAAGGATTCCTCCTATACACTGGTGGCCACTAAATAAGAGATAATGAAGAGGGGGAGGGGTGCTATAAACCAAAAAAACATGGTCAGGGTTTATTACAACATACAAAAACATATTTGGGAAGCACTCACCAATGCGTTTAAATTCAAGATGGTGCTGCCATAAGACCAACAAGTAGACATGTGCATTCGTTTTCGTCCGAATTTCAGGTATTTTCGTTATCGTTTTAACAAACGATAACGAAAGTGCAGAATCCGAAAAACGAAAGATCCGACATAAACAAATGCTTTATTTTCGTTGTGACAACAGTTCGATATATATAGGAGATTCGACGTTGACAATAACAATCTGTGTCCATTAAACCTGTGGTCGAATCTGCCTAACCTTAACTCTATTAGTCCAAGATTATTCTACATAGAGAGAAAAGATTCGACGTAGAAAGGAAAGATTCGACGTAGAAAGGAAAGATTCGACGTAGAGAGAGGAAAGATTCGACGTAGAGAGGAAAGATTGCTGCTGGAATTGGGTGGAATTGCAGCTAAACTATACAGAGTCATACAGTTTAGCTGCTCCGTCGAATCTTCTTTGAACTTTTGACAGACACCATAAGCCTTCAATGACAGATTCGACCTTAATTCATTTGGATTTTCGAACGAATGCAATTTTTAACGAAAAACGAAATGAATAAAAACGAATTTCGGGAGTAACTACCGTATATACTCAAGTATAAGCCGACCCGAATATAAGCCGAGGCACCTAATTGTACCACAAAAAAATGGGAAAACGTATTGACTCGAGTATAAGCCTAGGGTGAGAAATGCACAGCTACTGTAAGTGGAAAAGAAGGTCAGCAATGCCCATTTGCAGCCTCACTGTGCCCATTTGCATGTCACACTGTGCCCATTTTCAGCCATAGGTCCCCCAAACTTCAAACTCGGTAGTTAATGGTTCCTAGATGTCCCCCAGCCAAAATTTTGGGTCTCTGGACCCAAAGGCTCCTGAAATTACATTGCTGCAGATGGACACAGTTGACCAACTTTGGGGCCCCATATCTCGGTGCTAAGAACTCCAAATGGTGGTGTGCAAATCCAGTGGAACTAGCACTACAACATATCCAAAACTGGAGTTCCTAGCACCAAGTGGCCCTGAGATACAGGGCCCCAAAGTCGGTTCTGAAAATGTCAAGCACTTCTGACATTTTCCGAACCGAATTTGAGGCCCCGTATCTCGGGGCCACTTGGTGCTAGGATACGTTGTAGTGCTAGTTCCACTGGGTTTGCACACCAAATTTGGGGTTCCTAGCACCAAGTGGCCCGAGATACGGAAAATGTCATTCTCTGCTGCAGAAAAGTGCTTGACTCGAGTATAAGCCGAGGGGGGCATTTTCAGCACAAAAAAATTTGCTGAAAAACGCGGCTTATACTCGAGTATATACGGTAAATAAATGTATTTTTTGGACGAAAACGAAATTCCAAAACGAAATATTTCAGTGTGCACATGTCTACCAACAAGCAATAGCGAACATATGACAGGGCACACATTCAAGAATGACGTTTCCTGCAGGGCTAGTTAAAAACACCTGAACATATTCAAAAAATACGGGGGTCTGGTCACACTATATGGTTATATAGTGCCAAGCCCACTTACTGCGACAAAGTACCCCAAATTAGTGGGTCCTACCCTAGTAATAGAATGAAAGATTCTGCGTCACAACCATGGGAGCCAAACTCCTCTATGTGGGAGAACTGAAAGGATTTCTCCTATACACTGGTGGCCACTAAATAAGAGGTAATGAAGAGGGGGAGGGGTGCTCTAACCCAAAAAAACCTGGTCAGGGTTTATTACAACATACAAAAACTTATTTGGGAAGCACTCACCAATGCGTTTAACTTCAAGATGGTGCTGCCATAAGACCAACAAGCGATAGCGAACATATGACAGCGCACACATTCAAGAATGACGTTTCCTGCAGGGCTAGTTAAAAACACCTGAACATATTCAAAAAATACGGGGGTTTGGTCACACTATATTGTTATATAGTGCTAAGCCCACTTACTGCGACAAAGTACCCCCGAATTAGAGGGTCCTACCCTAGTAATAGAATGAAAGATCCTGCGTCTCAACCATGGGAGCCAAACTCCTCTATGTGGGAGAACTGAAAGGATTCCTCCTATACACTGGTGGCCACTAAATAAGAGGTAATGAAGAGGGGGAGGGGTGCTCTAACCCAAAAAAACTTGGTCAGGGTTTATTACAACATACAAAAACATATTTGGGAAGCACTCACCAATGCGTTTAAATTCAAGATGGTACTGCCATAGGACCAACAAGAAATAGCGAACATATTACAGCGCACACATTCAAGAATGACGTTTCCTGCAGGGCTAGTTAAAAACACCTGAACATATTCAAAAAATACGGGGGTTTGGTCACACTATATGGTTATATAGTGCTAAGCCCACTTACTGCGACAAAGTACCCCTAGGTGTTTTTAACTAGCCCTGCAGGAAACGTCATTCTTGAATGTGTGCACTGTAATATGTTCGCTATTGCTTATTGGTCTTATGGCAGCACCATCTTGAATTTAAACGCATTGGTGAGTGCTTCCCAAATATGTTTTTGTATGTTGTAATAAACCCTGACCAGTTTTTTTTGGGTTAGAGCACCCCTCCCCCTCTTCATTACCTCTTATTTAGTGGCCACCAGTGTATAGGAGGAATCCTTTCAGTTCTCCCACATAGAGGAGTTTGGCTCCCATGGTTGAGACGCAGGATCTTTCATTCTATTACTAGGGTAGGACCCACTAATTCAGGGTACTTTGTCGCAGTAAGTGGGCTTAGCACTATATAACCATATAGTGTGACCAAACCCCCGTATTTTTTTAATACGTTCAGGTGTTTTTAACTAGCCCTGCAGGAAACGTCATTCTTGAATGTGTGCACTGTAATATGTTCGCTATCGCTTGTTGGTCTTATGGCAGCACCATCTTGAATTTAAACGCATTGGTGAGTGCTTCCCAAATATGTTTTTGTATGTTGTAATAAACCCTGACCAGGTTTTTTTGGGTTAGAGCACCCCTCCCCCTCTTCATTACCTCTTATTTAGTGGCCACCAGTGTATAGGAGGAATCCGTTCAGTTCTCCCACATAGAGGAGTTTGGCTCCCATGGTTGAGACGCAGGATCTTTCATTCTATTACTAGGGTAGGACCCATTAATTCAGGGTACTTTGTCGCAGTAAGTGGGCTTAGCACTATATAACCATATAGTGTGACCAAACCCCCGTATTTTTTGAATATGTTCAGGTGTTTTTAACTAGCCCTGCAGGAAACGTCATTCTTGAATGTGTGCGCTGTAATATGTTCGCTATTGCTTGTTGGTCTTATGGCAGCACCATCTTGAATTTAAACGCATTGGTGAGTGCTTCCCAAATATGTTTTTGTAGAATGTAAAAAGGAGCACATAATAGAATAAACCTACCTAAGAATTCTTTCTCTGAGAAGGTATATTAAGATGTGTTTTTGGAGACCTTTAGCAAAATGCCCATAGCCGTATTAAAGCTAATACAGCAATGTGATCTCAAATGGCTCTGAAAGATTATAATAAAGAATTTGTTGAGAAAAATATAGGAGACAGAGCTAACCTTTATCCATATAATGAAGAAAATCACCAAAAACTTTTAGCTTCAATTTATATTACCTGTATGATCAAATGGTCATATATTCAGGCCAAATTTTTATGCAACATGTAAGACTATTGGGGTTGTCTACCTTATGAAGTGTACATGCCAGGCATTTTATGTAGGCAAAACAAAGAGACCCTTTTCCCACAGAATTACAGATCATGTCTCTCTCATTAAGAAGAAAAAGAAATGGAAACTCCCATTAGCCGTCACATGGGCCCTTATCACTCCTTTGATATATCACAAATTAAGTTCTTTGCCTTGGAATTTATACCGGACTTTGATCGTGGAGGTGATATAGACAAGACTCTCTTACAGAGAGAATCAAAATGGATTCATAACCTGAAAGCCACTACCCATCCAGGCTTGAATGAATCCCTAAGCTGCAAACCCTTTTTATAGGGTAGGCCACCATTGTTATGAGATTAAGTTCTCGTTACTGATATTTGCAATTGTGTATGTGTTTATATTATATTTATTTTGTGAGATATATATATTTCTTAATGGTCACCTTGGACTAGATGAATGTTTTTTTTGCTGACCACTGTTTCCTTCTGATTGGATGCTCTCTCCTTAACCACAACTTTACATGTTTATTTCCATAATATCCTGATCATATGGGCTATGAGCCCCTATGTGGATCGTATTTAGGGATGGGCCCGGTGTTCGATTCAAACCCATGTTCGAATCGAACATCGGGCGTTCGCCCGTTCGGCGAGCCCAAAACTATTTGGGCCGCTCGCATCAAATTCGTGTGATGCGAGCGGCCCGCAATGCATTGCGCCAGTCGCAGTGCAATGCTGGCTGATGATTGGCCAAGCATGCACTGTGACCCCGCATGCTTGGCCAATCACAGTGCCAGCAGCGAGGAGAGCCATAATTGGCTACAGGCAGGATGCCTGTAGCTAATTATAGCTCAGGGGCTTTAGTACACGCCCCACGGTATAAGAGGCCGCGGCGGCGGCGGCCTCGCATATTGTGTTTCAGTGTCAGCGTGTCAGTGTGTTGCTGACTGCTGACAATATGTGCTCTATTTCTGGGGATTTGTGTGTGCGTGCTGTTAGTACAGCATTGCAGTATCACATCTGGGGGGTGTCTATAGGTTGCCTGTGAAGGGGGGCAGGTTTCCTGTGCTTAGAACTGTCCCTGCAAAAAGTGAAATTTTTGCAGGAAAAAAGCTATTTAAAAGCACTCGCGGCTAATGAATTGATGGCTCCCGTAACACAGAGAACTGTTATTCATTGATAAAAAACTAAAAAAAAAAAAAGCGTGGGGGTCCCCCCAAATTCAATAACCAGGCCCTTCAGGTCTGGGATGGATATTAAGGGGGACCCAAGCCAAAAAAAAATGGCGTAGGGTCCCCCTCAAAATCCATACCAGACCCTTGAGGTCTGGGATGGATTTTAAGGGGAATCCCAGCCCAAAAAAATGGCGTGGGGTCCCCCTCCAAAATCCATACCAGACCCTTATCCTAGCACGCAACCTGGCAGGCCACAGGAAAAGAGGGGGGGACAAGAGCGGCCCCCCTCCTGCCTGAACCGTACCAGGCCACATGCCCTTAACATTGGGAGGATGCTTTGGGGGTCTAAGACCCCCAAAGCACCTTGTCCCCATGTTGATGAGGACAAGGGCCTCTTCCCCACAACCCTGGCCATTGGTTGTGGGGGTCTGCGGGCGGGGGCTTATCGGAATCTGGAAGCCCCCTTTAACAAGGGGACCCCCAGATCCCGCCCCCCCCCTGTGTGAAATGGTAAGGGGGTACTTGTACCCCTACCATTTCACCAAAAAAGTGTCAAAAAATTTAAAAATGACAGGAGACGGTCTTTGACAATTCCTTTATTAAAATCTTCTTTCTTCTTTCTTCATCCTTCGGTTTCTTCATCTTCTCCTTCCGTCATCTTCTTCCATCTTCTTCCATTTTCTTCTTCCTCCGATCTGCTTCTTCTTGCGCTGGCCTTCTCGTCCTTCTCGTCTTCTTCTTCCATGGCATCGGCGTCGGTGTCGGTGTCTCTTCTTGGGCCACTCCTCGCAATGGGAGGCTCCCGCTATGTGAGGCTTCGCTGCCTCTGACAGGTCTTTTATAATGGAGGGCATCTGGTGACCCTGCCCCCTCTGACGCACGGGGACATCATGGGGAATTCCCTATGGCTTTCCCCATGACGTCAGAGGGGGGCGGGGTCACCAGGTGCCCTCCGTTATAAAAGACCTGTCAGACGGAGCGAAGCCTCACACAGCGGGAGCCTCCCATTGCGAGGAGCGGCCGACAGAAGAACAGATGCCGACGCCATGGAAGAAGACCAGCGCAAGAAGAAGCGGATCGGAGGAAGAAGAAAATGGAAGAAGATGGAAGAAGATGACGGAAGGAGAAGATGAAGAAACCGAAGGATGAAGAAAGAAGAAAGAAGATTTTAATAAAGGAATTGTCAAAGACCGTCTCCTGTCATTTTTAAAATTTTTGACACTTTTTTGGTGAAATGGTAGGGGTACTTTTGTACCCCCTTACCATTTCACACAGGGGGGGGCGGGATCTGGGGGTCCACTTGTTAAAGGGGGCTTCCAGATTCCGATAAGCCCCCCGCCCGCAGACCCCCACAACCAATGGCCAGGGTTGTGGGGAAGGGCCCTTGTCCTCATCAACATGGGGACAAGGTGCTTTGGGGGTCTTAGACCCCCAAAGCATCCTCCCCATGTTGAGGGCATGTGGCCTGGTACGGTTCAGGCGGGAGGGGGGGGGGCGCTCTCGTCCCCCCCTCTTTTCCTGCGGCCTGCCAGGTTGCGTGCTCGGATAAGGGTCTGGTATGGATTTTGAGGGGGACCCCACGCCATTTTTTTTGGCTGGGATTCCCCTTAAAATCCATCCCAGACCTCAAGGTCAAAGACCGGCAACCGTCAACGAGACTGGCAAGTTTGGGATTGATCACCCTTGGTTATATGATATAATCGGTAAATTGACAGGATAAACCACACAGCACTGAGGAAAAAGTGGGAATATATATATTTTTTTATTTTTATTTAATAAAATTTTATATATATTTTTTTCTTTTTCTTTTTTTTTATTATTTTGTTATTTTTTTTATTATTTAGTTTATATTTAGTTTCCCCACGTGAGTGTGAAATATCTCTCTGTTCCAATAGGAGTTCAATGTGGCCTGCAATTTAAGAGAGGAGAGCATTAAGAGTGTGTTCTCTGGAAGAAATTCGTAGTTAAACGGATTTTTATATATTTTTTTTTTTTGGTCTTCTGTGTGGGACTACAGATGAAAAACTAAACTTTAAACAGCTTTTTATCTGAGTCTCTGTGGTGGTTTGTTTATCTGTTTGTTCATCTGTGTGTGTATTATCTAAGCAACTGTTCAGTGTAGCTAATTGCAGATTAGCATGTCAATGGATATCCTTGAAAGGTTTCTTAAAAAAAAATGCTTGTATTCAATTCAATAGTGTATCACAGGATACATTAACACACCAATTCAACGATTTGTTGAAACAATGCAATAATAATGATGCCATAACGTTTAAAAAATCTTCAAAAAAAGGCAGGAAACAGAGGATAGCAAATTCGGTATGCATGTTGCTCAAGATGAAACAAATTTCTGAACAGAAAGAGTTGGAGTGGTATAAAGATAGAACAGAATTAATAGGACAGATAGAAAATGTGAGTAAAGATATTTCAGCTATAGCTGTGAATGCGGACGCAAATGTTTGTGAGTGTGATGACATGAGGTATGAGATTGAACAATTGGTGACTGAGAATAGTTTGTTAGAACAAGGATTGGTTGAATGGAAGGAACCATGTATGTCGAGAGAACAGTCTATCACTGCGTTAGAAAATAAAGAGGCTGGGAATGAAAATGCGATAGAAAAACTTAAGACAGAGTTACAGGAATGTAAGATTCAGCTAGCCCAAAAAAATAATACCATGGTGTCTAACCACTTTCAGACCGGACCAATTTGCAGCCAAAGGACCAAGCCCCTTTTTGCGATTCGGCCCTGCGTCGCTTTAACTGACAATTGCGCGGTCGTGCGACGTGGCTCCCAAACAAAATTGACGTCCTTTTTTTCCCACAAATAGAGCTTTCTTTTGGTGGTATTTGATCGCCCCTGCGGTTTTTATTTTTTGCGCTATAAACAAAAATAGAGCGACAATTTTCAAAAAAATGCATTATTTTTTACTTTTTACTATAATAAATATCCCCCAAAAATATATTAAAAAACATTTTTTTTCCTCAGTTTAGGCCGATACGTATTCTTCTACATATTTTTGGAAAAAAAAATCGCAATAAGCGATTATTGATCGGTTTGCGCAGAAGTTATAGCGTTTACAAGATAGGGGATAGTTTTATAGCATTTTTATTAATAATTTTTTTTTTATTAGTAATGGCAGAGATCTGCGATTTTTTTTGTGACTGCGACATTATGGCGGACACATCGGACATTTTTGACACATTTTTGGGACCATTGTCATTTTTACAGCAATTAATGCTATTTAAATGCATTGATTCCTGTAAAAATGACACTGGCAGTTTAGGGGTTAACCACAAGGGGGCAGTGTAGGGGTTAAGTAGGTCTAGGGGTGTGTTTCTTACTGCGGGGGGGGGGCGTGGCTGTCAGCTAGTGAATGATGATCTCTGCTCCAATCACAGGGAGCAGAGATCGGCGTCACTAGTTGCTAGGCAGAACGGGGAGATGCTGTTTATCTCGGCATCTCCCCGTTCAGCCGTCCCGTGAGACGATCGCGGATGTCCCCGCGGCGATCGAGTCCGCGGGGACCGCGATCGGACTCACGGGGGTCCCGACCGGCGCGGGAGCGATGGCACGGACAGGCAGAAAGGAGGGACTTATATATACGCCCTCCTGCCTGTACGTGCCATTCTGTCGACGTACATCTGTGTGCGCCGGTCGGCAAGTGGTTAAAGGCACGGGCAATGGAGAACGTGCACAGCCATTGCTGTGCTAACAAGGACACACATTCCGTTGTGACACAGGAACAAAGAGAAAGGATGCCGATCGAACAGCAACCAGTATGTTTGGCTGACAGTCCTGATCCCCCAAATTAAAGTTCTTCTCTCTTCACTCCTGTGCTAGAAAGGACTGGGCAAGGATTAGGAATTATAAAAAGGGAGGGTAGTACCCAAACCACAACACTCTCCATACAAGATCGCACAAATCTGTGCCAGATTTTGGGAAAGTTTGACACTAGCGCTTCATCCATTAGTCTCTCGAACAGGCTGGAGGCTGTAGTGACATAGTACATTTTGAACAATAGGGATGCATGCGCACTCCTCCGTGCATGGCTTCCATTGCAACTGTGTGAAAAACTGCAACCACCAGTTGGGAATCATAGAGGTCTATCTCCCGAGTTAAACTCAAATTGGGGGAACTCGGCAGATAGAATGAGGGAAATGCAGCGCATAATGGGAGGAAGAGATACTAGGGGTTCAGACGCCGTAGAAAATACAAAATTTAGGAGGGGAATTGATCCAATACTCTTTTGCAGTGAATACTTCTCCATTTATAAAGCCACGTACAATTGTCCTGATATGTCTCCAGATGATAGTAGTTTTCTGTGTTCTATGGCTAATAAGTGCATATGTATTGATTACCATACCAGAATTGCACTGAGGAACGCCACCTCGTACCAGACCTTTATAAACATATTAAGGGACTGGGTTCGGGAGACAGATCAAGACAATAGGCCCCACAAAAGAGTTGCAGAGATAGTTAAAGCGAAGGTACAGTGAGATTTACAGGCAGGTGTTATAGATGTGGGAACACAGGCCATGTAATCAAGGACTGTAAATTGCCTAGGAGGAGCATGGGTGAGAAGAAGCCTTGGCATAAGAAGGAACAGCGAAAACCTGGACCAGATAAGGTGGCAACGGACCCGAACGAGGCACCTGATGCTACAATATATGGTCCACTTTTGAGGGAATTACAAGGATAGGAAAAGGGTTTAAAGGAAACCACAAGGAATATAAAATCCCTCCCCCAACCAATCCTTATTTTAAACCATAGGGATGTCAGGCCCCGGTGTTGTCCCTAGTATGTCAACTGGAGAGGGACAAAAGCGGCAGAGCAGACCACGTATCCGAGGGGCGATAGGGGGGGCATCGCACAAATGTACTTTTGGATACGGGAGCGGCTGTCAGCATAACAAATATTGAACTTCAAAAGGATCCTGCTGGGAGACAAATTTTCCTTAGAGGATTCGGGGGACAACTAGTACCTTCTGAGCAATCAATACCTGTGAACATAGAAATAGAGAGGTTATGTGTGGAACACAGTTTGTTTCTTTCCCCAACGCACGAGGGCACTATTTTGGGCTCTGATGTTATGGGGGCACATGGACTAATTCTTGATCTATGTAATTGGGTACTGTGGAAAGGGTCTAGATACAAAGGCAAGACGCACATGGTCATGGACAGCTGTGAGGTTGCATCAGTTAAAATCCTTGACCCACAGGCAATATTGAAAACAGAGGACCAAATATTGGCTAAAATCTTGTGGCAACATAACAAAGTGTGGGCAACGTCTAAAGCACAATGTGGTAGAGTTTCAAACATGATTGTTAAAATTCAGGGCGCTGATCCGCCACCTCAGCGTCAGTACAAAATTCCGCCCGAATCTATCCCATACATAGAGAGCACAGTGAGGAATTTGTTGGCACAAAATGTAATTAAAGAGTGCCAATCTAAAACAAATGCAGCCCTCTGGCCAGTGAAGAAGGAGGGGGGGTGGAGGCCCACTGTAGATTTCCGTTCTCTAAACAGATGCACCCTATCTATTACAAATGTAGTTGCTAAAATGCCAGACATGATGACAGCACTGAAGCCTTCAGCAAAGGTGTACTCATCAATTGACATATCAAATGGCTATTTTTCAATTCCTGTGCATGAGGATAGCCAATACAAGCTAGCCTTTACGTTTCAGGGAAAACAATATGCATTCTGTCGTTTGGCTCAGGGGTTCAAATCCAGCTCTACATACTTCCACATCTGTATGGTGGACATTCTGAAGACATTTTCTGAGCCAGAATGCATCATTCAGTATGTGGATGACATCTTGCTTCAAACAGAGACAAAAGAGCAACATTATGCTCTGCTGGAGGAACTCCTGACACTAATTGAGAATGCAGGTCTAAAATTAAACCCCAAAAAGGCACAATTGATGAAGGATTCAGTATGTTTCTTGGGTGTGATAGTTTCACAGGGGGGAAGGACTCCAGATCCAAACAAATGTGAAACTATCAGGAAATTACCAAGACCAATCACTAAAACTGCACTGAGACAATTCCTGGGAATGGTCGGTTTCTGCAGGGACTTCATTGAAGGCTTTGCGGAAAAGGCAAGACCCCTGTATGACTTTCTAAAAGGAGACAAGAAGGAAACAAACCCCTTAGACTGGTTGGGAGAGCATGAACAAGCTTTCACCAAGCTAAAGGTGAGTCTGATGCAGGCCCTGGCCTTGAGCAATCTGAATGCCGATTTGCCCTTTGCACTACAAGTGTATGCCTCTGCAGTAGCAATAACAGCGGTGTTGCTGCAGGAGAGGCAGGGCAAATGGGTACCTGTGGGATACTGGTCCAGGGTACTAAGCCTGGTAGAGAGGGGATTTGATGAATGTGTCAGGAACCTTTTGGCAGCGCACTGGGCGGTTCTCGTCACAGAGCATGTTGTGGGGTTTGGTAAAATGATTCTGCAGACACCCCATTCTCCAATTAAAATGCTTTTGGAATGTACCCTCAGTGGAGTATCCTCCCAAAGGGTAGCCAGATGGCTAGTGGATTTAACACCCAGGAATCTGGCTGTGACCCACAATGCCACCTACACTCTCCCACAATTGATGCAATATGAGGGGGAGCAGCATGACTGTGGGGAAGTACATCGGACCAGAACACAGGAGGTATTCAGGTTAGCATCAGGTAATGGAGACCTTAAAATCTGGGTGGATGGATCAAGGTACTGGGATGAAGGAAGTTTTCACACAGGGTATGCCCTGTGGTGCCCCCAGACCAATGAGAAAATCATGACCAAATGCCCTCAAAACTTTTCTGCCCAAAGAGCTGAACTGGAGGCAGTGAGAGAGGCCATCACGCATTTCAGTTCAGGTCCCATAACCATATTCTCTGACAGCACCTATGTAACAAGGTCTCTGACTGAATACATGCCTTTGTGGCAGTCAAGGGGCTTCAGTGATGCCTCTGGGAAGGACTTGGTACATAGTGCTGTGCTAAGAGATATATGGGAAAGAGCAAGTGTGGAACCTCAGAGAGTGGCTATCATTAAGGTGAGAGCACACTAAAGAGGTGGAGAGGAGGTTACTGTGGGCAACAACAAGGCAGATGAGCTGGCAAAGGAGGCAGCCCTGATAGGGGTCAAATGGACACCCTATGATACTGAAGGGAGGCAGGCCTGGGAGGAACATAATTCTGAGGAGCAGGAGGTGAAAGCAGGTTCACATGAACTCCTGCCTGTGCTAAGGATGCCTACCCCATGTTTAGCAGGTGAACAAAATAAGGATGAGGCCTTGAGCTCAATCAAAAAGCAGCTTAGAACAAAAGCGGCAGATGCTTCCCAAAATTATGTATTAGAAGACGATCTACTGTTAAAAGAAACTTCAGAAGGACGAAGGTTTGTAGTGCCCTCCCAGCATCAAAAAGATTTAGCCCTGGAAAATTATAGGTTAACAGGCCACATGGGTGTTCAGGGTACCTTGAAATTTGTGCAAGCTAGATACTGGTGGGAGACAATGGGAAACACAATCTCACAGGTAGTGCAGGAATGTTTAATATGTGCACAAATGAACCCTAGGCCAAAGGGACAGAAGCCAATATTAGCAAGGGTACTGATAGCCAATGGACCCTGGAAAAACCTACAGATTGACTTTGTTGGTCCGTTACAAAGTGCCCCTGGAGGATACAGGTATCTACTCGTGGGGGTGGACGTCTTTTCAAAATGGGTAGAGGGTCTGCCCCTAAGAAAGGACTCTGCTACTGCCACGGCTAGAGCTTTGTGGACCGAAGTCTTTTCAAGATGGGGGTTCCCCAAAGTCCTGGAGTCCGATAGGGGGACTGCTGGGAGTAGAACAGAGATTCCATGTACCATACCATCCACAATCGGCAGGGATGGTTGAGAGGATGAATCGAACACTGAAAGAGAGGCTTAAAAAGATGGTACTGCAATCAGGAAAGCACTGGCTGATTCATCTGCCTTCAATCCTGATGGCCGTACGAGGATCTACAGCGAAAGGTACATCATTAACCCCATATCAGTTAATGACGGGGAGAATGATGAACCTCAGCCATCCAGCAGACCCAACACTTAGTACCCCCTTGAGAGAGAGTGCTGAAAGGGACCGATTTCTGGTCCAGCTGCAAGAACGGGTACAGAGGTATTTGCAATTTGCTGCAAGTAGCATGGCACCTAAAGAGAAGGAGCAGCCTTTAAGGCCTCCCGTTAGCTTGAAGATTGGAGACAGGGTTATGGTAAAGAACTTTGTTTCCAAGTCTTCATGGGACGCAAATTGGACTGGACCGTTCAGTCACTATGACTCTTAGTGATCAGGTAGTCAAAGTAAATCGGCTCATGGATAACAAGGGTGCAAAGGGCATGAAAAAGAGGGAGATAGAGAAATGGGTTCATGCTGATCAATGTAAAAGGTGTTGCTGATAAGAATTGATTTCGCTCTTGTTCTTGTTTTCCAGAGTCCCAGTGGAGCAAAGATTGGCAAAGTCTCTGGAGAATGGATGGAAGGATCATAATTGTCGTGTTGGCGATCCATCTGAGCCATGTAACATCTCAAATTGATTCAGACGAATATTCAGGGGATGATGTGGAAAGGGAAAATCCTGAGGAAAACCATGCATCCACTTCAATTATATCATCAATGTTGGACTTGTTAGGCCAGAAGGGGATGCAGGGGGGAGATGAAAGAAGGAGAAAGGTCAGGATTATATCAGAGAATCCTAAATTACCGGACACGTACCAATGGCGTCACCATGGCAATTTGCAATACAAAGTTTCTTTTGCTTTTGGACAATTTAATCCTAACTCAACATCTCAAGGACGTGCGTATAAACAAAACTTGCAAAATATCATACCGGAAGCTCTCCAGCCTTTTGTAGATGTAACTATATATATATGAATGAAACGGGTTATTGGTTAGGGAAAAATTCCAATCTATCCAAACCTTGGGAAGCAAGGGACGTAGGGTATGGGGTTTTTGGTGAAGAATTGAAAGAGGGGAAGTATGCTTTTATGTGTGGCATATATTGAAAAAGGAACAATCCCCCACGTTGGGGTTTTTAGGCAGCGTACAATTAAAGAAGTCAGAGTTGGCATGTGATCAAGTTTAGAAATTTATTTTTAAAAAATTGATTAATAACATTGGGTTAGAACATGAGCTCCAGTGGGAATAGATAATACATATATGTTTGTATATGAAAGAACATGAATATACATTAAGCAGGCTAACGTTCACATAACAACAGTAAATACAGAGTCTGTCGTATAGGTGAGAAATTATCCCTGACGCGTTTCAACCCAATACGAGGGTCTTCCTCAGAGGGAAAAAGAGTCTGCTAGACAAAGAAAGAATGTCAGTGTTAGTGGTAACAATATAGGTTACAGGGTGAAAAGGCTCCAAAATAGGGAGCAAAGGATGTCAGAACACAGTGAGGTTTATATTTACCACAATGATGTATATCCTGGGGATAAAAGTTGTATGGTAGTCCCACGTGGAGAGTTTTTTTGGTAAGGAAGACACCATCCACTAATAATGGGATATGCCAGATGGATTCCGCTAGAAGTCACCCGGGCCCCGGGGCGCCATGAAGCCTTGCGAGAGGTCACACGTTGAAAGGTTCCTCTCCTTCTTCTCCCTCTGCCTGGGGCAGTGGTGTCCGGAGGGGGGGAAAACCACAACCTGGAGGGGAGCACGGGATGCACAGGCACCACCTAGAGCATAGTCCAAAGGGTAGGGGTTATATTAGAAATTGGTGTAGAGGGTGGTACAGTACATAGCAGCCTGAAAGAGGCATTATTGGCATGACCAAAGTAAAGCCCCATACACACGGTCGGACTTTTTCATCAATTTGGTCCGATCGGACAAGGTTGTTGAAAAATCAGACCGTGTGTATGCACCATCGGACAGTGTTCGTCGGTTTGTCCGTCGGACAAAGTCTTATCTCCTGCTGGAAAGATTTCCCGTCAACCCGGTCCGATCACACCAAATCCGATCGTGTGTACGGTTGTCCGACCGGACAAAGTGCTACGCATGCTCAGATCACATTACAAGACCAAAGCTATTGGCTACTAGCCTCTACGTAGTCCCGTCGTAGGCAACAAACGTCACCACGTTCAGAATGATCGGATTTTCCGACAACTTTGTCCGATCGTGTGTACGCAAAACCAACATCAGACAAAGTATGACGGACATGGTCCGACGGACCTGGTCCACGGATTGTCCGCGCGTGTGTATGGGGCTTAATAGGGTGCAGAGACCCAGGAGGCTGACACTTAGGCATAGTAAGGTGTCTGTTGGCCAAACTAGGGAGCTCCAGATGACACATCAACGGGGTGAAAATTTCCTTGTGGGGGCAGTATCTCGGTCCTATCAGTCCTACAGAGAAGCTCTTGGTTACTGGACATGTGGGACACCAGAAATGGACATGGGGGAGATACACCTGGTTGATGTCTCACCGGAGAGTTTAAAACCCTGCATAGCCAGTGGCTACACACAGGAACATACTCCGTTAGAGAAAGGGGAACAACTACAAATAGATCTAAGCTCGTCACAAGGGTACAGTATGCTTTCACCACATGGCACTTCAATGTCTCGCAATGGTTGGTAAAATCCTATTACCCTATATGTGCTGAATATACACTGAATCAAGTACGATCAGTATATCAGTGGCTTTCTCCCAGAGATGGGCGGACACAGAATGAGGTCCATGCAGGACGCTTATTTCTGAGGAGTAACCGAAAGAGGAGGGATGTATTCAGCACTATATTAGGGGGAATAGGAGCTGGGATGGGTGTTGTTAATGGAGTGGACATCGATCTCCTGAGGAACAAGCTCTCAGCCATAGCTTCAGACAGTAAGCGGGGCTTTGTTGCTCAGAGAGAGATTAATGACATTCTTGATAATATTCAACAACGTCACATAAATACCCAGGTAAAAGTAGCTCAAGATTTTATACGCCATTTTAAGAGGTTGGTTGATAATGTGGTGATACAGGGCAAAAATATGTTGTGGGCTCTGGCATGCACACAGGGACAGGCGGAACTATCAACCAACATCAAGCTGATTGTACAGTCCCTGTATAGGGGGAAGTGGCCTTATGAATTAGCATCACAGCTCAGTAAGATTTTACCAAAGCACATCTCTTACACTAATCCAAGTTGGTGGTCAAATGCCTGGATGGGATGTACGAATTTGGATTATGAGAGATGTTACGCTTCATCGTTGATCCCATATACAGAAGTGCAGACTCAATCTGTGTATTCGGTGATATCAATGGGCTTACTGACTGGGGATTCTACTTTGTTGTATCTGAGGCTAAATTACCCACATGTGATCAGAGAGGATGGGACCTGGAGGCAGGTTGATATTTCCCTCTGTCGGAGGCATGACCATGACATCCTTTGTATGCCAGGTCAATACACGGTGGTGAATGAGAAATGTTGGGAGGATGCATCACTCTGTGTGCTGGATGGGGAGAACATTGCCGGGAAGGGAACACCGGTGTATTATTTGGTACATGGGAGAGTTTGTTTCTTTGTCTTAAAGAATACTAATGTAACATTAGTCATGGAAATAGGATGTTCTGTGAACCTAAAAATAGTTGTCAGGAAAATCTACAGTTTAGCGCTGCCCGCCGAGTGCCTGTGCGCATGCGCAGCGGACCGGCACTCCGGCGCATGCGCATTTGCGGCTCGGCGCTCCGACGCATGCGCACCGGCGCATGCCTGAGCGTCCCAGTGCGTGGTGGCATCACATGACCACTCACACCGCCCATTTAAGGAAGTGCTTGAGACCAGTCCAGCGCTGGCTTGTCTTCAGCTTCCTGACAAAGCTCTGTTCCTGCTTCCTGTTTTTCTGATTGCCTGATTTTGACCCGGATTTCGCCTTTGACCTTGCTGCCTTCTCCTGCCCTTGACCTCTGGACTGTATACTGGACTTATCTGCTTGCTTGCCTCTGGCCCCTTGAACCTCTGCCTGTGACCCGGATTTGCCTCTGTCTCCTGCCCTGTGATCTCTGCCTGTGACCCGGACCTGCTTATCTTCAGCCCTGTACCTGCACCTGTGTTTTGAACTTTCCAGTGTCTTCCTGATCCAGAACTTGGCACCTTCTCCAGTCCTCATCCTCTGGTTTGGTAGCCTGTGCCTCTTTGTGCCATTCATCCCGTCTCACATCCAGGGGGCGGACTGCGCTCAGTTGCGAGGGTGAACCACTCTCGGCATCTCGGCCTCGGTAAGTACTCTCTTGATAGTACAAGCCAGCCATGTCTGAGGCCGACAGAGTGCGTTCACCCCTTGAGGTTCTGTGCCAACAAGTCTCAGCACTAACTGAAGCCGTGCAAAAACTGCAAGAGGGGTACACTCAAGTGGACAGTCGCCTGCAGCAACTAACCGGGTTAGCAGCACCCACCTTAGCAGCTCCTGCTGCCACCAGCGGAATCTCCGCTCCTCCCAGATCAGCTAACCCCACCGTGATCATGGCATCCCCCGAACCCAGGGTTCCTACTCCTGAGCGTTTCACAGGTGACCGTAAAAAGTTCCGGGCCTTTAAAAATGTCTGCTCCCTCTACCTAGCCCTCCAACCCAGGACTTTCGCTTCCAAAGTAGTAAAGGTGGGCTTCATTATCTCGCTCCTGGCTGAGGAGCCACAGGCATGGGCCCATAGCCTGATGGAGCAGAGGAACCCAGCACTTAATGCGGTGGAAACCTTTTTTGAGAGTATGGCGCAATTGTACAATGATCCTCAATGTGGGGCCACAGCTGAAGCCACGCTACATAATCTACTTCAGGGACGCACACCGGTGGAGGATTACACCGTTGAATTCCAGAAGTGGTCAGCTGATACCGGTTGGAACGAACCAGCTCTTAAATACCAGTATCGCCAGGGGTTATCTGAGACTTTGAAAGATGAGTTGGCAAGATCTGAAACCCCTGACACACTGGAGGACTTGATCCAAGCCGCCACCATGTTGGACCGACGCATGCAGGAGAGGCGTTCCGAGCGCCTTCAGTCTCCCCGTACCAATTGGACTTTTTTTAAACCTACCTTGTCTCCACCCACCACCTTAGCTCCAGCAGTAGCTACCCAGGAGACAGAACCCATGCAGCTGGGTTTGGTCTGTGCCCCTCTCACTACAGAAGAACGGCTCTGTAGGCGACGGGCCAACCTATGCCTGTACTGTGGGGCTTCAGGCCATTTCCTCAGCACCTGTCCCGTAAGACCGAGTAAGTCCTACCGACAATGTATTATGAACTACCAATCTTCTGGGTTCTCCCAGACTTATGTCGCCCTCTACAGCTACCGGGAAAGGAAACCCGACTATCAGCCATAATTGATTCCGGAGCCTGCAGCTGCTTCCTTGATGCGGCATTAGCCACCAAACTGCACTTACCTCTCGTCCCGAAGAAACAAAATCTACAGGTACATCTGGCTGATGGCTCTCTTCCTCGTTCAGGATTCATTACTCATGAGACCCAACCCATCCGTGTCACTACTGACTCTGGTCCCCAGAAACTTATTCAGTTTGACATTATCCCGTCTCCAATGTTCCCCATCATCTTGGGACTCCCATGGCTACAGATCCACGAACCCCAGATCAACTGGGTGAAGAAAGAGGTTTCTTTCCTGTCACCTCACTGCACCCAACATTGCTTCGTTCAGGCTGTGGCCTCCTGCTCTACTATTTCTTCTGTACCAGACAACCTTCTTCATGTACCACCAGTCTATCTGGAATTCCAAGATGTTTTCGATAAACAACAGGCAGATTGCCTACCCCCTCATCGGACATATGACTGTCCCATCGACCTCCTTCCTGGATCAGAGATCCCTTTTTGGCCGTATCTTCCCCCTGTCCGAAGTGGAACTAAAGGTCCTCAAGGCCTACATTGACGAGAACCTGGAAAAGGGGTTCATTCGCCCTTCCTCGTCACCAGCCGGAGCTGGCATCTTTTTTGTGGGAAAGAGAGACGGCTCCCTGAGGCCTTGCATCGATTACAGGGAATTAAATAAAATCACAATTAAAAAACGGTATCCCCTGCCTTTGATTCCAGAGCTTTTTCAGCACTTCAGGTCTGCCCGAATCTTTTCTAAATTGGACCTTCGTGGGGCCTACAACCTCATCCGAATCAGGGCAGGAGATGAATGGAAAACAGCTTTTAGGTCCCGATTCGGGCATTATGAGTACTTGGTGATGCCCTTTGGGCTTTGTAACGCCCCAGCAACCTTCCAGCCCCTGGTCAATTATATTTTTCGCAAGCACCTCGACGACTTCCTCGTCGTTTATTTGGACGACATCCTTATCTTTTCAGACACCCTTGAACTTCACCGAGTACACGTGAAACAAGTTCTCACCATTCTCAGAAGCCACAGACTGTACCGCAAGGCAGAGAAGTGCGAATTCGAGAAATCCACAGTGCAGTTTTTGGGGTTCATCATTTCCACAGGTGGGGTCTCCATGGACCCACAGAAGGTTAAAGCCATACTGGAGTGGCCAGCCCCGGTGAACAAGAAAGGGGTACAGCGATTCATTGGATTCACAAATTTTTACCGAAGGTTCATTGTCGGCTTTTGCTCCATAGTGGCACCCATCACCAAGTTGACCCATCAAGGTACCCAATTCCATTGGTCCCCGGAAGCCCGAGAAGCCTTCGACACTTTGAAAAAATTGTTTTCGTCCGCTCCCATCTGTTGTAATTAACACATTAAAAGCCAAGTTATGCAGGATATTGTATTAAAGTAACATATTGACCAGACATTCAGTTGAGTTGTCAAACTGAACTGAATTTAAACTTATCAAAGGGACAGCTGAAGAGCCTTTGATGTGTAAATCTTATGCAAGTTGTGTGTGTGTGAGGTATGGCCTTTTAACCCAGTTGAACATTTCAAAGGAAGTATTTATTGATGGTAATTAGACCTGAGGGGGTATTCATGGTAAACATTTAGCAGAACCCCCCCCCCCCCAGTGTCAGACCAGTATTTGAGAAGACATTCAGGCTGGCTTTCAGTCTAAAAAAGAACTATCTCAGAGAAGGGTCTGTGATTATGAAGGCATAGGTCTAGGAGAAATATTTGTTGTCATGTACTCTGTTGGATTTTTATCATCTGCAAGAATGTTCTGTTTTGGAAACCAATAAAGTGCGTCTCTCTGGAGAATTGGGTTTGCTGCGGAATAATACTTATTAATAACTACATACCATCTACGAACTATATATTAGATCACTACATTGGTGCCGTTCAAGTGACCAGAAGAGCATTTTCAGGACTTAGTAACAGAAGTCGGTGGTGACAACAATCCTGTGAGTTGGATAGAAGTCTGATGGAGACCCAAGACCTGTGCTGTGACTCTAATGTCTGGTTGTGACATAAGAGAGTCTGATCTACAAAATCAAACAAGTTTGGAACCCCAGAATTATTCTCTGGAGACTGGAAACAACAACAAAAAAAAGGACTATATCGTGTACCAGAAGACCTGAGCTGGAAGCTGTAACTAATGCGGTGAGTAAAATATTTCCTTTTTTTTTAATTATTAATAATATAGTCAAAATGCTTACTCAGTGTGAAGCTAGTGTCAGTTCTGATAAAGTTAACACATGGGTGTTCAAATGTATTAAGCGTCATGGCGGTCCTTATGAAGTTCCAGAAAAATGTAAGCAAACGTGGACTATGATGAATGAATTTTTAGAGAAAACTGTTTTTGATAGCAAAATTTCAGAAAGTAAAAGAAAAGGTTGTATTGTACAGGGCTTGTTATCTTGCTGTTTAACAATGGAAAGTTCTTTGAAGGATAAGGTTGAGGGAATTACCCACTTACAGAGTGCAGTTGATAATAGCAACAAGGTTTGTCAGAGGTTACAAAACCAATCAGAATCTTTGACTGTAAATTTAAAATTGCATGCAGTTACCATTGGGGAAGCTCTGCTTGAGAAATCTAAACGTTGTGATGAATTATCAGAGGAAAATGAGAGATTGAAATTAAGAATTATGGAATTAGAGAAGAGATCTCAGGAATGCAGATATGCATCGAATCTGCAGCAAAATACAAATACAAACATTCTATCAAATGAAACAGAACCTCATATTAAATCTGATAATTCATTGCCAGCTGCACCCACTGTGACACCACCACAGTTTATAACAATAATAATAATACAGGTGAAGTTCAGCTTGTAATGAAGCCTTTGAAACCAAAAGAATTAGATGCAATTCTTAAAGAAATGGGAATAATTCCCTGCCATGCTTTAAACATATTTTTAAAATGGTTTTGTGACTTGCAGAATGTCAGAGATATGTACAATCTCAACCCATCTGATTTAGAACGAGTTATACAACATTCTATAGGAAGTAGTCTTTGGATGAGAATTAAACATATCTGTATTCAGCCTCTGAGGACAAGGGACATATTACTGGAATTATTATGTGTTTTGTATGGTGTACGTTCTGATATTACTATTCATGGGAAGATCAAACAAATGCAAAGTGAATCTCCCTATTGCCGCGTACACACGTAGGGACTATCCCGCGGGATTATCCCCTGGACTCAAGTCCAGGGGATAATCCCCTCGTGTGTGGGCCTTCGACTGACTTTTTTCCAAAAAATCCGGCGGACTAAAGTTTTAAGTTTTGTTTTAAAATTATCCGCTGGACTTGGCAGTCCAGCGGACAATCCCGCCGTTAGTAGGCTAGTCCGCCGGACTTTTGAAATGAACGGACTTGCCGCTCATCGGAAAGTCCGTTCATTTAGCACGTGACTTCAGGTACGTAGCTAGCGTAGGCAGTAAATGCGGGCGCGCTAGCTCCGTCACCTGGCATGGATTTAAATGGACTCCCCACGCCGAAAAACGGCGTGGGGGTCCCCCCAAATCCATCTCAGACCCTTATCTGAGCACGCAGCCCGGCAGGCCAGGAAAGGGGTGGGGACGAGTGCGCGCCCCCCCTCCTGAGCCGTACCAGGCCGCGTGCCCTCAACATGGGGGGTGCCCTGGGAAAAGGGGGGCCGTGCGCCTCCCCCACCCCAAAGCACCTTGTCCCCATGTTGATGAGGACAAGGGCCTCTTCCCGACAACCCTGGCCCTTGGTTGTCGGGGTCTGCGGGCGGGGGGCTTATCGGAATCTGGGAGCCCCCTTTTATAAGGGGGCCCCCAGATTCTGGCCCCCCACCCTATGTGAATGAGTATGGGGTACGATGTACCCCTACCCATTCACCTAAGGTGTAAAATGTAAAGTAAAAAACACACACTTTTGAAAAAATATTTTATTGCACTGCTCCGGGGGTCTTCTTCCGTCTTGGGGGTCTTCTCGCCGGACTTCTCCGCCATTTACCTAGCTCTTTTACCGAGCGGAGAAGTCCGGCTACCTTCTTCGTCGTCGCCGCCGTCGTCTGGGGGTCTCGATCCGCCTTCGGGGGTCTTCCGGGGTCTCTTCTGTTCTTGCCGCTGTCGTCGCTTTCTGCACCGCCGGCGCCGCCTTCTTCTTCTTCTTCTTCTTCTTCTTCTTCTTCTTCCGATGTTGACACGTCGCTCTCTCTGGCCGGAATGCCAGAGCTGCGCTGTGCTGGGACTTATATAGGGACAAGGGGACAGGGTCACATGCTCATGTCACATGGTGACCCCGCCCCCTTGTGATGTCACAGTCCCGGAGGATGCTGGGACTGTGACATCACAAGGGGGCGGGGTCACCATGTGACATGAGCATGTGACCCTGTCCCCTTGTCCCTATATAAGTCCCAGCACAGCGCGGCTCTGGCATTCCGGCCAGAGAGAGCGATGTGTCAACATCGGAAGAAGAAGAACAAGAAGAACAAGAAGAACAAGAAGGCGGTGCCGGCGGCGCAGAAAGCGACGACAGCGGCAAGAACAGAAGAGACCCCGGAAGACCCCCGAAGGCGGATCGAGACCCCCAGACGACGGCGGCGACGACGAAGAAGGTAGCCGGACTTCTCCGCTCTGTAAAAGAGCTAGGTAAATGGCGGAGGAGTCCGGCGAGAAGACCCCCAAGACGGAAGAAGACCCCCGGAGCAGTGCAATAAAATATTTTTTCAAAAGTGTGGTTTTTTACTTTACATTTTACACCTTAGGTGAATGGGTAGGGGTACATCGTACTCCATACTCATTTACATAGGGTGGGGGGCCGGGATCTGGGGGCCCCCTTATAAAAGGGGGCTCCCAGATTCCGATAAGCCCCTCGCCCGCAGACCCCGACAACCAATGGCCAGGGTTGTTGGGAAGAGGCCCTTGTCCTCATCAACATGGGGACAAGGTGCTTTGGGGTGGGGGGGGGCCGCACGGCCCCCCTTTCCCCAGGGCACCCCCATGTTGAGGGCACGCGGCCTGGTACTGCTTAGGAGGGGGGGCGCTCGCTCGTCCCCACCCCTTTCCTGGCCTACCGGGCTGCGTGCTCGGATAAGGGTCTGAGATGGATTTGGGGGGACCCCCACGCCGTTTTTCGGTGTGGGGAGTCCCTTTAAATCCATGCCAGGTGACGGAGCTAGCGCGCCGGCATTTACTGCCTACGCTAGCTACGTACCTGAAGTTACGTTCTAAATGAACGGACTGCTCCGTGTGTGGGCAAGTCCATTCATTTTCAAAAGTCCCGAGGACTTTTTCCCCGCGGATGGTCCGCCGGAGAAGTCCGGGCGTGTGTGGGCAAGTCACACGCTCGGAAAGTCCGGCGAAGCCCCGCTGGAAAGTCCGGCGAAGCCCCGCTGGAAAGTCCGGCGGATTGTCCGCCGGACTAGGTCCGGCGGGCAAAGTCCCTTCGTGTGTACGCGGCATATGAATTGTCACACAGGATAGCAACTATTATGGAATTATTGGTCAGTAATAATCTTGCATTTGAGCATGGTGGCTTGTTACATATGAGTATATTTCTAGATGCTTTGCATGAAGATATCAAACAAAATATTTTACTAGTTACCCCAAATCCTCATGATTTAAAAGACGTATTGTTGAGAGCAGACCATTTATGGAGAAAGTCAAATGAGCAAGCTGTCAAAATGTATTTAGCCACATTGTTTAGGGAAAATACTGAACATAAAGGTCAAAAGATAATGTCTTATGATAACAATCAAAGAGGAGACACCAGGTCAAATATAGGTGATATTCATAACTCAATACCTCATCAGGTTTTAGAAAAATGGACAAGTCGAGAGGGCAGAGCACTATTGCTAAAGCTGAATATATACGGACAGATATACACTTTTATTAATATCTATCTACCAAATATAGATCAAATTAAAACAGGCATTCAACTACTAACAAAGATGATGATTAAAGCAGAAGGGACAATCATAATTGGAGGAGACTTCAATTTTGTTCTAGATCGAAATATGGATACCACATCAAAGACAGGACCTCAAAAGAAAAGTGAGAATAGAGCATTTAAAAAACTACTAGAACAATACCAACTAATAGATATATGGAGAATAACAAATCCAAGTATAAAAGACTATACATTTTACTCCCAGGTACACGATACATACCATAGACTGGACTACTTTTTGATAAACTCCTCGGCGATTGCAACAACCTCTACCCCCGAGATAGGGAATTTCATATGGTCAGACCATGCACCCATCTACCTAACTATAGATACAATAAATAAAAGTATGCCTAGAGGTACATGGAAATTAAATGATAATTTACTATTTGATGAATCCTGTAGAACTGAAATTGCTTCCGCGATATTGAACTTTACATCAGACCACATAGAAGATAATACATCACTCCCAAATCAATGGGAAGCCCTTAAATGTATAATAAGGGGCCTCCTTATTAAACATGGGTCTAGATTAAAAAAAATGAAAAACAATAGGTTAAAAGAATTGATACAAGAAATTTCGGCATTAGAGAAACACCATAAACAGAATACAACACGAGAAACATTAATGGTCCTCTCGGATAAAAGAGTAGAGTTGAGAACGATATTGAATGAACAATCACTTCAAATTAGAGACAAAAATCGCGCCCTATATTACCATCAAGAGAATAAACCAGGTAAAATATTAGCTGGAGCTTTAAAACAACAAACAAGAACTACATCAATTCCCAAAATTAAAACAGACTCAGGGGAACTGACGTATGATCCCAAAAAGATTATGGAAACTTTCCATACATTTTACTCTGGGTTATATAACCTACCTAACCGACTAACAAAACAAAACCTAGAAGACCTTGACCAAAAGGTAAAACAATACATAACAGAAACCCCGATACCACCACTACCTGATAGCGATATAGAACAACTTGAGAATGAATTCTCAGAAACGGAAATACAAATAGTAATAGACTCACTGACAATAGGTAAAAGCCCAGGGCCTGACGGATTTACCCCACGCTTTTATAAATTATACAAAGACCTGCTTATCCCAGTTTTAAAACGCACATTTAACTCTGTATCTATAGCTCAGCCATTTGTATCACAAAGTATGCAGGCATATATATCTCTCATACCCAAACCCGATAAAGACCATACACTATGTGGAAACTATAGACCGATCTCCCTGACGAATATAGATCTCCGAATCTACTCTAAAGTTATAGCCAATAGGCTTACCCCTAAACTACCAACAACGATACATTTAGACCAAGTAGGATTCGTGGAGGGAAGAGAAGCGAGAGATAACACCTTTAAAACTTTGACATTAGTCGAATATGCGAAAAGACACGCCATCCCATCCTGTCTATTGGCAGTAGACGCTGAAAAAGCGTTCGACAGGGTGGGATGGCGATTCTTTGAAGAGACATTGAAACAATGGGGACTGGGCCCTAGATTATTAGAAAAGATTCTGGTTCTATATCAGAATCCAACGGCCAAAATTCGAGCAAATGGGGAATTATCAGACACGATAACAATACGAAACGGAACCAGACAGGGATGTCCCTTATCCCCACTGATATATGTTTTAACTATGGAACATCTGATGACAGCAATCCGGATAAATAAGGATATACAAGGAATTAGAATAAAAGATCAGGAATATAAACTTTCAGGATACGCAGATGATCTATTATTATATATTACAAACCCCATAGTGACGCTACCCAATCTAATAAAAGAATTCAAACGCTTTGCTGAAGTTAGTAACTTCAAAGTTAATTATAATAAAACGGAAGCCTTAAACATTTCACTTACTACAAACACTGTTGATACTCTTAAAAGGAATTTCTCTTTTAAATGGCAAAATAGTACTATTAAATACCTAGGAATATTTATCCCCAATGACATCAGAAAACTCCAAGAAAACAACTATGTCCCACTAATACAAAAAATCACGAAACTACTTCAAAACTACAACAAAGGAATTTTCTCTTGGACAGGGCGTATAAATATTATAAAAATGGACATACTTCCCAAAATACTATATATATTCCAAACAGTTCCAATATTTCCCCTCAAAAACATATTGAATACTCTACGAAAACTGATAGGCAGCTTCATCTGGGCGGGTAAACCAGCAAGAGTCAGCAGGGAAACACTTATAAGATCTAAAAAAGACGGGGGTTTGGCTCTTCCGGATTTATCCACATACCTTAAGGCATCCCTGATCACTAGGATTTTGGATTGGTTTCATAATAAAGGAACTAAACAATGGGTGGAACTAGAGGAAGAAATTATGAATATAAATTTAAAAATACTACCATGGATAAAAAAAGAGAATAGACCATTAAGACAAGAAATGCCATTTTTGATTGAAGCAACACTGAAAACATGGGACGGACTGATGAAAAGGGGAATAGGGTCATCATATATAGGCCCAATGACACCCCTCTTCGGCAATCCCGATTTCCCCCCAGCAAATGAATCCAGAACCTTTTTAAAATGGGAGAAAAAAAAAAGACAACATCAGAATAGTACAAACAATGGAGAACAAAAAACTTATTCGACTAGAAGACATGGGTAGAGAACATGCACACAAATGGATACAACACAGACAGCTTCAGGAATATATAAATACTCTTGAGAAAACAGGAATATTGGACAGAACACCCACAACATTGGAAACATTATTATTACAAGAACAAAGACCCATACATAATCTTTCCAACATATATAAATATTTAATTTCAAACAGTAACACACAAGAGTTAAAATATGTAAGAAAATGGGAACAGGAGATGGAAGAGGCCATACCCAGAGAGAAATGGGACAAAGCAATTTTACTAACACACAAAATGTCTCTATCCAATAGACATCAGGAAAGAAACTACAAACTACTAGTGAGATGGTACAAATGCCCAATTGACCTGTATAAAATTAATGTAGAAAATGATAGCACCTGTTGGAGATGTCAAAAAGCAACCGGGACTATGTCACATATCTGGTTTTTATGCCCAAAGGTGTACATATTCTGGGAAAAAATATTTAAGATATATAGCGAGATGACAGATATAAACATACAACCAGAAATAAAGATCGCTATTTTATCAATGATACCAGGTACGATTAAAAAGATAAGAAAAGGGATACTAAAACACTGTTTAACCGCAGCTAGAACAGTAATAGCAAGGAAATGGAAAAACAATATAGCACCCTCAATTGAGCAATGGATCATAGAAATGGATGATATGCGTTCACTGGAAGAGAGGATTATAAAGGAAGAGGATCCCAAAGATCACATAAACGAAACTTGGCAAAAATGGAGAGACTATAGGATGTCGTCCTTATTGCTGCGGACGATATGAGAGGGAGGGGGGAGGAGGGAGGACGGGAGAGACCTTGTTAAAATCCCTTTTTTTTTTTTTTTTTTTTTTTTTTTTTTTTTTTTTTTCTTTTTTTTTTTACTTTTTTGTTTTTTTTTCTCTCTACTGGAAACTAATATGAATGTATAATACATGTAACTGCAAAGTTTTATGTTTGACAAGATGTGAAAATGAAATAAAGTAAGATTTGAAACAAATATAGGTGATATTAATATGAAAAACAGAGCTGACCAAAATAATAATAAAAAAAAATGTCTAAGGCCTGGATACCGTTTTCTCAGTTAAAACAGAAATATGACCACCTAAAGATTGAGTATGATAAAATGAAAATAGAACATTACACATTGTTGGAGCAGCTGAACAGAAATTCGGGCGTCATAAATGCAGATGTACATTTTCCAGATCTGTTTTTGAATGCAAATGACACTTCTCTAGCAGTGGGGTGGATTCGTTTCAAACTGTATGTGTAAATAGTCCTTTGTTTTAACTTCAAACAATGTTTAAGGACCTTGCTAATTAGTTTTGTTGGAGAGTTTTTTTTTGTCTTTCAGATATATTGGAGATACTGCATGTGAATAGCAGAAGGACAGCCTGAAAGTTGCTGGCTAGTGGGGGAGAAACGCTGAATAAACAATATCATGGACTTTCTCAATATTCATCAAGCAATGGACGCTTTTTTTTTTTGAACATTCATTTTTTTTTTTTCCTCTTGTCAATGGACTTTTCCCTATATTTTTTATTTTTCACCCTTTCCCATTTTTTTTTATTTTATTATGTTTTATTTCTTGAACTTTATCTTAAAACCAGAGCGAAACATTTAAACCTAAAATAATTTTCATAACACCTGTACATATTACATATTGCATATTGATCAATATATTTGACATCTAAGGTGAGATGCTGCACAATGGCTTGGCATAGCATAAATTATATGCTATGGTGGTTGGGTGGTTTTCCTAAATTTATAAGAGGGGTGAGTGAAATTCATCACTTCAGTCATGATTTGAA
Organism: Lithobates sylvaticus; assembly: GCA_028564925.1. NCBI lineage: Eukaryota > Metazoa > Chordata > Amphibia > Anura > Ranidae > Lithobates > Lithobates sylvaticus. The sequence continues at coordinate 180,006,968 of CM053028.1, read as the reverse complement.
ACTTTGTTGAATCAGTCATTGATAATATGCTAAAGGCTATGACATATGGATGAAAAAGACCTAACTTTACTGGCAAGATTTTCCACTGCTGCTTTGTCTGGATAGAAGATCTGATAAACGCTGATGTCAAGCTGATTCTATCTGAAAGTGGGGGATTATATATGGATTATATGGATATATGGGTTATAGATTGGTATACCATTCAGGTGGAATTATGGACTGAATGAACCAAGTAACTCTGTTGAAGGCAATGAGGGGTCGGCCTAAAATGGAAAGAAGATGCGAATGGTAAAATACTTGCAAGATGGACTCATGAATGTCAAGTGCAATAGTTTGCACCACAGTTTTTTCTGCCGTATCCAAACCTTTTGAACTTGAAAGGGAGTGCTGGTACATTGATGGTTCTTCTTACTATAAAGATGTAGAAGTAGAATTTCAGGATTTGTTGGTGTTTGTGCAAAAGCATCTTTAAAAAATGAAAACCTTGAGCCTGGAGATGAGAATCCATACCAAGTTTACTTTCAATGAGAGATGTGATGAAGTCAGATCGAAGAATGGACTGTGACATCAGCTCATTTTTGTGCAATATTCAAGATCTTGATGTGATATAATAAGGCCTAACAGCTATATGGGCCATGGATGTTTACCGAATCCTTTTCCAGTCATGGTCTAAAGCTATATTATCTAATAACTGTTTCATGGGGATATTTTAGAGGCTGGTGAAGAGAGATGTAACCAGTTTCAACTTTATATTTCATATGAGCCATTGTAAAGCATCCAGTACCTCAAATCGTAATGATATTTTTGTTGCTTGATTTATGGGTCAGTTCTAGTAGTTAGAATGACCCAAGTGGGGGTATATGTTGTAATTAACACATTAAAAGCCAAGTTATGCAGGATATTGTATTAAAGTAACATATTGACCAGACATTCAGTTGAGTTGTCAAACTGAACTGAATTTAAACATATCAAAGGGACAGCTGAAGACCCTTTGATGTGTAAATCTTATGCAAGTTGTGTGTGTGTGAGGTATGGCCTTTTAACCCAGTTGAACATTTCAAAGGAAGTATTTATTGATGGTAATTAGACCTGAGGGGGTATTCATGGTAAACATTTAGCAGAACCACCCCCCCCCCCCCCCCCCCCCCCCCCCCCCCCCCCAATGTCAGATCAGTATTTGAGAAGACATTCAGGCTGGCTTTCAGTCTAAAAAAGAACTATCTCAGAGAAGGGTCTGTGATTATGAAGGCATAGGTCTAGGAGAAATATTCGTTGTCATGTACTCTGTTGGATTTTTATCATCTGCAAGAATGTTCTGTTTTGGAAACCAATAAAGTGCGTCTCTCTGGAGAATTGGGTTTGCTGCGGAATAATACTTATTAATAACTACATACCATCTACGAACTATATATTAGATCACTACACCATCCTGATGCATTCAGATCCAGCCCTTCCATTTGTGCTGGAAGTGGATGCATCAGAGACAGCTACGGGAGCTATTCTGTCCCAGAGACTGGGCCCCAAGGCCCTCTTGCACCCTGTGGCCTTCGCGTCACGTAAGTTAAGCCCTCCAGAGAGGAACTACAATGTGGGAGATAGAGAATTACTGGCCATCAAGTTTGCTTGGAGGAGTGGAGGTATCTCCTGGAGGGGGCTTCTCATCCTGTCATGATTTGGACAGACCACAGAAATTTGGAGTACCTCAGGACAGCCAAACGCCTAAGGCCCAGGCAAGCCCGATGGGCTCTTTTCTTTTCGAGATTTAATTTTCATATCTCATACCGATCCGGCTCAAAAAATGTAAAGGCAGACGCCCTCTCCAGAATGTTCCACGAGACACCCCAGGAATCTGAACCCAGTACCATCCTTTCTCCGCAAAATTTCCTTTCTCTCATCTTGCAACCTGATCTGATCTCCGCGATCAAGGCGGCATCCGGGCAACCTACCGACCATGGAATCCCCTCAATGGAAGAACACGACGGGTTACTCTGGGTACGAGGGAGGGTCTTTGTCCCCACAGAAACAAGACCCTTGACACTCAAGACCCTACATGATCACAAGCTTGCAGGGCATTTTGGGGTTCACAAGACAACCAAATTAATCTCTCGCTCTTTTTGGTGGCCTGGGTGGAGACAAGACTGCAGGGATTATGTGACCTCCTGTATCATTTGTCAACGCAACAAGGGGACTAATTCCAAAGCCTGGGGCCTGTTGAAACCCTTGTCCATCCCCGAGCGCCCATGGGCGGATATATCAATGGACTTCATTGTGGAGTTACCCTCCTCAGAGGGGTTCACCACAATCCTGGTCGTAGTCAACCGATTGTCAAAAATGGCACACTTCCTCCCAATGATTGGGACTCGTTTTGCTTCTGCTACAGCTGATATATTCTTCAAAGAGATTATCCGGCTCCACGGCTTACCTGCAAGTGTCACATCTGATAGAGTTCCTCAGTTCACCTCCAAGTTTTGGCGAGAGTTATGTAAATCCATTGAAATCAAAATATGCCTCTCTTCGGCCTATCAACCTCAGAGCAACGGCCAGACGGAGAGGACAAATCAGTCACTAGAGCAATATCTCCGTTGTTTCTGTTCGGATTCCCAGGATGAATGGTCCAGCCTCCTACCTTATGCGGAGTTCACCTACAACAACGTGGTCCATACCGCCACCAACCAAACCCCCCTCCTTCCTGCCAGGGTCCTTTCCCAAAATTTCCGTCCCTGCGGTACAAGATCGAGTAAGCTCCCTTCAGCAGAACTTCCAGAAAATACAGGAAGCCATGCAAAAGACCCAGGAGGGGTATGAAAAATACTTCAACCGAGGAAGGAAGGATAACCCAGACTTCAAGGTGGGAGACGAGGTTTGGCTATCCTCAGTCAACCTCAAGTTGGCCATCCCCACACGTAAGTTGGGGCCTAAGTTTATTGGTCCTTTCAAGATCAAACGAAAAATCAATCCCGTGGCTTTTGAACTTTCCTTACCAGACTCATACAGGGTACATCCGGTGTTCCACGCTTCTCTCCTGAAACCCGTCATTCCCAGTCCCTTTCCAGGCAGATCTGAGCCACCACCTCCACCAGTACTGGTGGACGGCGAAATAGAATTTGTGGTGGAGAAAATTTTGAGCTGCAGGAAGAAGGGGAGGCAACTCTAATATCTGGTCAAGTGGGAGGGTTACCCGTCGGAAGAAAACTCATGGGAACCCTCAGGAAATCTACATGCTCCACGTTTGATCCGGGCTTTCCATACTGAGCATCCGGAATTGATGGCTAGTTTGGGCGTCCAGAGGCCACCCCTCGGGGGAGGGCACTGTCAGGAAAATCTACAGTTTAGCGCTGCGTGCCGAGTGCCTGTGCGCATGCGCGGCGGAACAGCACTCCGGTGCATGCGCATTCGCGGCTCGGCGCTCCAACGCACGCGCATACGCACCAGCGCACGTCTGAGCGTCCCAGTGCGTGGCGGCGTCACATGACCACTCACACCGCCCATTTAAGGAAGTGCTTGAGACCAGTCCAGCGCTGGCTTGTCTTCAGCTTCCTGCCAGAGCTCTGTTCCTGCTTCCTGTTGTTCTGATTGCCTGATTTTGACCCGGATTTCGCCTTTGACCTTGCTGCCTTCTCGTGCCCTTGACCTCTGAAATGTATACTGGACTTACCTGCTTGCCTCTGGCCCCTTGAACCTCTGCCTGTGACCCGGATTTGCCTCTGTCTCCTGCCCTGTGATCTCTGCCTGTGACCCGGACCTGCTTATCTTCAGCCCTGTACCTGCACCTGTGTTTTGGACTTTCCAGTGTCTTCCTGATCCAGAACTTGGCACCTTCTCCAGTCCTCATCCTCTGGTTGGGTAGCCTGTGCCTCTTTGTGCCATTCATCCCCTGTCTCACCTCCAGGGAGCGGACTGCGCTCAGTTGCAAGGGTGAACCACTCTCGGCATCTCGGCCTCGGTAAGTACTCTTTTGATAATAGCAAGAGGAGCATGGTGTACCTTTTGGCGGTGTCTCTGAAATTCAGACACAGGAATGGAATTATGTGATACCGCATATTGCCAATCTGTCTGTGGATGTCAACCATAACCTCCCTGTTAATCTGAGAGCCCTGAACCTTGGTATGGGAAGGAAGATACAGGAGTGGTTAGCAGATTGGTATAGAGATGAGAGCCTTATGAAGATGCTGCAGCAAGAGAGAGCTAATGCTACTATAGCCATATACCATAATCAGAATGAAATAAAGGAGGTAGTGCATCAATTAGAAAATGATGTGGGAGGGTCTTGGTGGGAGGTAATATTTGGACATTCCAGTAAGGCCAACAGCATTTTGAATTATTTGATACATCCCGTTGTGGTATTACTCATTATCGCTGCAGTTTCGTCATTGGTTCAAATTGGTATGTGTTGTTGGACTAGACATTCATATAGGAAGGTCTCGCATCTATCTATGCAAGTGGAGGGTCGAATTGACGGTAAGGGCTCTTCATATACGGTAGAGGCTTTGCTGCCAGCTCAGAGCCCTGGAATACCACTGACGTGCCGGAATTGCGGTAGGGAAGGCAATTTGAGGGGTCTTATGTATATACGTATATATTATGGTAGTGGGTTGATTTATGTTATGGTGTAGTGTGATAAAGGTGTATTTTAGGCTAGTAACATGGGCGAAAGGCCCTCCTCGAGACTCTGTGTTGGAAAGCTGGGTGATATGTTACCCTGAATGTGTGATGGTGAATGGTGAGTGAATGGGCACCCCTTGCCTGTACTGCATCTCGTCCTGAAGATACCAGAAAGGAGAAGATACCAAAGATACAGAGGGGTGACATTGAAGCTGTCACTGAAGAAGGATGGTGGTGTGTCACTTAGTAGCAAAGTGGCACGTGTTGGGAAACATAACACGGTAAGACCATTATGGACTATTCCATAGGAGCTCTTGCTGCGCAGGTTGAAAACCACAACGCGTTAAGAAAGTCAAGGACTGTTCTATGAGTACTGGTTTGGAAACGCATGTCAGGGAGAAAACAGTCATGGACTGTTCAATAGGAGCTGTGTCTAAAGAAGGGTGTTATGCGCCTGTTTAGGCGCAAAGCGGAATATGTTGGATTTAATATGCTGGGATCCATACATGGACAGTGTCCCGGAGAACAGGATGCCCTCCCTTTGTGGAATGTAGCCAGTCATACCTCCTATTTTCATTAGACTAAAAAGCTCCACTTTATGAGGGCTATTCTGCATGATGAATGCCGGCTCCGGTCTGTCTGTGATGATCAAAGGCCAATCTAACTGGAAGAGGTGGGCCATCAGAGATCAATCCCAAGATTAGACAACGGTCGGATCAAGTGCAATTCTGGACAGACACTGCCCCCCAGAGACCACTTGTGGCAGGACGATCAGACAGTGCAGTAGAAAACTGATTCGTCCACAAGGAAAAGATGGGCGGGCAATGGGATGCGGCATGAATGAGGTGTGTTTGGCAAAAGGGAATTTCACACACATAACTGCCTCTTTTCCATCCTGGGCATCAAGCCATGAGGACGTGCTAAGTATATCATTGTATTGTATTGTTACTGTATGCTGTGTAATTTTGTAACCCCCTTTTAATACATGTTAGCTTTCTTATTTCCTTGGGAAATAAATGAGATTTGATTATTCTTAAGCCGTGTGTTTGGTTTCATAACTAACGTTGTATTATTGTGATATTAACAGTAGCATGCGCTCATAGTTTTAACAGACTAACTAATCTACAGGGACTAGTCAAAGTAATTGATACATAGATGAGATAATATATAGTAAGTAGTAGTATATCGTTTTCTACAATTATTATCGCATTCTACACTGACCTTCCTGTTGCGGTATACACTTCCGGTTCCGTCGTCGTCACTTCCGGTGCAACGGCGCACCTGCTGTGACGTTGTTTGTCCTCACCTGACTGTTTTGGCGCCAAAATTTGGTGCCAAAATTTGGTGCCAAACAGCGGTGGAGAGGGATATAAAAGGGGTAAAACTGAACTGTAAGACTGAGCAGTTCTGCTGGGGTTTACTCTGTCGGTATATTGATGAGGTAAGAAAACTTTCTTGAGACAGTTACATCACTCTGTATATTGAATTTAGATCACTAAAACGCTTCATCAATTTTCTTTAAAAGGGGATGATTGAGGATACCTATATATCCTATTACCTCTTTTGCATGCAGACGGCCATTATTCTGGCTTGTGCAGCCTTGGATGTAAATATATCATACAGGTAATATAAATTGAAGCTAAAAGTTTTTGGTGATTTTCTTCATTATATGGATAAAGGTTAGCTCTGTCTCCTATATTTTTCTAAACAAATTCTTTATTATAATCTTTCCGAGTCATTTGAGATCACATTGCTGTATTAGCTTTAATACGGCTTTGGGCATTTTGCTAAAGGTCTCCAAAAACACATCTTAATATACCTTCTCAGAGAAAGAATTATTAGGTAGGTTTATTCTATTATGTGCTCCTTTTTACATTCTATAACACTACTCTACCTCTATCACTAAGATTTTGAATGGTTATTAACAATATGTAATCAACCCCTATGTATATCCAATAGATGGATTCCGAGACTTGTTGGGTCTTGGTTGCTATTTCCCTCTCTATGATGCATCTAATGAATCCCACGCATTCAAAATTTTAGTGGACTGCAAGGCATCCTTTCTGAACACACAGGTCTGCCCAGGAGTGTTTAGCTCCACACATTAATTTTCTCTAGGGTGGCCATTCTATGTTGATCTCTTTATTTGTATGTGTTATTGGATGTGTCTTGTATCTGATCCTGTTTTTCTCCTTTCAGTGACATTGTTCAGTTCTCCTGAGGAAGCCCTAATAAGGGCGAAACATGTTGAGATATACTAACATTTGCCAATTTTCATCTTTATTCAGTGATGTATTGTTTTTAATACTGTTCTAGGCATATGATGTCAATCCTGTTGCTGTATTATTATTTTTCAATACATTTATATTTTTGTATTTAAATATGTGTTTCATGCGCCTTAAAAGTCCCAATCCTTGGTTCTTCAATATTATGCCTATACTGCTGCCATCGCTGAAAAGGTACTGCCACAAAGTGATTTGAAAGATGTACCATTATCTAACCCTGACATGACACTTTTGTTGATGGTCCTAGTAATAAAAATCTACTGGATATGCAGTAGTGACACAGGATGAAATTTTGGAAACTAGGCCATTACCAAAACATTATTCAGCACAAGTAGCAGAACTTGTAGCACCGACAAGAGCATGCATACTATCAGGAAAGGAAAGGAAAATCCGTAACCATATACACTGACAGTCAATATGCCTTTTCAACAGTACATGTTTTTGCACAACAATGGAAAATAGGGGGATGGTCACCTCCAGTGGTAAACCAATTTCACACACAGACTTCATTCTAGAACTCCTAGATGCAATACAGTTACCAAAAGAGCTTGCAATCTGCAAATGTCAAGCACACACAAAATATACGTACCCCATCTCAAAGGGAAACAAAAGGGCAGATGAAGCGGCCAAAATAGCAGCACAATAAACACATCAAATAATGACAGAACAGGAAATCGTAGAGATAGATCATACAGTCCTTACTGATATGCAGCAGAATGCACCCCCGGGGAAAAACAATATTGGAAAACAAAGGGTTGCATAATAATAAATAATATTTACACATCACCTGAAGGGAAACCGTTATTACCAAAGTCCTTATTTAGGTATGCAGCAGTATTGACACATGGAGTGTCATGTGTCAAACAGGGGGATGACTGAGATGTTAAATAAAGTATGTACAGCCTATGGCTTCACAAACTACTCAAAAACTTTTTGCTCTCAATGTATTATATGTGCAAGACACAATGCTCAGGGAGGCATAAGACCACGGAAAGGGAAGTTCCCCACACCGCAATATCCATTCCAACACATTTGCATGGAGTTTATTGAATTAGACAAATGTGAAAGGAAGAAATATTGTTTGGTAATCATGGGCACCCTGACCAAATGGGTGTAGATATTCTCGACAGGAAGTGCAGATGCACAGACAGTGATAATGGACCCCATTTTGTAAATAAATCTATACAACATTTAACAGAAGTGATGGGAATTCAAGTGAAATACCATTGTGCCTATCACCCCCAATCACCCCCAGCTGGATTGGTGGAAAGACATAACGAGATTCTAAAAAGCAAACTGAGAAAAGCTATGCAAAGAAACAGGTAAAAATTGTATGTACTACCAACTAGTAGCAGTAGCAGTAGTATGCATATCACACCCACAAAAGAAGGTTTAAGCCCATTTGAAATGATACATGGAAGGCCATATAATATACCCTTATATCCAAATGAAACACCTATTAAGCAGTCTGAGCACACACTAGCAGAATACATGTCTAGGTTGTTAAGACAAAGACGTACTAACGATTTTGGTTCTGTCCTAGAAGGTTCAATTCAAAAAGACGAAAAGGTGCATGTGGGAGATTAGTAGGGCTGCAACTAACGATTATTTTCATAATCGATTAGTTGGCCGATTATTGTTTTGAATAATCGATTAATCAGTTAATAACCTTAAAAAAAAGTGTGGTGTATAATTTAGTTAATATGTAAAGTTTAAAAAAAAAAGGCAATTTATTCTTAAATATCTATATGCAGTGGTAAATATAAATAACCAACTATATGGTTAGGGAGCAAAATATTTTATCCACTCTAAGAATAACAGACAGAAGCAATATACTTTTTTGGCCAATTAGTTGTTGGGCAGATTAAAAAACACAAATTGCTGCAAAAACGCATTACATGCTTTTCTGCAGCTTCTCCATTGAAGTATATTGAACCAAAAAAGCACTGTTTTGCATTAAAAAAAAAAAAGTCCCTGACCCTTTCCAAACAGCAGCGGCTGAAAAAAGCACAGATGTGAACGTGTCCCATAGTAAACCATGTAAATAAACTGTAGTGCTTTTCTGCAAAAAGCACCAAAAAACACATAAGTGTTAACCGGGCCTGAGACGTTTAGTAACATAACGGGGGTTAAAAAAACTAAAATTAGCCCTTTATAGTACAAAAAAAATAAAAAAGCAGATAATCACTACTGTAAGGGGTTCATTTTTTTACTGTAGAACTGTAAAAGTAATATTTACAGTAGCAATTCTTTGCTCTTTTTATACTATAAAGGGCTAAAAAAAATTTTTAACCCCATTATGTTACTGCCCGATTAATCGATTACGAAAATAGTAATCGATTCATTTCATAATCGATTAGTTGTTGATTAATAGATTAGTTGTTTCAGCCCTAGAGATTAGGTCTTAACAAAAAGTAATAAGAAAAAGCAGTGGTACTCCCCAAGATGGGATGGTCCTTTCAAAGTCCACATAACTACCCCTACTGCGATAAGGATTGCAGAGAGGTCTACCTGGATTCACCAGTCCCATTGTAAAAAGGTTTTACAGGCAGAGTAGGGCCAGTTGGCTACAAGAGGACCCGAAAATCCGGCTACAAAGGGAGGTCTTGCACAAGGTTGGACTTGTCTCAAACCGGTGAAGTCTCACTCCCCTTCCAACTCCCCTACCCGCTGGAACTCTGTGGCTGGTTAGGATGAAATGGACAGTAATTATCCTTGGGTTACTGGTGACTCTAGATGAGGCATCCATAAGAGGGGGTAGACGGTATGGAAGAGTAGAGGAACCTTTGGATCGGGAAAGAACAGGAAAAGCTTTGAATTTAACCTTTATAGAAGGAATAACTAGCACTATACTGGAAGACTTCTGTCAGATTGCAGATTGTGGAGATACAACTGGGGCTAGAGGACTTCTATGGGCAGATAAATATATTTGCTGGCTCTGGAATAGGGCAGGATGTCAAGCATGGGATCAGGCCCTGTGGACCACAGCGCATCAAGATTGGGGGTATAATCAACCAGGGGTTAAAAAGAGTGGAATAAAGGGAAGACTCATAATTACAAAAGCAGCCAACTTCCCCTGCACAAATAGTAAGAACTGTAACCAACTATTAATAACATTAAAGGAGCTGAGGAAGGAAGATCGGTTGTATTCTATGGGAGCATGGGTGTCAGGAACTGACCCCTCAGGCAAACTTTTCCTCGAGGTATTACCACCTAATAAAACCAGACAACAGGAAAAGGTAGACCCAGAAGGGAAAGAAGAAGGCCATTCTAAAATAGAAGTTCTGAGTAAAACCATAAGATTTACTAACCTAACAATAGAAAATGGCATAGCTTTGGAGACGGGTTACCAAGAAAAAAAACTGTTTAGTTTGTGCCGGTGCCAGACCACATTTAGCAACAGTTCCTTTTTCTCTAGATCACAATACAGAAGGTTTAAAATGTATGTTGTGATTATATAATAAGAGCTATAAACCTGAAACAAATTCTACCTGTCACACATTGAGTTTGTTGTTTCCCCCCCAGTACAGAGACCTTAGATACCTCCGGCGGTTACTGCTTATCCAGGCAACTTTACTTGTTTTGCACTCCCAGGGAACCGTAGCAGGGTGGATCTTGGGTCACTACCCGATGACTACTGTGTGGAAAGGATTAACATAGACAAAGGTGACTGGGTTGAACATGACATTCAGAGAGCTGATATCTGGTGGATGTGTGGGGATAAGAAACTGTGAGCTAGACTACCTGCCAATGCCCAAGGGGGTTGCGCTATGGTCCAGCTGGCTATGCCCCTGAGGATCCTGACAGAACACCCGTGGACTAAGAGTCACCACTGGTATCGGAGGGACACCTCTCCCATGGGGTCATTTGACTCTTAGATCTACATAGATGAGATTGGGGTTCCTCGCGGGGTGCCGGATGAGTTTAAGGCCAGGAATCAGGTGACAGCTGGGTTTGAGTCTCTTCTCTGGTGGGTGACTATAAATAAAAATGTTGACTGGATTAACTATATATATTATAACCAACAGCGATTTGTAAACTATACTAGGGATGCTGTGAAGGGCCTAGCTGAACAGTTGGCCCCCACATCTCTAATGGCATGGCAGAACCGAATGGCTTTAGATATGGTCTAACTCAAAGAGGAGGGGTATGCAAAATGCTTGGTAGCATGTGTTGCACCTTTATCCCTAACAATACAGCTCCTGGAGGGACCGTGACCAGAGCCTTGGAAGGACTGACTGCTCTATCGAATGAATTAGCGGAAAACTCAGGTATTAATGATCCATTCACAAACTGGCTTGAAGGATGGTTTGGTAAATGGACTGGACTTATCACATCATGTTTGATTTCAATCGCTGTGGCTTTGGTTGTTTTGGTCACTTGTGGATGCTGCTGCATTCCCTGTATTCGAGGACTTTCACAAAAACTGATTGAAACTGCCGTCTCAAGAACGATGTATGAAACCCTTCCTACCTCTGAGGAGACCTATGTGCACATTGAAGCTCAACTTAATGACATACAGTCCGAAAGTGTATAACACAGGGACTATCATTGAAATGTGTTGAGATAAAATAGTCACACAAAGAGGAGGGAATGTTAGAAAAGTTTTAAATGTTTATTGTGTGACTATTTGAAAAACAATAACTCTGAGACTGATTTTTAATCCCACTTATGAGCACTTTGTATTAACTTGTTATATCGTTTGCTTTAACTCCACAGTAAAGTTGTAGGATGATTAAGCTTAACTAAATATGGTGGTATTAGATTGTATAGGAAACACAGATATTAGCGAAATAAAGTACCAGCTTGTACCATGCACGCTATCTATGTTTCCTCAGCCAATAGAAGCGTAGAGGCTGAATTATGTAGGAATTAGGAGGGGAGAGATAATTTCCTTTGTGTGATTCTTACTGCATCTTTTGGCTTGTAAGCATCATCCTCATGTGTTAACACATTTGAAATAAATTGTCTTCTTCTCAATACATCTGGAGTTTGACTGATCACAAGAGAAGAATAATCCTAACAATGTCTATCGTGATTTTTTTACACGGTTGAAAGCCTTTTTAAGGCAGGACTTCGTATAACCTCTAGTCAACAATCTCTTGCTGAGCTCGTCCGCCTCTAACTGAAAGGTTTCATCAGTCGTGCAGTTGCATTTGATTCTGAGAAATTGACTATACGGTATAGATTTTTTCAAAGGCTCCGGATGAAAGCTCCCGGCGTGCAGGAGCGTATTGCCTGGAGTCTCCTTTCTATATAACCGAGTTGTCAATTTTCCCGAATCATCTTTGATTATAGAGATGCCCAAAAAATCTATTTAAGATCGATCATAGGACATCGTGAAAAACAAGTTAAACGCATTCTGATTCATTTTTTCTAAACATTGTTTGAGCATTTCCTCTGGCCCATTCCATACAAGGAGCACATCATCTATGTAGCGTTGCCAAAGCACGATGTGCTCCGTGTACATCACAAATTGGTCACTGGACAGGAAGGTCTTTTCCTACTCCCCCAAGTTGGCATATGAGGGTGCGCAGCACGTCCCCATAGCCACACCTTGTACCTGAAGATACTGGGATCCTTTAAATAAAAAGACATTGTGTCTCAATATGAAGTCAAGCATCTGAAGCACAAATTTATTGAACTTCCATTCAGTAGTTGATCTTTGTTTCAAGATTCGTCCAACAGCAGCCACCCCCAGGTCATGTGGGATACTATTGTAAAGTGACTCAACGTCTATTGTAACCAATATTGCTGAGTCAGGGATTTCCAAATTTTCTAATATTTGTAATAAATGAATTGTATCCTTAATATAGGATGCCAATTCAAGAACATGAGGTCGTAAATGATCATCTATGACCTGGCTGATCCCCTCAGAGATACTCCCATTCCCCGAGATTAGGGTTGAGCGAACCCGAACTGTAAAGTTCGGGTCCGTACCGGACTTTTGGGTGTCCGGGTCCCGGACCCGAACCCGAACTATTGGCTGTATGTTCGGGTTCGGGTCCGGTGTTCGGCAATGTATTGGCGCCTTTTACAAGCTGCAGGGCAGCCAATCGACGCTAGTTTCACTAGTGTGCCCTTAGAAGCCATCACAGCCATGCCTACTAATGGCATGGCTGTGATTGGGCAGTGCAGCATGTGACCCAGCCTCTATATATAGTACAGACACCCAGCACACAGTGTCACTCTGCTATAGACAGGTTCCTGTGCTGCTAAGAGAGGATTTTAGGAGTTAGTCTGATAAAGTCAGTCAGTCAGTCCACATTCCTAACATTTTCTTCAAATTAGTTATATCAGTGAGCGATCTACATAGCTAGAGTAGACTAGAGAGTGTCTTTATTAAGGAAAAGAAAGAGGCAGAGAGAATTATTCAAGAGATTCCTAAATCAATTGTACCCTGGCTGGGGTGCAGTGCACAGTCTTTTAACAGTGCCATGAGGCCAGTGCCAGACAAAATATAAGTTTTACCTGCAAGCTCAGTGCAGCATCACTGCACTGCATATTTTAGTAAGAGATACACCATACTCTGTGTGTAATCTGCTATTGGAAAAACATTGCAAAAAAAATGTAATTTCGCTGTGATTTTCTTTTTTTCTTTTTTTTCCAATAGCATTTTCTGCAGTTTAGCAGTTTTTGAGATACACGCTTTACATACTGTGTGTATTGTGCTATTGCAAAACATTTCAAAAAAATTTAATTTTGCTGCGATTTGGGGATTTTTTGTTTTACAATAGCATTTTCTGCATGTTTACACACGCTTTAGACACTGTACGTGTATTCTGCTATTGACAAAAAATAAAATATTTCAGTGCTTTGTGCAGGAGTGTGACATACAATCGATCGATTTTTCTTCTATTGTGCTGTCCCAAAAAAAAAATTGTAGTGAAATTTTTTTTCCCAATAGCATTTTCTGCAGTTTAGCAGTTTTTGAGATACACGCTTTACATACTGTGGGTGTATTCTGCTATTGCAAAAACACCCATTTAGGGCGAGATCATAAATTTTGAAAATATGAGGAGATCATCAAAAAGGGGACGTGGCCCGGGTCGTGGTGCTGCTGGTGGCGCTCCTGTTGCAGGGAGAGGACGTGGTCGATCTGTGCCAGCTACACGCACTAGTGAAACACCTTCCTCAGGTGCGAGTAGGCGACAGAGCCTGCAGCGGTATTTCGGCGCGCCTAATGAGGCTGTACGAATGTTGAGGCCAGGACAAGTACAGGCGATAGTAGATTGGGTTGCTGACAGTGCCTCCGGTTCCTTCACATTGTCTCCCACCCAGTCTCCTGATGAAAGTTCAGAGTTGGCACCTGCAGCCGATGTCCATCAGTCTTTCACCTCCCCCCCTTGCAAATCAGCCAATCAGTCTGAGCCCCAAATCATGCAGCAGTCTCTTCTGCTTTTTGATGACTCTGTTAGCAGGGTTTCCCAGGGCCATCCACCTAGCCCTGCCCCAGAAGTGGAAGAGATTGTGTGCACCGATGCCCAACCACTTATGTTTCATGATGAGTACATGGGAGGACCATCGCAGCACGTCTCGGATGATGACGAAACACAGGTGCCAACTGCTGCTGCTTTCGCCATTGTGCAGACCGACAAGGAGGGCAGGGGTGAAGACTGGGTGGAAGATGATGTGGAGGACGATGAGGTCCTTGACCCCACATGGAATCAACATCATGCAGGTGACCAGTGTAGTTCAGAGGAAGAGGCAGTGGTCGCACAGAGCCACCAGCACAGCAGAAGAGGGAGCAGGGTGCAAAAGCGGAGCGTCCGTCCCCTAAACAGTACGTCTGCTACTGCCCAACGCAGCAAGAGACCGAGCACACCAAAGCCAGGTCCAAGGAGTTCCCTAGCGTGGCAGTTCTTCAGACAATGTGCTGATGACAAGACACGAGTGGTTTGCACGCTGGGCGATCAGAGCCTGAAGCGAGGCATAAACGTTCTCAACCTGAGCACAACCTGCATGACCAGGCATCTAAGTGCAAAGCACGAGATGCAGTGGAGTAGACACCTCAAAAACCGAGAAAGGTCTCTGGCTCCTCCTGCTTCTTCTTCTGCTGCAGTCTCGGCCTCTTCATCCACCTCTGTAGTGACAGTGACACCTGCCAACCCGCAAACAGAGGATCTGCCAGCAACACTACCACCTGGGTCACCAACCATCTCCACAATGTCCCATGGAAGCGTTCAGCTCTCTATTTCCCAAACACTGGAGCGGAAGAGGCGCCACCCGCGATCCCACAGTACGTCGTGCCCAGCCGCCACTACTTTTCCAGACGAGCTATCCCTTCCCTGCACAACCAAGTGGGGGACAAAATCAGGTGTGCACTGCGCAACGCCATCTGTGGCAAGGTCCACCTAACTACGGATGCGTGGACCAGTAAGCACGGTCAGGGACGTTATATCTCCCTAACAGCACACTGGGTAAATGTAGTGGCGGCTGGGCCTGAGGCGGATAGCAGTTTGGCGCATGTCCTTCCACCACCGAGGATTGCAGGGCACTTCAGTTTGCCTCCTGTTGCTAACTCCTCCTACTCCGCCTCCTCATCCTCTACCGCCTCCTCATCCGGTCAGCATAACACCTTCACCACCAACTTCAGCACAGCCAGGGCTAAACAACAGCAGGCAGTTTTAAAACTTTCCTGTTTGGGGGAAAAACCCCACACCGCACAGGAGTTGTGGAGGGACATGGAACAACAGACCGATGAGTGGTTGGTGGCAGTGAGCCTCAAGCCCGGCCTGGTGGTGTGCGATAATGGGTGAAATCTCGTAGCAGCTCTGGGCCTTGCCGGTTTGACGCACATTCCTTGCCTGGCGCATGTGCTGAACTTGGTGGTCCAGAGGTTCCTTAAGAATTACCCGGATATGCCAGAGCTGCTGCAGAAAGTGCGGGCCGTCTGTGCGCACTTTCAGCGTTCTCACCCTGCTGCTGCTCGCCTGTCAGCGCTGCAGCGTAACTTCGGCCTTCCTGCTGACCGTCTCATATGTGACATGCCCACAAGGTGGAACTCCACCTTGCACATGCTTGCCAGACTGTGCGAGCAGCAGCAGGCGATAGTGGAGTTTCAGCTGCAGCACGTACGCGTGAGTCGCTCTGCGGAACAGCACCACTTATCCCCCCAATAACTGGGCCTCCATGCGAGACCTGTGTGCCTTGTTGCGCTGTTTTGAGTACTCCACCAACATGGCCAGTGCCGATGACGCTGTTCTCAGCGTTACTATACCAGTTCTATGCCTCCTTGAAAAAACTCTTCAGGCGATGATGGAAGGAGGATGTGGCACAGGAGGAGGAGGAGGAGGAAGAGGGTTCATTTCCAAGGCTTTCAGGGCAGTCATTTACAAGTGGCTACGAGGGTGGGTTCCTGCACCAACAAGCGCCAGGTACACAATTGTCTGGCAGTAAGGGCACAGTTCTGGAGGATGACGAGGTGGAGGATGAGGAGGAGATGGAGGAGGAGGAACCATGTTCACAGCAGGGTGGCACCCAGACCAGCTCATGTCCATCACTGGTGCGTGGCTGGGGGGATACAGAGGACACAGACGATACACCTCCCACAGAGGACAGCTTTTCCTTGCCTCTGGAAAGCCTGGCACACATGAGCGATTAAATGCTGCAGTGTCTCCGCAATGACCGCCGAGTTGCCCACATTTTAACTGGTGCTGATTATTGGGTGGCCACCCTGCTGGATCCCCGTTACAAGGACAACGTGCCGTCCTTAATTACCTCACTGGAGCGTGATCGTAAGATGCGCGAGTACAAGCGCACGCTGGTAGACGCGCTGCTGGTGGCATTCCCACTTGGCAGCGGGGGTACGGTGGAAACACAAGGCGAAGACAGAGGAGGAGGAAGAGGTCACCAACGCAGCCGGGGCACCGCCAGCACCTCGGAAGGCAGGGTTAGCATGGCCGAAATGTGGAAAAGCTTTGTCAGCACGCCACAACAACCAGCACCACCAGCTGAGATGGAACGTCTTAGCAGGAGGCAGCATTTCACCAACATGGTGGAGCAGTATGTGTGCACACGCCTACACGTACTGAATGACGGGTCTGCCCCCTTCAACTTCTGGGTCTCCAAATTGGATACATGGCCTGAGCTTGCCCTTTACGCCTTGGAGGTGCTGGCCTGCCCTGCAGCCAGTGTATTATCTGAACGTGTATTTAGCACGGCAGGGGGCGTTATCACAGACAAGCGCAGCCGCCTGTCCAGAGCCAATGTGGACAAGCTCACGTTCATTAAAATGAACCAGGCATGGATCCCACAGGACTTGTCCGTACCTTGTGCAGAATAGACACGTATACCGGTGTTCTGACAAAAACTGTCTGGCCATCGGCTAGTGTCCGGCCACTTACTGTGCAGGCGTAGTGCTTGCACAGTACGGAGGACAAGGAGATTCACAAAATCTCCAAAGATGAACGTCGCCTGGGCAGTGAGTGCAGGTTCAAGCCCCACCATCCAAGTGGACATACGGTAGCACATAGTAACAGGGCCCCTCACGGGCTCGCTTTTGAGGCCTTGTAAGTTTATGTCCTGTATCCCACGTATGGTCATATGTGTGTGTATCTGTGTGCATATATTTATGTGTGCATAGGTTGACATATATAATTGACCTATTATCCAATAAATGGCATTTATATTTTATATATTTTTTCATTTATTCCTTAGGTCCCTTATCTCCTCTTTTCCTGCCCAGATGCCTCTGCTTTATCTGGGGGGTTTGAGACATGTTTGGTGAAGCATTTTTGTAACATCCTCGTAGAGTTTTTTTACTCTTGGGCCCCATTTGCGGTGAAAGACCATGACCACGTTAAGTTGTTTCTGCCTGGGGTTGGGGAGTGTCTCTGTCTTGGATCAATAAGCAGATATGTAAGTAGTTTTTCAGAGGCGTTATGTATACTTCCATTTATTTATACATATCTCATTTTTCTATGTTTTGATTTCACATTTTGTGTTTTCAGAGAGTGGCTTCCCTGAGGAAGAATTTATATGCATTATTCGAAACGCGTTGGAAGTTTTTCAACTACTTACCTTGTAGAGCCATGATTCATCGTATGTCTCTTCATTAATTGGTAGTTGGAACTCGCTGCTCTCTAAACTGTTATATATCTGTAAACTATAAATTTTATTATATGATTGTTTGCATTGATTGTACAAACCATAATTTTTAGTGATTTTTTGTATCAATAAATAATTAATTTTTCTATATATGGAATTTTCTTTATATTGCCTTTAAAATCCCACCATTTGAGTTATTGTATTAATATGGGGACCTTGATGTAAGAGGGGGCTCTCTGGGGACCCTGATGTAAGGGGGGCTCTCTGGAGACCCTGATGTAAAAGTGGGGCTATCTAGAGACTCTCATATAAGGAGGGGGCTCTCTGATATCAGGAGGGGGCTCTCTGGAGACCATGATAGTTACATAGTTACATAGTTAGTTAGGTTGAAAAAAGACACAAGTCCATCCAGTTCAACCACAAATATATATATATATATATATATATATATATATATATATATATATATATATATATATATATACATACAATCCCATATACCCCATTCTATACCCACAGTTGATCCAGAGGAAGGCAAAAAAAACCAGCAGAGCATGCTCCAATTTGCTAAAGCAGGGGAAAAAATGTAATGTAAGGGGGACCCTGATGTAGGAGGGCGCTCTCTGGGAACCCTGATGTAAGGGGGCTCTCTGGGGACTCTGCTGTAAGGGGGCTCTCTGGAGACCCTGATGAAAGAGGGACTCTCTGGGGACTCTGATGTAAGGAGGGGGCTCTCTGGAGACCCTGATGTTAGAGGGGGCTTTCTGGGGACTCTGAAATAAGGGGGCTCTTTGGAGACCCTGATGTAAGAGGGGGCTCTCTGGGGACCCTGATGTAAGAGGGGGCTCTCTGGAGACCCTGATGTAGGAGGGGGCTCTCTGGAGACCCTGATGTAAGAGGGGGCTCTCTGGAGATTCTGATGTAAGAGGGGGCTCTCTGGGGACCCTGATGTAAGAAGGGGCTCTCTGGGGACCCTGATGTAAGGGGGGCTCTCTGTGAACCCTGATGTAAGAAGGACTCCCTGGGGACGCTGATGAAAGGAGGGGCTTTCTGGAGACCCTAATGTAAGGCGTGCGCTCTTGTGACCCTGTTGTAAGAGGGGGCTCTTTGGGGACTCTGATGTAAGGAGAGGCTCTCTGGGGACCCTGATGTAAGAGGGGCTCTCTGGGGACCCTGATGTAAGAGGGGACTCTCTGGAGACCCTGATATATGGGGGGCTCTCTGGTGACCATAATGTAAGGAGGGGGCTCTCTAGAGACTCTGATATAAGGAGGGGGCTCTCTGATATCAGGAGGGGGCTCTCTGGAGACCATGATGTAAGAGGGGCTCTCTGGGGACCCTGATGTAGGAGGGTGCTCTCTGGGAACCCTGATGTAAGGGGGGCTCTCTGGGGACCCTGATGTAAGAGGGGGCTCTCTGGGGACTCTGATGTAAGGGGGCTGTCTGGAGACCCTGATGTAAGAGGGACTCTCTGGGGACTCTGATGTAAGGAGGGGGCTCTCTGGAGACCATGATGTTAGAGGGGGCTTTCTGGGGACTCTGAAATAAGGGGGCTCTTTGGAGACCCTGATGTAAGAGGGGGCTCTCTGGGGACCCTGATGTAAGAGGGGGCTCTCTGGGGACTCTGATGTAAGAGGGGGCTCTCTGGGGACCCTGATGTAAGAAGGGGATCTCTGGGGACCCTGATGTAAGGGGGGCTCTCTGGGAACCCTGATGTAAGAAGGACTCTCTGGGGACGCTGATGAAAGGAGGGGCTTTCTGGAGACCCTAATGTAAGGCGTGCGCTCTTGTGACCCTGTTATAAGAGGGGGCTCTTTGGGGACTCTGATGTAAGCAGGGGCTCTCTGGGGACCCTGATGTAAGGGGGGCTCTCTGGGGACCCTGATGTAAGAGGGGACTCTCTGGAGACCCTGATATATGGGGGGCTCTCTGGTGACCCTAATGTAAGGAGGGGGCTCTCTAGAGACTCTGATATAAGGAGGGGGCTCTCTGATATCAGGAGGGGGCTCTCTGGAGACCATGATGTAAGAGGGGCTCTCTGGGGACCCTGATGTAGGAGGGTGCTCTCTGGGAACCCTGATGTAAGGGGGGCTCTCTGGGGACCCTGATGTAAGAGGGGGCTCTCTGGGGACTCTGATGTAAGGGGGCTGTCTGGAGACCCTGATGTAAGAGGGACTCTCTGGGGACTCTGATGTAAGGAGGGGGCTCTCTGGAGACCCTGATGTTAGAGGGGGCTTTCTGGGGACTCTGAAATAAGGGGGCTCTTTGGAGACCCTGATGTAAGAGGGGGGGGCTCTCTGGGGACCCTGATGTAAGAGGGGGCTCTCTGGGGACTCTGATGTAAGAGGGGGCTCTCTGGGGACCCTGATGTAAGAAGGGGATCTCTGGGGACCCTGATGTAAGGGAGGCTCTCTGGGAACCCTGATGTAAGAAGGACTCTCTGGGGACTCTGATGTAAGAAGGACTCTCTGGGGACGCTGATGAAAGGAGGGGCTTTCTGGAGACCCTAATGTAAGGCGTGCGCTCTTGTGACCCTGTTGTAAGAGGGGGCTCTTTGGGGACCCTGATGTAAGAAGGGGATCTCTGGGGACCCTGATGTAAGGGGGGCTCTCTGGGAACCCTGATGTAAGAAGGACTCTCTGGGGACTCTGATGAAAGGAGGGGCTTTCTGGAGACCCAAATGTAAGGCGTGCTCTCTTGTGACCCTGTTGTAAGAGGGGGCTCTTTGGGGACTCTGATGTAAGGAGGGGCTCTCTGGGGACCCTGATGTAAGGGGGGCTCTCTGGGGACCCTGATGTAAGAGGGGACTCTCTGGAGACCCTGATATATGGGGGGCTCTCTGGTGACCCTAATGTAAGGAGGGGGCTCTCTGGAGCCCTTGGTGTAAGAGAGGGGCTCTCTGGAGACTCTTATGTAAGGAGGGGGCTCTCTGGAGACCCTGATGTAAGGAGGGGGCTCTCTGCAGACCCTGATGTAAGGGGGGCTCTCTGGGGACACTGATGTAAGAAGGGGCCCTGATGTAAGGGAGGCTCTCTGGGGACCCTGATGTAAGAGGGGGCTCTCTGGGGACTCTGATGTAAGAGGGGGCTCTCTGGAGACCCTGATGTAAGGGGGGCTCTCGGGAGACCCTGATGTAAGGGGGGCTCTCTGGAGACCCTGATGTAAGGGGGGCTCTCTGTGGACCCTGATGTAAGAGGGGGCTCTCTGGGGACCCTGATTTAAGGGGGGCTCTCTGGAGACTCTGATGTAAGGGGGGCTCTCTGGGGATCCTTATGTAAGGAGGGGCTCTCTGGGGATCCTAATGTAAGGGGAGGCTCTCTGGGGACCATGATGTAAGAGGGGTCTCTCTGGGAACCCTGATGTAAGGGGGCCCTCTGGGGACACTGATGTAAGGGGGGCACTCTGGAGACCCTGATGTAAAGGGGGATCTCTGGGGATCCTTATGTAAGGGGAGGCTTTCTTGGGACCCTGATGTAAGAGGGGGCTCTCTGGGGACTCTGATGTAAGGAGGGACTCTCTGGGGACCCAGATGTAAGGAGGGGCTCTCTGGGGACCCTGATGTAAGGAGGGGCTCTCTGGGGACCCTGATGTAAGGGGGGCTCTCTGGGGACCCTGATGTAAGGAGGGGCTCTCTGGGGATCCTTATGTAAGGGGGGCTCTCTGGGGACTCTGATGTAAGGAGGTTCTCTCTGGGGACCCTGATATAAGGAGGGGCTCTCTGGGGACCCTGATGTAAGAGGGGGCTCTTTGGGGACTCTGATGTAAGGAGGGGCTCTCTGGGGACCCTGATGTAAGGGGGGCTCTCTGGGGACCCTGATGTAAGAGGGGACTCTCTGGAGACCCTGATATATGGGGGGCTCTCTGGTGACCCTAATGTAAGGAGGGGGCTCTCTAGAGACTCTGATATAAGGAGGGGGCTCTCTGATATCAGGAGGGGCCTCTCTGGAGACCATGATGTAAGGGGGGCTCTCTGGGGACCCTGATGTAGGAGGGTGCTCTCTGGGAACCCTGATGTAAGGGGGGCTCTCTGGGGACCCTGATGTAAGAGGGGGCTCTCTGGGGACTCTGATGTAAGGGGGCTGTCTGGAGACCCTGATGTAAGAGGGACTCTCTGGGGACTCTGATGTAAGGAGGGGCTCTCTGGAGACCCTGATGTTAGAGGGGGCTTTCTGGGGACTCTGAAATAAGGGGGCTCTTTGGAGACCCTGATGTAAGAGGGGGCTCTCTGGGGACCCTGATGTAAGAGGGGGCTCTCTGGGGACCCTGATATAAGGAGGGAGCTCTCTGATATCAGGAGGGGGCTCTCTGGAGACCATGATGTAAGGGGGGCTCTCTGGGGACCCTGATGTAGGAGGGTGCTCTCTGGGAACCCTGATGTAAGGGGGGCTGTCTGGGGACTCTGATGTAAGGGGGCTGTCTGGAGACCCTGATGTAAGAGGGACTCTCTGGAAACTCTGATGTAAGGAGGGGGCTCTCTGGAGACCCTGATGTTAGAGGGGGCTTTCTGGGGACTCTGAAATAAGGGGGCTCTTTGGAGACTCTGATGTAAGAGGGGGCTCTCTGGGGACCCTGATGTAAGAGGGGGCTCTCTGGGGACCCTGATGTAAGAGGGGGCTCTCTGGGGACCCTGATGTAAGAGGGGGCTCTCTGGGGCCTCTGATGTAAGAGGGGGCTCTCTGGGGACCCTGATGTAAGAAGGGGATATCTGGGGACCCTGATGTAAGGGGGGCTCTCTGGGAACCCTGATGTAAGAAGGACTCTCTGGGGACTCTGATGAAAGGAGGGGCTTTCTGGAGACCCTAATGTAAGGCGTGCTCTCTTGTGACCCTGTTGTAAGAGGGGGCTCTTTGGGGACTCTGATGTAAGGAGGGGCTCTCTGGGGACCCTGATGTAAGGGGGGCTCTCTGGGGACCCTGATGTAAGAGGGGACTCTCTGGAGACCCTGATATATGGGGGGCTCTCTGGTGACCCTAATGTAAGGAGGGGGCTCTCTGGAGCCCTTGGTGTAAGAGAGGGGCTCTCTGGAGACTCTTATGTAAGGAGGGGGCTCTCTGGAGACCCTGATGTAAGGAGGGGGCTCTCTGCAGACCCTGATGTAAGGGGGGGCTCTCTGGGGACACTGATGTAAGAAGGGGCTCTCTGGGGGCCCAGGTGTAAGGGGGGCTCTCTGGGGACCCTGATGTAAGAGGGGGCTCTCTGGGGACTCTGATGTAAGAGGGGGCTCTCTGGAGACCCTGATGTAAGGGGGCTCTCTGGAGACCCTGATGTAAGAGGGGGCTCTCTGGGGACCCTGATGTAAGGGGGGCTCTCTGGGGATCCTTATATAAGGAGGGGCTCTCTGGGGATCCTAATGTAAGGGGAGGCTCTCTGGGGACCATGATGTAAGAGGGGTCTCTCTGGGAACTCTGATGTAAGGGGGCCCTCTGGGGACACTGATGTAAGGAGGGGCTCTCTGGGGACCCTGATGTAAGGGGGGCACTCTGGAGACCCTGATGTTAAGGAGGGGCTCTCTGGGGACCCTGATGTAAGGGGGGCACTCTGGAGACCCTGATGTAAGAGGGGGCTCTCTGGGGATCCTTATGTAAGGGGGGGCTTTCTTGGGACCCTGATGTAAGAGGGGGCTCTCTGGGGACTCTGATGTAAGGGGGGCTCTCTGGGGATCCTTATGTAAGGAGGGGCTCTCTGGGGATCCTTATGTAAGGAGGGGCTCTCTGGGGATCCTAATGTAAGGGGAGGCTCTCTGGGGACCATGATGTAAGAGGGGCTCTCTGGGGATCCTTATGTAAGGGGGGCTCTCTGGGGACCCTGATGTAAGGGGGGGGACTCTCTGGGGACCCTGATGTAAGGAGGGGCTCTCTGGGGATCCTTATGTAAGGGGGGCTCTCTGGGGACTCTGATGTAAGGAGGTTCTCTCTGGGGACCCTGATATAAGGAGGGGCTCTCTGGGGACCCTGATGTAAGAGGGGGCTCTCTTGGGACCCTGATGTTAGAGGGAGCTTTCTGGGGACTCTGATGTAAGGAGGGGCTCTCTGGGGACCCTGATGTAAGGAGGGGCTCTCTGGGGACCCTGATGTAAGGAGGGGCTCTCTGGGGACCCTGATGTAAGGGGAGACTCTCTGGGCACCCTGATGTAAGAGGGGGCTCTCTGGAGACCCTGATGTAAGGGGGGCTCTCTGGGGAGCCTTATGTAAGAGGGGGCTCTCTGCGGACCCTGATGTAACAGGGGGCTCTTTGCAGACCCTGATGTAAGGGGGGGCCCTCTGTGGACCCTGATGTAAGAGGGGGCCCTCTGGGGACCCCAATGTAAGGGGAGGGCTCTCTGGGGACCCTGATGTAAGAAGGGGCTCTCTGGGGACCCTGATGTAAGGAGGGTCTCTCTGGCGACCCTGATGTAAGAAGGATATGAAAAAGAGGTTTGCCTCATCTGGATGACTATGCTGCCTGTGCGTCCCATCCCAAAAAGTATAGTTAAAAAACAGATTCCTCAAAGGGTGGGACTTTAAATGGACGTCAGGCAAGTGTTATAATATAAAAGTAACAAAGTTTATTGTGCAATACATAAATGACATCATACAAAACATAAAACCAATGCTAAAACTATATGTAGGGAAAAAGATGGAAAAAAACAGCTATAGGAGGACGGAGTGCTGGCAGCAAGATGGCTGACACGTTTCAATTGCACAAATGGTGTGGATCTTTCTCAGGGACCATGTGGCCTTAGCCACTCCAAAAGCTGTAACTCCCAAAAATAAAAAGATTCCTCAAGCAGCTGAAAAACACACTCAATTACTCGGATTGACGTATCAATTTAGGCCACAAGCATGAGCGCCACCCCCGGTATTCCGGACCAATCCATGCTTCCAAACTTGCTCATAGGTGCTAGAAAAAAACTACAAAGAATGCTGTCCAGCTTTATACAGCAATACATTATTTAGAAAAGAATGGGTATATCATTTAACCCCTGGTGGAGCTGACAGACTGCACACTTTTGCTCTGCTCATATTGGCTATTGCCCACAAGACAAGATCATTAGGTGTTTTTTCATCTGACGCTCCATGGACACTGTTCCATTATTCCTTTTGGGTGATTTTCTCCACCAGAGGTTAAATGATATACCCATTCTTTTCTAAATAAGGTATTGCTGTATAAAGCTGGACAGCATTCTTTGTAGTTTTTTCTAGCATCTATGAGCAAGTTTGGAAGCATGGATTGGTCCGGAATACCGGGGGTGGCGCTCATGCTTGTGGCCTAAACTAATACGTCAATCTGAGTAATTGAGTGTGTTTTTCAGCTGCTTGAGGAATCATTTTATGTTTGTGAGTCACAGCTTTTGGAGTGGCTGAGGAAGATCCGCACCATTTGTGCATTTGAAACGAGTCGGCCATCTTGCTGCCAGCACTCCGTCCTCCTATAGCTGTTTTTTTCCATCTTTTTCCCTAAATATGGTTTTATCATTGGTTTCATGTTTTGTATGATGTAATTTATGTATTGCACAATAAACTCTGTTACTTTTATATTATACTAACACTGCCTGGCGTCCATTTAAAGTCCCACCCTTTGAGGAACCTCTTTTTGAACTAATGAAAGGGGTGCTCTCTGGGGACCCTGATGTAAGTGGGGGCTCTCTGGGGACCCTGATGTAAGAGGGCGCTCTCTGGAGACCCTGATATATGGGGGGGCTCTCTGGTGATCCTAATGTAAGGAGGGGGCTCTATGGAGACCCTGATGTAAGGTGAGCTCTCTGGGGACCCTGATATATGGGGGGCTCTCTGGGACCCTGATATATGGGGGGCTCTCTGGGGACCCTGATATATGGGGGGCTCTCTGGGGACCCTGATGTAAGATGGGGCTCTCTGGAGACTCTGATGTAAGGAGGGGGCTCTCTGGAGACCCTGATGTAAGAAGGGGCCTCTCTGGAGACCCTGATGTAAGGGGGGGCTCTCTGGGGAACCTGATGTAAGAGGGGCTCTCTGGGGACCCTGATGGAAGGGGGGCTCTCTGGGGACCCTGATGTAAGAGGGGGCTCTCTGGGGACTCTGATGTAAGAGGGGCTCTTGGAAGACCCTGATGTAATAGGGTCTCTCTGGGGACTCTTATGTAAGGAGGGGGCTCTTTGGAGACCCTGATGTAAGGGGGCACTCTGGGAACCCTGATGTAACAGGGGGCCCTCTGGAGATCCTGATGTAAGGGGTGGGCTCTCTGGGGACCCTGATATATGGGGGGCTCCCTGGTGACCGTAATGTAAGGAGGGGGCTCTCTGGAGACCCTGATGTAAAGGGGCTCTCTGGGGACCCTGATATATGGGGGGGGGGCTTTCTGGTGACCATGATGTAAGGGGGGCTCTCTGGAGATTCTGATGTAAGGAGGGGTTCTATGGAGACCCTGATGTAAGGGGGGGGGGGCTCTCTAGGGACCCTAATATAAGAGGGGGCTCTCTGGGGACCCTGATGTAAGAGGGCTCTCAGGGAACCCTGATGTAAGAGGTGGCTCTCTGGGGACTGTGATGTAAGGGGGGCTCTCTGGAGACCCTGATGTAAGAAGGACTCTCTCTCTCTTTTCTGTTAAACACACCTGCTCACTATGACATTAAGAAATGCAAGGTTTACTAGGTATGGAAGGTGGAGTGAAGATTGGAATAAGCATATCCAAGAGAATAGAGTTTATCAGAGACACATTGTATCACTACTATACCACAGGAAACAAACACAACCCCAAGATTGAATGTACCACTAAATAAACCAAGGACACACAATTTCACAAAGATAATAAGAAATGTGTACACTTATGACTAGCACTACACTGTTAAAAAGGAAAAACATTATATTATGTTCATGGAATGTTAGAGGGTTAGGAGATTTAAGGAAAAAAGCAGCAGTTTTGATGACAGCTAAGACCCATGGGGCTACTCTCCTGTGTTTACAGGAAACACACCTTATCAACACTTCCATACCCCAGCTGGGGTGGAGGGAGTTTCAATCCCAGTTTCACTCAGTCCATACCTCCTTTTTAAGGGGGGTTAGTATCCTGATTAAAACAGGGGTCTCATTTAACTGTCTACAGAGTAGGATTGATGAGCAAGGGCGGTATGTTTTCATCCATTGTAAAATAGACTGGAGACTCTGATATATGGGGGGCTCTCTGGTGACCCTAATGTAAGGAGGGGGCTCTCCTGAGCCCTTGGTGTAAGAGGGGGGCTCTCTGGAGACTCTGATGTAAGGAGGGGGCTCACTGGAGACCCTGATGTAAGGAGGGGGCTCTCTGCAGACCCTGATGTAAGGAGGGGCTCTCTAGTGACCCTGATGTAAGGAGGGTCTCTCTGGGGAACCTAATGTAAGAGTGGGCTCTCTGGAGACCCTGATGTAAGGGGAGCTCTCTGGAGACCCTTATGTAAGGGGGCTCTCTGGGGACACTGATGTAAGGAGGGGCTCTCTGGGGACCCTGATGTAAGGGGGGCACTCTGGAGACCCTGATGTAAAGGGGGATCTCTGGGTATCCTTATGTAAGGAGGGGCTCTCTGGGGATCCTTATGTAAGGGATCCCCAGTTAACTAGGAGAGCAGAAACATCACTTTCTACCACATCCCAATGAAAGTTTGAAAAACTAATATGAATGGCCCCAAGGGATGGTGTGGGCAGAAAAAGGTGTCAGAATAGAGAAAAAAAAATGTAAAAAACATAGTATATATATATAAAATTGCAAAAAGATTTTTATTAAATACACAAAATAAATTTGTACACATCTACAAAGAATGAGCAAAGAATAATATACCAAATGCCAGAAAAGATTAATTGGAACACACTATAAATCAGTCAAAAAGTCGGATTTGAGTGTGAATAACAATGGAACCCAACATGTTTCGGAAAAAATGAAGCCCAATGGGGATAGATTGATGTATCCATATCCTTCTTCAGGGGTTTGGTATTTGGCGTGTTGGTATTATTCTAAAAGATATATATATATATATATATATATATATATATATATATATATATATATATATGTATAAGTATACAGAAAATATATATGGAAAACATAAGTATAAACGATTAATGAAAAATAGTAAACATCAATATTGATATGTAATTGTTTAGTCAGATATAGTACTTACAGGACATAGATCAAAGTAATTGTGAAGCACAATGTGGATAGATGTTCCTTCAAGTCTAAAAATATTTGCTGTATTAATACCATGCATAGAAGCAATAAATGCTGAGACGTTAAGTAAATCAGCAGTCTAGTGTAATGATCCGATGTTTAAGTTCATATGGATCATATATGGGCAAAAAAGCAGCATATCATCTCCCCCAGAAGCGAGCAACAAGTCAGTGCATACAAGGACCGCCGAGGCACCAAAGACTAAAAGCAGGTTCCTGTTGGTAATGAAAAATGACAAGTATAGGCTAAAGACAGGGAGACACAGTTGAATGGGTGATAATGGCCTAAAGGAATGAACAATCCTATTAGGGAAACAAGAGAAACCAAAGAATCTCCGTTTTCTGCAGAAAATAACCCCAATCCAAAAATTATATCTACCTTAAAGATGCAAAATCACTTGGAGCTCTCAAAGAGAGGAGACCTGTATCCTGGCTGTGCAACGCAAATAATGTCAGCAAATCAACTAATTATATACTGCTAACAAGTGATAGCAGTACAAAAGATGGGCGTATCGGTTTCATAGTTTCATAGTTTCATAGTTAGTAAGGTTGAATAAAGACACCAGTCCATCCAGTTCAACCTGAGTGAGTGTCTACAACGATCCCCATCACTGTACATTGCACACTCACATCGGTCCCTACCCTCAAGGAGCCCACAATCCAAGGTCCCCATTCATATACTAGGGCCAATTTTTTGGACAGAAGCCAATTAACCTACCTGCATGTCTTTGGATTGTGGGAGGAAACCGGAGTACCCGGAGGAAACCCACGCAGGCACAGGGAGAACATGCAAACTCCAGGCAGGTGGTGTCGTGGTTGGGATTTGAACCAGTGACCTTTCTTACTGCTAGGTGAGAGTGCTAACCACTACACCACTGTGCCGCCCGGTTGCTGAAATTTGCCTGAGAACGGGTGTGTTAGTAGGCTGGGATAGGTGATTCGGGTGGCGTCAATAGTGGCAACCCGTCCGAACACCTGTAGCCTAATTTCCCCTGCATAGATCTCGGAAGCATCTGGGCGGGCCCTCGGCTCACGTGACGCCCGGCGTCACCAGACGTGAATGCAGTGACATCAGGTGCAAACAGAGCCGCCGGCACGTCATGGGACAACAAATGCAGGCGGAAGCCAGTGCACCAGAACCGGAAGATGGTAAAAGAAACTGGACACTATGTGCTTATTTGTTATTCCATAAAAAGGGGGAAGTGGCCTCGCCTGTACTGTTAGAATACCAACGGGGGAGGCCCCCCAGTGCCGGGATGAACCAACAAGCCACAGAACATAGGGGAGAAGATAAAAAAAAAAAATTTATAAAGATAACATAAATTATGTTAAATGAATAAATAAGCGGCAGAGATGCCCAAACAAAAATACATATATATATGTGTAAATATTATTACGAGTGTTTTTTGAAAAAAAAAAAAAACACATAACTCTAGAAAATCGGATAGGCATGGCATGAAACAGCATATATTGAAAAAAGAGAGACGATTAGGTGCACCTTTACAGTTTCCACATTGTGAATGCTATGCAAGACTCATCAAGGTAGAGTCCTGTATTATCTGAAATGACATAGAGAAGCAACAGCTAATAAAGTTATTTAGTACATATAAATAATAAGATAAGATAATTGCATGAGTTAAATATAAAGTTACATTAGGAGAAGACATTTTGGGAAAAATTTGTTATATGTAGGAAAATAGAGAGAGGACATGAAAATATAGAGATATACTTTTATTAAAGATCCCTGTCAAAGCCACCTGTAGAAAAGCCTGGTAGAAAAGGCTTCAGGTTGAATGCTTCATTCAAACCTGGGGGTCTAGTGGCATCTAAATTTGATATCCTCTTGAGCTCAAGCTGTAACAGATATTTATCAAAGTCCCCCCCCCCCCCCCCCCTCGAATACTGGGATGTAATCGATCCAATACTACTACAGAGACCCTGGGAAAAATTCCATTGTGTGTTGAAGCGACATGTCTGCCCAGTGTAGTATCTGGATCACTGGTCTGCATGGCTTTTATATGCCAGTAAATTCTCTGCCATAGCTTTTGGATGGTTTTGCCCACGTAGAAGCAAGTGCAACTACATAAAATAAGGTAAACCACTCCAGTAGTTTGGCAATTTGAATAGTGCCTGGGCCTGTATCGCATGCCATTAGGTAGATAGATAATTTTCCTAGCGTCCATGTATTTGCAGTACGTGCAAGAACCACAGGGATAGGTCCCTGTGGTTTTGCAAGGGTCTCCTCTAGCTGAACCCTTAAATTCGCTTTGAACTAGAAGGTCACCTATAGACTTGGCTCGTCTATATGTAACCAAGGAAGTTGGTGGTACAAAGAGCCCTATGGTGGAATCTGATGTTAGCAAGTTCCAGTATTTTTTGCAAATGGTGTGTATCTTAACATGTTCACTAGTATAGGTTGTGATAATTCTAGTACCTACATTATTATTAGGGATGGGCCCAGTGCTCGATTCAAACCCACGTTCGAATCGAGCACCGGGCGTTCGCCCGCTCGGCGAGCCCAGAACTATTTGGGCCGTTTGCATCACATTCGTGTGATGTGAGCGGCCCGCAATGCATTGCGGCCGGCGCAGTGCATTGCTGGCTGATGATTGGCCAAGCATGCACTGTGACCCCGCATGCTTGGCCAATCACAGCGCCGGAAACTAGGAGAGCAATAATTGGCTACAGGCAGGACGCCTGTAGCCAATTAAAGCTCAGGGGCTTTAGTACACGCCCAAATCTATAAAAGGCCGCCACGCCGTCGGCCCAGGGCACATGTGTTCCGGCTTTTAGAAGAGCAGTCTGCTGATTGATGTCTTCTTTGCTAAACCATTGCTGACTCCTGAGTCATTCAAATCATTACTGATCATTGCTGCTGATTACACAGAGTGTGATATTATCTGCTGCTGGGGATTAGTCTGGTGTGTGCGTGCTGTTAGTACAGCATTGCAGTAGCACCAATCGCAGTGCTGTTAGAACAGCATTGCACCCCAACTTCTATCCCAACCTTCTGTCCCATCCCAGGCAGGGAATTATAGGAGCCATATTGTGTTTGTGTCAGCACACATAGGAGCTAGTGTGTGTGTTGTCAGCACCCATAGGACCTTTTTTTTTGTCAGCACACATAGGACCTATAGTGTGTTTGTGTCAGCACCCATAGGACCTATAGTGTGTTGTGAGCACACATAGGAGCTCTATTTCTTCGTCATCACACATAGTACCTATAGTGTGTTTGTGTCAGCACCCATAGGACCTATAGTGTGTTGTGAGCACACATAGGAGCTCTATTTTTTTGTCAGCACACATAGGACCTATAGTGTGTTTGTGTCAGCACCCATAGGACCTATAGTGTGTTGTGAGCACACATAGGAGCTCTATTTTTTTGTCAGCACACATAGGACCTATAGTGTGTTTGTGTCAGCACCCATAGGACCTATAGTGTGTTGTGAGCACACATAGGAGCTCTATTTCTTCGTTATCACACATAGTACCTATAGTGTGTTTGTGTCAGCACCCATGGGACCTATAGTGTGTTGTGAGCACACATAGGAGCTCTATTTTTTGTCAGCACACATAGGACCTATAGTGTGTTTGTGTCAGCACCCATAGGACCTATAGTGTGTTGTGAGCACACATAGGAGCTCTATTTCTTCGTCAGCACACATAGTACCTATAGTGTATTTGTGTCAGCACCCATAGAACCTATAGTGTGTTGTGAGCACACATAGGAGCTCTATTTCTTCGTCAGCACACATAGTACCTATAGTGTGTTTGTGTCAGCACCCATAGGACCTATAGTGTGTTGTGAGCACACATAGGAGCTCTATTTCTTCGTCAGCACATATAGTACCTATAGTGTGTTTGTGTCAGCACCCATAGGACCTATAGTGTGTTGTGAGCACACATAGGAGCTCTATTTCTTCGTCAGCACACATAGTACCTCTAGTGTGTTTGTGTCAGCACCCATAGGACCTATAGTGTGTTGTGAGCACACATAGGAGCTCTATTTCTTCGTCAGCACACATAGTACATATAGTGTGTTTGTGTCAGCACCCATAAGACCTATAGTGTGTTGTGAGCACACATAGGAGCTCTATTTTTTCGTCATCACACATAGTACCTATAGTGTGTTTGTGTCAGCACCCATAGGACCTATAGTGTGTTGTGAGCACACATAGGAGCTCTATTTCTTCGTCAGCACACATAATACCTATAGTGTGTTTGTGTCAGCACCCATAGGACCTATAGTGTGTTATGAGCACACATAGGAGCTCTATTTTTTTGTCAGCACACATAGGACCTATAGTGTGTTTGTGTCAGCACCCATAGGACCTATAGTGTGTTGTGAGCACACATAGGACCTTTTTTTCTTCGTCAGCACACATAGTACCTATAGTGTGTTTGTGTCAGCACCCATAGGACCTATAGTGTGTTGTGAGCACAAATAGGAGCGTTATTTCTTCGTCAGCACACATAGTAACTATAGTGTGTTTGTGTCAGCACCCATAGGACCTATAGTGTGTTGTGAGCACACATAGGAGCTCTATTTCTTTGTCAACACACATAGTACCTCTAGTGTGTTTGTGTCAGCACCCATAGGACCTATAGTGTGTTGTGAGCACACATAGGAGCTCTATTTCTTCGTCAGCACACATAGTACCTCTAGTGTGTTTGTGTCAGCACCATAGGACCTATAGTGTGTTGTGAGCACACATAGGAGCTCTATTTCTTCGTCAGCACACATAGTAACTATAGTGTGTTTGTGTCAGCACCCATAGGACCTATAGTGTGTTGTGAGCACACATAGGAGCTCTATTTCTTTGTCAACACACATAGTACCTCTAGTGTGTTTGTGTCAGCAACCATAGGACCTATAGTGTGTTGTGAGCACACATAGGAGCTCTATTTCTTCGTCAGCACACATAGTACCTCTAGTGTGTTTGTGTCAGCACCCATAGGACCTATAGTGTGTTGTGAGCACACATAGGAGCTCTATTTCTTCGTCAGCACACATAGTACCTATAGTGTGTTTGTGTCAGCACCCATAGGACCTATAGTGTGTTGTGAGCACACATAGGAGCTCTATTTCTTCGTCATCACACATAGTACCTATAGTGTGTTTGTGTCAGCACCCATAGGACCTATAGTGTGTTGTGAGCACACATAGGAGCTCTATTTTTTTGTCAGCACACATAGGACATATAGTGTGTTTGTGTCAGCACCCATAGGACCTATAGTGTGTTGTGAGCACACATAGGAGCTCTATTTCTTCGTCAGCACACATAGTACCAATAGTGTGTTTGTGTCAGCACCCATAGGACTGATAGTGTGTTGTGAGCACACATAAGAGCTCTATTTCTTCGTCAGCACACATAGTACCTATAGTGTGTTTGTGTCAGCACCCATAAGATCTATAGTGTGTTGTGAGCACACATAGGAGCTCTATTTCTTCGTCAGCACACATAGTACCTATAGTGTGTTTGTGTCAGCACCCATAGGACCTATAGTGTGTTGTGAGCACACATAGGAGCTCTATTTCTTCGTCAGCACACATAGTACCTATAGTGTGTTTGTGTCAGCACCCATAGGACCTATAGTGTGTTGTGAGCACACATAGGAGCTCTATATCTTCGTCAGCACACATAGTACCTATAGTGTGTTTGTGTCAGCACCCATAGGACCTATAGTGTGTTGTGAGCACACATAGGAGCTCTATTTCTTCGTCAGCACACATAGTACCTATAGTGTGTTTGTGTCAGCACCCATAGGACCTATAGTGTGTTGTGAGCACACATAGGAGCTCTATTTCTTCGTCAGCACACATAGTACCTATAGTGTGTTTGTGTCAGCACACATAGGAGCTAGTGTGTGTGTTGTCAGCACCCATAGGACCTTTTTTTTTGTCAGCACACATAGGACCTATAGTGTGTTTGTGTCAGCACCCATAGGACCTATAGTGTGTTGTGAGCACACATAGGAGCTCTATTTCTTCGTCAGCACACATAATACCTATAGTGTGTTTGTGTCAGCACCCATAGGACCTATAGTGTGTTATGAGCACACATAGGAGCTCTATTTTTTTGTCAGCACACATAGGACCTATAGTGTGTTTGTGTCAGCACCCATAGGACCTATAGTGTGTTGTGAGCACACATAGGACCTTTTTTTCTTCGTCAGCACACATAGTACCTATAGTGTGTTTGTGTCAGCACCCATAGGACCTATAGTGTGTTGTGAGCACAAATAGGAGCGTTATTTCTTCGTCAGCACACATAGTAACTATAGTGTGTTTGTGTCAGCACCCATAGGACCTATAGTGTGTTGTGAGCACACATAGGAGCTCTATTTCTTTGTCAACACACATAGTACCTCTAGTGTGTTTGTGTCAGCACCCATAGGACCTATAGTGTGTTGTGAGCACACATAGGAGCTCTATTTCTTCGTCAGCACACATAGTACCTCTAGTGTGTTTGTGTCAGCACCCATAGGACCTATAGTGTGTTGTGAGCACACATAGGAGCTCTATTTCTTCGTCAGCACACATAGTACCTATAGTGTGTTTGTGTCAGCACCCATAGGACCTATAGTGTGTTGTGAGCACACATAGGAGCTCTATTTCTTCGTCATCACACATAGTACCTATAGTGTGTTTGTGTCAGCACCCATAGGACCTATAGTGTGTTGTGAGCACACATAGGAGCTCTATTTTTTTGTCAGCACACATAGGACATATAGTGTGTTTGTGTCAGCACCCATAGGACCTATAGTGTGTTGTGAGCACACATAGGAGCTCTATTTCTTCGTCAGCACACATAGTACCAATAGTGTGTTTGTGTCAGCACCCATAGGACATATAGTGTGTTGTGAGCACACATAAGAGCTCTATTTCTTCGTCAGCACACATAGTACCTATAGTGTGTTTGTGTCAGCACCCATAGGACCTATAGTGTGTTGTGAGCACACATAGGAGCTCTATTTCTTCGTCAGCACACATAGTACCTATAGTGTGTTTGTGTCAGCACCCATAAGATCTATAGTGTGTTGTGAGCACACATAGGAGCTCTATTTCTTCGTCAGCACACATAGTACCTATAGTGTGTTTGTGTCAGCACCCATAGGACCTATAGTGTGTTGTGAGCACACATAGGAGCTCTATTTCTTCGTCAGCACACATAGTACCTATAGTGTGTTTGTGTCAGCACCCATAGGACCTATAGTGTGTTGTGAGCACACATAGGAGCTCTATATCTTCGTCAGCACACATAGTACCTATAGTGTGTTTGTGTCAGCACCCATAGGACCTATAGTGTGTTGTGAGCACACATAGGAGCTCTATTTCTTCGTCAGCACACATAGTACCTATAGTGTGTTTGTGTCAGCACCCATAGGACCTATAGTGTGTTGTGAGCACACATAGGAGCTCTATTTCTTCGTCAGCACACATAGTACCTATAGTGTGTTTGTGTCAGCACACATAGTACCTATAGTGTGTTTGTGTCAGCACCCATAGGACCTATAGTGTGTTGTGAGCACACATAGGAGCTCTATTTCTTCGTCAGCACACATAGTACCTATAATGTTTTTGCGTCAGCACCCATAGGACCTATAGTGTGTTGTGAGCACACATAGGAGCTCTATTTTTTTGTCAGCACACATAGGACCTATAGTGTGTGTGTTTGTGTCAGCACCCATAGGACCTATAGTGTGTTGTGAGCACACATAGGAGCTCTATTTCTTCGTCATCACACATAGTACCTATAGTGTGTTTGTGTCAGCACCCATAGGACCTATAGTGTGTTGTGAGCACACATAGGAGCTCTATTTCTTCGTCAGCACACATAGTACCTATAGTGTGTTTGTGTCAGCACCCATGGGACCTATAGTGTGTTGTGAGCACACATAGGAGCTCTATTTTTTGTCAGCACACATAGGACCTATAGTGTGTTTGTGTCAGCACCCATAGGACCTATAGTGTGTTGTGGGCACACATAGGAGCTCTATTTCTTCATCAGCACACATAGTACCTATAGTGTGTTTGTGTCAGCACCCATAGGACCTATAGTGTGTTGTGAGCACACATAGGAGCTCTATTTCTTCGTCAGCACACATAGTACCTATAGTGTGTTTGTGTCAGCACCCATAGGACCTATAGTGTGTTGTGAGCACACATAGGAGCTCTATTTCTTCGTCAGCACATATAGTACCTATAGTGTGTTTGTGTCAGCACCCATAGGACCTATAGTGTGTTGTGAGCACACATAGGAGCTCTATTTCTTCGTCAGCACACATAGTACCTATAGTGTGTTTGTGTCAGCACCCATAAGACCTATAGTATGTTGTGAGCACACATAGGAGCTCTATTTTTTCGTCATCACACATAGTACCTATAGTGTGTTTGTGTCAGCACCCATAGGACCTATAGTGTGTTGTGAGCACACATAGGAGCTCTATTTCTTCGTCAGCACACATAATACCTATAGTGTGTTTGTGTCAGCACCCATAGGACCTATAGTGTGTTATGAGCACACATAGGAGCTCTATTTTTTTGTCAGCACACATAGGACCTATAGTGTGTTTGTGTCAACACCCATAGGACCTATAGTGTGTTGTGAGCACACATAGGACCTCTATTTCTTCGTCAGCACACATAGTACCTATAGTGTGTTTGTGTCAGCACCCATAGGACCTATAGTGTGTTGTGAGCACAAATAGGAGCTCTATTTCTTCGTCAGCACACATAGTAACTATAGTGTGTTTGTGTCAGCACCCATAGGACCTATAGTGTGTTGTGAGCACACATAGGAGCTCTATTTCTTCGTCAACACACATAGTACCTCTAGTGTGTTTGTGTCAGCACCCATAGGACCTATAGTGTGTTGTGAGCACACATAGGAGCTCTATTTCTTCGTCAGCACACATAGTACCTCTAGTGTGTTTGTGTCAGCACCCATAGGACCTATAGTGTGTTGTGAGCACACATAGGAGCTCTATTTCTTCGTCAGCACACATAGTACCTATAGTGTGTTTGTGTCAGCACCCATAGGACCTATAGTGTGTTGTGAGCACACATAGGAGCTCTATTTCTTCGTCAGCACACATAGTACCTATAGTGTGTTTGTGTCAGCACACATAGTACCTATAGTGTGTTTGTGTCAGCACCCATAGGACCTATAGTGTGTTGTGAGCACACATAGGAGCTCTATTTCTTCGTCAGCACACATAGTACCTATAGTGTGTTTGTGTCAGCACCCATAGGACCTATAGTGTGTTGTGAGCACACATAGGAGCTCTATTTTTTTGTCAGCACACATAGGAGCTATAGTGTGTTGTCAGCACACATAGGAGCTATAGTGTGTTTGTGTCAGCACACATAGGAGCTAGTGTGTGTGTGTGTTTCAGCACACATAGGAGCTAGTGTGTGTGTGTGTGTCAGCACACATAGGAGCTAGTGTGTGTGTGTGTGTCAGCACACATAGGAGCTAGTGTGTGTGTGTGTGGTTCAGCCCAGTTCTTGTCATCTAAGGCAGCCTCTATCTGCCATAGGGCACTGTTGCTGTCATCTAAGGCATCCATCTGCAGGAGTTAGTGTGTGTGCTGTGTGACTCCAGCACAATATACACTACCCACTACAATGGCTGGAAGACCGCCAAGGAGAGGCAGACATTCCAGAGGCAAGAACACAGGGCAAGCAGGCTCTGTTTCTAGAGACAACAGTGCTGGTCGTGGACGTGGTCGTGCATCGTCATCAGCACGTGGCCATGGGACACGCTTGTCTTTGTTTTCGGCAGCTGGACATGTTGAGCCGCATCATGCCGAAGGCTTGGTAGAATGGATGACCAAGCCCTCCTCATCCTCCTCATCCTCTCTCACCCAGGCTCAGGGTACTGGCAGAGCAGCTGCCAACGCGTACTCAATGGCATCATCAGGCACCCCTTCCCTAGACCCACCATGTCCTCCTGAGGAGTCCCCCGAACAGTTTGAGCACAGTGTTGGGTACATGCTCCAGGAGGATGCCCAACGATTTGAAGGCTCGGATGATGATACCCAGCTTGAGGAAGGCAGTAGTGTGCGCGCAGAGAGAGGGGATGCTGAAGGACAGCAATCTGGCAGTAATGTTCCACCAGCTGCAGCTTACTGCCAGGTTTGCTCTAGTGGTGAAGAGGGAGTGCTCTAGTGGTGAAGAGGGAGGGGATGATGAGGTCACGGACGCCATGTGGGTGCCGGAAGGGAGAGAGGAGGAGGAGGAGGAGGATGCGGCGGCACATGTCCAACGAGGCAGGATGCCTCCTGGAGGCCAGCTAGAGGCCAGCACACCAACTGAATCACACCGCAGAGCTCCGCCTGTGCAGGGCGCTGCCTTTGCACGTTATCACAAAAGTTCTTTGGTGTGGGCCTTTTTTGAGACGAGTGCATCAGATCGCACCACTGCTATTTGCAATATTTGTCTCAAGCGTATCTCGCATGGCCAAAACATCAGCCGCTTGGGCACCACAAGCATGACCAGACATATGTCGACCTTCCATGCAGCTCGTTGGCAAGCGCACATTAAAGACCCACACCAAAGAACAAAGCGGACCTCTCCTTGCTCCTCATCAGCTGGGATCTCCATCCCCACTATATCTTCAGTCCTCTCTGAAAGCTGCTCTGAGAGGACTGAAGGTGTAGAATTAGGTGTGTCACAACCAAGTACTTGCAGTACACCGACGTCCGATTGTAGCAGGCAAATTTCCCTGCCCCAGCTGCTGGACCGTCGAAAGAAGTATACTCCCAGCCATCCACATGCCCAGCGGTTGAATGCTAGCTTGGCTAAATTGCTAGCACTTCAACTGCTGCCTTTTCAGTTGGCAGACTCGGCCCCCTTCCGTGAGTTTGTTCAATGTGCGGTTCCTCAGTGGCAGGTTCCCAAACGCCACTTTTTCTCACGGAAGGCGATTCCGTCTCTCTACCGGCATGTGGAAGGCAATGTCCATGCCTCGCTGGACAGGGCGGTCAGCGGTAAGGTGCATATTACCGCTGACTCATGGTCCAGCAGGCATGGACAGCGACGTTATCTGTCTTTCACGGCCCATTGGGTCACTCTATTGGCAGCTGGGAGGGATGCAGGACAAGGTGCAGTAGTGTTGGAGGTTGTTCCGCCACCACGCCTCCAAAATGCTACTACTGGTTGTGACACACCTCTCTCCTCCACCCCCTCCTCTTCTTCTTCCTTCATGGCCTCTTCGAGTGCTCTGTCCTCGGAACCAGCGGTGCTCCGTTGGCGTACAAGGGGCTACGCGAGTACGCAGGCAAAAAGATGCCATGCCGTGCTTGCGCTGGTGTGTTTGGGGGACAGGAGCCACACTGGGGCAGAGGTTCTGGCAGCTCTGCAGGGGCAGGCCGAGAGGTGGTTGACTCCACGCCAGCTTAAGCCAGGAATGGTGGTTTCTGACAATGGCACCAACCTCCTCTCCGCCCTGCGACAGGGGCAGCTCACCCATGTGCCCTGTATGGCTCACGTCCTCAACCTGGTGGTGCAGCGGTTCTTGGGCAGGTACCCAGGCTTACAGGATGTCCTGAGGCAGGCCAGGAAAGTCTGTGTGCATTTCCGCCGATCGTATAATGCCAGTGCTCGGCTGGCTGAGCTGCAAAAGGAGCTGAACCTGCCCAAGAACCGCCTAATATGTGACATGCCCACCAGGTGGAACTCAACGTTGGCCATGCTGCAGCGACTGCACACGCAGAAGAGGGCCATCAATGAGTACCTTTGCGACTATGGCACCAGGACAGGGTCAGGGGAGCTTGGCTTTTTTTCCCCACGCCAGTGGAGCATGATCAGGGATGCATGCACTGTCCTCTCACCATTTGAGGAGGCCACGAGGATGGTGAGCAGTGACAGTGCATGCATCAGTGACACTGTACCTCTTGTCCACCTGTTGGAGCATACGCTGCGTGGGATAATGGACAGGGCACTTGAGGCAGAACAGAGGCAGGAAGAGGAGGACTTCCTTGCCTCTCAAGGCCCCCTTTATCCAGACAGTGTTCCTTCTGTCCCACCCATCACACAGGAAGAGGATGAGGAGGAGGAGGAGGATTGTGTGAGCATGGAGGTGGAGCCTGGCACTCAGGATCAGCAGCAGCAGTCTTTTAGGGATGATGTACA
Source organism: Lithobates sylvaticus (assembly GCA_028564925.1). Taxonomy (NCBI): domain Eukaryota; kingdom Metazoa; phylum Chordata; class Amphibia; order Anura; family Ranidae; genus Lithobates; species Lithobates sylvaticus. Next base: position 179,966,739 of record CM053028.1, on the reverse strand, counting down.
GTCCCAACAAACCAGTGGACTTGTACGTGGCTGGGAGGAGGTGGCTGGCGATCATGTCGTCCTCAGTGACCCAGAAGACTCCGGACCGAATGCCTCAGCTAACCTACGTTGCATGGCCTCCCTGATCCTGCAAAGCCTGCAGAAGGATCCTCGTATTCTTCGGATCAAGGAGAGGGACCATTACTGGCTGGCCACTCTCCTTGATCCACGGTACAAGGGTAAGGTTGCGGACCTTATCTTGCCGTCGCAGAGGGAGCAGAGGATGAGACATCTCAGGGAGGCCTTGCAGAAAGGTCTGTGCAACGCGTTCCCAGAAACTGGGAGGTTACAAACTCCTGGTCCTGGACGACGAGTTGCTGAGGCTTCGGTCAGTAGCAGAAGGAGCGGTGGGGAAGGTGGACGTCTGACCGATGCGTTCAGACAATTTTTTAGTCCGCAGCCCCAAGGTATGATCGGTTCCAGCAACCATCGCCAGCGTCTGATATACATGGTGCAAGAATACATAGGGGCAAGGTCAGACTTGGACACCTTTCCCACCGAAAATCCTCTGGCTTACTGGGTCTTGAGGATGGATCACTGGCCAGAGCTTGCACAGTATGCAATTGAGCTACTGGCCTGTCCTGCATCCAGCGTTCTTTCCGAACGCACATTCAGTGCTGCTGGAGGATTTGTCACCGATCACAGGGTGCGCCTCTCCACCGACTCGGTTGATCGACTGACCTTCATAAAAATGAATCAGTCTTGGATCACCACCAGCTACCAGGCACCTGAAGCGGATATAACTGAATAATTTATAATGTCACATCCCTTCAAGACTGCCTATGCTGATGCTGAGTGACTGTCCTGTTATGTTCACTGACTATCCTTTTCCTCCTCCTCAATGATCCATTCCTTGATAGCTTGGAAGAACATTTTTGTTTCTGGGTGCCACCACACCAGTGCCTAAGGCACAATTTTTCAGCCCCTGTATAACAGGGGCGTGTAATTACAATTTTTTTTAAAAATGCTTCGCAACAGGTGTGACTGCTGTGCTCCAAGTACAGTATCTGTGAGGCGTTGCAGTGTTGTGGCACCAGCACCGTTGCCTAAGGCACAATTTTTCAGCCCCTGTTTAACAGGGGCGTGTAATTACAATTTTTTAAGCAATGCTTTGCAACATGTTTGACTGCTGTGCTCCAAGTACAGTATCTGTGAGGGGTTGCAGTGTTGTGGCACCAGCACCAGTGCCTAAGGCACAATTTTTAAGCCCCTGTTGGGGCGTGTAATTACAATTTTTAGGCAATGCTTTGCAACAGGTCTCATTGCTGTGCTCAGAGTACAGCATCTGTGAGGGGTTGCAGTGTTGTGGCACCAGCACCAATGCCTAAGGCACAATTTTTCAGCCCCTGTTTAACAGGGGCGTGTAATTACAATTTTTAGGCAATGCTTTGCAACAGGTCTCATTGCTGTGTTCCAAGTACAGTATCTGCGAGGGGTTGCAGTGTTGTGGCACCAGCACCAGTGCCTAAGGCACAATTTTTCAGCCCCTGTTGGGGCGTGTAATTACAATTTTTAGGCAATGCTTTGCAACAGGTCTCATTGCTGTGCTCAGAGTACAGTATCTGTGAGGGGTTGCAGTGTTGTGGCACCAGCACCAGTGCCTAAGGCACAATTTTTCAGCCCCTGTATAAAGCCCCATACACACGGTCAGATTTTTTCATGGATTCTGTCCGATCGGACAATGTTGTTGAAAAATCAGACCGTGTGTATGCACCATCGGACAGTGTACGTCGGATTGTCCGACGGACAAAGTCCTATCTCCTGCTGGATAGATTTGCCGACAACACGGTCCGATCACACCAAATCCGATCGTGTGTACGGTTGTCCGACGGACAAAGTGCTACGCATGCTCAGAAGAAATTCTGTGACGGAAGCGCTCGGTCAGGTAAAACTACCTTTCCTAATCGACACAGCACATTCGTCACGCTGCAATGTTAAAATGTCTTTAATGCAGCGCATTCTCTTTTTCTTTACAATGCAACAAGAATGACATGTTTTAGCTGCTCCTATTCACCCGCACTTCTCACAAACTTAGTTCTTTATTACTTTTCAGCATTTATACACTACATGTTTATTTTTACTCAGATCGTAAAAGAATCTTTGTTATATTTTTAGCATGATTTGTCTTTTTTTTTTTTTTGGGAATACATATTTGAAGGAGATTTTTTTTTTGTTTTTTGGAGGGGGGTTGTGTGTCCCAACTTAGCCAAACCACATTATTAACATTTGTATTTGTTGCTTAAATTTACTAGGAGTTTGTTGGTTGTTGGTGCCCCTTGTTAATTCTACTTTAGGATTAGTGAAATGTACCTGCCTACTCAAAGAAAAACTGTCATTGTAGAAAAGTAAAACACAATAGTCAATGATTATTTCAAATCCAAAAAACATTTATTTAGGTCTCAGCAACAAACCAAAGAGGAACGCAGCCATGGTGAAACTTGGGGAATTCGCAAAGCCTTGGACACCCACGGCAACCATCATTTTTCAAGCTTAGAAAATTGGGGGCCTGAGGAGTACCTATCTAAATAATAAGGGAGTGCAATCTGGTCCTGAAGTCCAAAACATCCGGAACTGCAGCAGATGCCATCTAGGTCCCCAGGCTCTGGTCCTACGAGAGGCTCCATCTTCTCTCAGACCAGACTGAATCAAGGTCATCACTCTCTTGTCTTCCTTGTACTCTTCCTTCCACGCCGTGGTGCTGGTGGGGTGGCAGAAGGAGGAGGAGGAGGCGGAGCAAGGTCACTCTCGCAAACATGTGTGAGGGGAGTCATCTCCCCAGCCATCCCCTCATTTAGGATTTTGAGGATGACATCCTCACACATGCTGCGTTGCCCCGCCTCCATACCCGTCATTTTATTTTCAACCAAGGAGGCAAAGGCCTCCTCGTAGGTGGGTGTGGCATATAGGGAGGCTGAAGCGTCTCGGATCAGCTGGAGCGCTGACTCTCCCACCTCCCCCATGCTTTTCGCCCTTCTGTAGGGAAGGCGGAGGGGAGGGACTTGGGAGACAGTCAGGCTCCTACGCCTACCCCCCTGTTGGCTGCCACTAACCCCTGCCTCCTCCTGACTGCCACCTTACACAGCCACCTCCTGGCTGAGGTCTTCCTGTGTATGAAAAAGGGACATAGTTTCAGTTATTTGTTCATCAAACACACACAATTCTCATCTAGTGACTGTTGCAAAATGTTTACAAATAGAAAACCATACAATTCTCAGCCCTGCAGTTTAGATTCTTCCCAAAAATGTCTCCCAACACCACTGTCTGTTGATATGTCAATCACGTTAGGAACTAAGCAATTGGGGATCCTGAATTAACTGAACATCATTCATTATTCCCAAAAATGGTTACCAAACTACTATACCTGGAACAAGCTGGGCTCCTGCACATCTTCCATACTGGAAGGGCCAGGTTGGTCCTCGGAAGCCTCATCAGGGGTGGCGTGCGTGGAAGGACGCGTGCAAGGAAGAGTTGAGAGTGACTTCCTGACATTAGCCTGGTCTTTGAGAAAGTGGAGCCTCTCATAGTACCAGAGCGTGGGGACATAGACATCAGCTGCTGCAGCTACAGATGCTAGGGACTTCCGGACCCTATTGCGCTCCCGGAAATAGGTACTCCTCATCTTATTAATCTTGCCTTTTAAGTTTGCCACGGTTGCCATGGGCAGGTTTGGCTTTACAAATGCCACAAGTTTCAGCATGGCTGTGTACCTCTTTGGTTTGTTGCTGTAGTCGCGGTGCTTTGCTTGCCATAATAGGGGAAATTCCCTGTATTTATCAATGAAGAGGGGGAGAAAACTCACGTCGTAGAAGGCCTCCATCACCTCTGCAAGACACAACACCACACAAAACAATATAAATAATGTCAGCCTAAACTCTCCTAATCTTCTCCATAAAGAAGCCTCAAGTTCTAATCAGTCTAGGCTAGTTATGTACCAACGTCAAATTGTACCTTCGTTTCTAGCGATCGTCTCGTGCGTGAGCTTTCTCTCCCCTCGTCTCCCAGATCGTGGCTACGACACAGGCGTGTGACGTTTTATATACAGTGCGCATGCGTCAAACTCCGCCCGCCCCTGACGATCTTTCTCGTCTATTCCCCACCCCTTCTCTTTACGGCGCAGTGGGGAGAGCACATGGCAGGGACACAGCAGGTGCGCCCCAAATATCCCACCAACGAGGAGGAGGACGAGGAAAGTCCGGAGGCAGAAACGTTCCGATCCCGGAGCCTGAAATTCAAGGCCTCCAATATGTCATTTGGAGAAATGTTGGAGATGGTGGACATATTAAAGTAGGAGCGACTATGATGGGAAGTATGGGCCTTACCTCAACCCCAATGTCCGCAAGGCCAAGATCATGTCTAAAGTTGTGAGAAGGCTGTACAATCATTTTGGGGTACAACGATCCAAGGAGCAACTCAGGAAACGCTGGTCAGACCTGAAACTGAGGGAGGCCGATCAGTACAGAAAGATCAAGCGAGTTCTTCAAAAAAGTAAGTAGTTGTGTTTTGTGTTTGCTTTCTTGCTTGCATACTGCTCCATGTGGTTTGATTTTTACAAAGTTGTACATTCCAAAATGGCCACTTTCAGGTTCGTCTGTGCATTCGATCGTACTCAGCCTCGATCGTTCGGCCACTTATAATACGAGGTTTGGTGAATTTTTTAGCGAAAGGAAGTTTGTTCTCACTAGAGATGTCAGCAAGAGCGTAAACCAAATTTAGTCAATGTAAAGGAGAGGTCACTCAGTAGCTGTTTACCCATCTGGACTCTAGAGCACTAGTGCTGGGACACCCAAACCCCCTTTTTATTATGCTTTTCCACACATGTGCTCCAGTGGATACTAGAGGGGGGTCTCCATCAGACAAACTTCGACCAAAAAGCTAGTAAGTTTAGCACCTTTACAAAGTGACTACATTCATGTTGTTGGCATTTGTAACTGGCCAAACAAAAATAGTGTCCGTCACTTTCAAGCAATGTTTGTCATTTCCTATTTCTGCCCTCAATAGATTGTGTTGCTAAATCTTCCTTTTGTACATTCTCATAGGGGAGCGCAAACTTGGGCCGTCTGAGGAAACCCCAAAACCAACACCTCCCAAAAAAGGGGAAAGAGCAGAAGCAGAGGAGGAGGAGGAGGAAGGAGAGATCATCGAACTTGGAGAACTTGTCACCACAACAGGTGAGTGTGGGAGAACACAGCTACTGGTAAGCTAATCAATGTATGGCTGCCTCATTTCCAACACCCGATTTTTGTTTGTTTGTGGTTTTTAGGTGACGTGGAGGTTGTGGAAGAAAAATCGCACTTTACCACAGAGAGTGCCCACGTACTCATCGGGGAGATAATGGTCTGCAATAGAGATCTAGATTACATAAAGCAAAACATCAATGATGTTCAACAAAAATTGAAGAACATCATTGATGTTTTAGGAAAAATATGAAAACGCACCAAGTAATTAACACACATTTGTGCCTGCTTCTGAACACATTTGCAACTTAAGAACTGTGTGAAATTTGGAACATGCACACATTGTGTCCACATGTGCTAGCTCCCATCATGGTGGATGAATGCCAATGTTTTTTTGGGGGTGCAACCACTTTACGAACTACGAAAGTGGTTGTGGTGAAGGGGTTGCACCCCCAAAAAACGTCCATTCATCCCCATGATGGAAAATGGCACTTTTGAAGCTTCTAGACATGTGTTTTACCATCTAATGACCATTTTCAGACCCAAATTGTGTGCATGTTCTACATTTCCACTTTCCAGGGGTGACCCCCCATGTGATGAAGGCAAGATCAAACACACTTTGAACATATAGTCATGTCTGATCTTGTCTTCACTTTACAAAGTTGAACTTTCCTAGTTCCTAGGTTCTGTTTTGCTCCATGCCTGGTTTTACCAATTGCGGAATGTTTGTAAACAATGTTGTAAATAACCAAGATGTTGTCAGTTTGGGCAAGAAGATTGTAAACGCACTTGTGAATGTTTTTCAAGTAAACTTTTTAAATTTTCAAAATGTGTGGCTTCCTTATTTCAAAAACACAATGCATTATGTATGTCAAATGTAAAGGATATGGGGGGCAATGGGTGTTATTTACTAAAGGCAAGTCCACTTTGCACTGCAAGTTTCTTTTCCAGGGCACTTTTTCACTGCACTTGTAGAGCATAGTCGATTTGACTTATGTAAATGACACCCACAGTGCTTTGTACGAAAACACGGAGCACAGCATTTTGGAGAATACACACATGTCTGACCTGGTGATGAAAAGGAGTATTTTGGGTGTCAGTTATGCAGTACAAACCTTCTCTAGACCAAAGATTAGGTAGCAAACACACAACATGAGAATAATCTTTTTGGGAAGAAGAGACTGTTACCTCCTTTTGCCCAGAAAGTGCATTCCCACTGTCGAAGGCAAAGGGAAAAAATTTAAAGGTAAAATAAGCTAAAAAGAATACGGAAATGACAAGAAATCATAGGTTGGTTGAAAACTAATATTTATTACAAAATGCCTCTCACACATCGTCAGGCAGAGCAATGGCCCCCCTACCCACAAAGTAGTCCATATATTGCTCGCGGACCGCGCGGGCATTTAGAGGGGGCAAGCCTGGACGTGCCACTTGAAGGGCTGTGAGGTCAGCATTTGGAGGGCCCTCCACATCTGGGCCAACGGGCACCACATAGTTCCTGTTATGTCTTTTGAGGAAGTTGTGCAATATGCAACAGGCAAGAACTATGTGGTTCAGTTTGTATTCCGCCAAGTTATTGGGCGTCAAGAACAGCCGGAAGCGGCTGGCCAGGATGCCAAAAGTGTTCTCCACAACTCTTCGGGCTCTGGACAGCCTGTAGTTGAAGACCCTCTGGTCTGGGGTGAGGGTCCTCATCGGGAAGGGCCTCATCAGATGGGGAGTCAACGCAAACGCTTCATCTGCGACAAAGAAGAAGGGGAGTCCTTCTGCATTCTCCTCTGGAGGTGGCAAGCACAGACTGCCACTTTGGAGACGCGAGTAGAACTCCGTGTGCGCAATGGCACCACCATCCGAGATCCGGCCGTTCATCCCCACGTCCACATACATAAATTCATATGTCGCCGACACCACCGCCAACATCACTACACTATTAAACCCTTTATAATTATAATAGTAGGACCCCGAGTTGGGCGGTGGGACGATGCGGACGTGTTTCCCATCAATTGCCCCTCCGCAGTTAGGAAAGTCCCAACGGCTGGCAAAGTGGGAGGCCACAGTCTGCCATTCCTGTGGCGTGGAAGGGAACTGTGGAGTGAAACAAGAAAAAAAAAATAGTCACTTTGCACATAAACATTGCAAGCAGATTAGACACTAAACATCTTGGAACCAGAGCATTGTATAAAATTGGAGGCTGGAAAGTATTTGCACAGAAAAGTAGAGGCTCCCCTTCACAGATTACTCACCCCCCATCAATCCCCACACTTCTGATGGGCCATTGGCAATAACTAGGGTTTTGGGGGGGGGGGTGTTGGACAGGTAACCCTCTGCACTTCATTGATTGGCAAATGGCTCAATAATGTGTGCTAGTTTGGGCAGACCCTCTGTACTTAACACTATTGGCAGCCCCCAGGAAAGCTAAACTAACATTTCAAACCCCCCCCCCCCCCCCCAAAGGAAAGCACATTGTGACATTCTGAAATTACCAAGCAAGCTAATAGGAGGGAAAGAACACAAAAAAATAGGAAATGGAAAGTATCGAGGCAGCCCCTTGCACTACATGCTTTGCAGAAATGTAAGGCTTGACCGCAGGTCAGCCTGTTATTGTAGGCGGAGTCAGGCTGCTTATAAGCCTGCCCTCGCCTCCTCCTCTCAGGGTCGGAGGATCTCGTGTGAGCTGCACATCATTTCCGGGTTAGGGCAGGTCACTTCCTGGTTAGCCGCTAGGATCTCTCTTCCGGTGGTCGTGGTTCTGGTAGGGGGGCGGGTGGCATCAATGGAGGACCCGCATCGGATACCCCCCGTCCCGCTCAGGTATCGGCTCAGGGGGCATGGCGTGGCAGGGGGGGGGACGTCCTGGGGTGTTATTGCAGCCTTTCTGCTGTGCTGCAGGGACTTTCATGGCGGCTTCTCAGGCTACACGTGGGGGCCGCTTCTCCTGCCTGCCCGCTTCTCCCGGTGTCTGTCGGGGGAGGGGGGGGTTGCGGCCGCCTGTCGGCCCCTCTGTCCCCACTACTGTACCGCCGCTTCTCCCTGGGTTCGGGGGGAGGGGAGCATGGCTGCCTGACAGATGCTCTGTCTCTTCTCCCTCCCTCCCGCCCGCTTCTCCCTGGGTTCGGGGGGAGGGGAGCATGGCTGCCTGACAGATGCTCTGTCTCTTCTCCCTCCCTCCCGCCCGCTTCTCCCTGGGTTCGGGGGGGGGAGCATTGCTGCCTGACAGATGCTCTGTCTCTTCTCCCTCCCTCCCGCCCGCTTCTCCCTGGGTTCGGGGGGGAGGGGAGCATGGCTGCCTGACAGATGCTCTGTCTCTACGAGGGTGACGCTTCCCCCTCCCGCCCGCTTCTCCCTGGGCTGGGGGGGAGAGCGTGGCCGCCTGACAGCTCCTCTGTCTCCACTTGGGAGTCACTGCTCCCTCCTGCCCGCTTCTCCCTGGGTTTCGGGGGGGGGAGTGTGGCTGCCTGACGGCTCCGCTGTCTCCGTCCCCTCGAGTCGCCTCCCCCTCCCGCCCGCTTCTCCCTGGGTTCGGGGGGGAGGGGAGCATGGCTGCCTGACAGAGGCTCTGTCTCTACGAGGGTGACGCTTCCCCCTCCCGCCCGCTTCTCCCTGGGCTGGGGGGGAGAGCATGGCCGCCTGACAGCTCCTCTGTCTCCACTTGGGAGTCACTGCTCCCTCCTGCCCGCTTCTCCCTGGGTTTCGGGGGGGGGAGTGTGGCTGCCTGACGGCTCCGCTGTCTCCGTCCCCTCGAGTCGCCTCCCCCTCCCGCCCGCTTCTCCCTGGGTTCGGGGGGGAGAGGGGGTTGGGGGCGCATGGCCGCCTGTCAGCGGCTCTGGCTCCTCGTAGGAGCCGCATCTCCCTCCCGCGCCGGGTTCCCCTGGCAGATGGGGGGGGGGAGTCAGCCTGACAGCCCCTCTGTTCTTTCGGGGGGCCACCTGCTTCTTCCGGCATTTCTGCTGGGGGAAGGGGGGTTTCGGCTACCTAGCCTTAATGTTGGTCTCCAGGGGGGGGGGGGGGGCAACCGTCTGCCCCTCCCAGTGTTCCGTGCGGGGGGGTTTCAGTCGTCCACCAGCTCCTCTCCTGTCACTGACACCTGCCTGTCGCCTGTCATCTCAGTTTGTGGGGGCCCTTAGGGGGCTGCGTAGGTGTAGTTCATTTCTCAGGTAAGTTTGGTCTTTTACGTTTCTCATGCGATTTCACGTTTCTCATGCGATTTCACGTTTATCATGCGATTTTACGTTTCTCATGCGATTTTTGTTTCTCGTTTCCCATGCGTTGTTGTGTTTCCCATGCAAATTCGGTCATGCACATGCAGTTGGGTCTTTTACGTTTCTCATGCGATTTTACATTTCTCAGGTAAGTTTTGGGTCATTTATGTTTCTCATGTGATTTCACGTTTCTCATGCGATTTCACGTTTCTCATGCGATTTCACGTTTCTCATGCGATTTCACGTTTCTCATGCGAGTTTTGGGGTCATTTACGTTTCTCATGCGATTTCACGTTTCTCATGCAAGTTTTGGGGTCATTTACGGTTCTCATGCGATTTCACGGTTCTCATGCGATTTCACGGTTCTTATACAATTTTACGGTTCTCAGGTAAGTTTTAGGTCACTTATGTCTCTCATGCGATCTCACGGTTCTCTTGCGATTTCTCGGTTCTCTTGCGATTTCTTGGTTCTCTTGCGATTTCTCGGTTCTCACGCAATTTCACGTCTCTCATGCAAGTTTTGGGGTCATTTATGTTTCTCATGCGATTTCTCGGTTCTCATGCGATTTCTCGGTTCTCATGCGATTTCACGGTTCTCATGCGATTTCTCGGTTCTCTTGCGATTTCACGGTTCTCACGCGATTTCACGTCTCTTGTTAGTTTTGGGGTCATTTACGTTTCTCATGCGATTTCACGTTTCTCAGGTTAGTTTTAGGTCATTTGTCTCTCATGCGATCTCATGTTCTCTTGCGATTTCACGTTTGTCTTGCGATTTACATTTCTCAGGTAGTTTTGGGTCTTTTACGTTTCTCATGCAATTTGCGTTTCTCATGCAATTTACGTTTCTCATGCAATTTACGTTTCTCATGCAATTTACGTTTCTCATGTAAGTTTTGGTTCCTCATGCTATTTTATGGTTCTCGTGCTATTTTCAGATGTCAATTCACGATAGTTACACTTCTCTTGTTCTCTTACGTTTTCTCTTCTCTTACGTTTTCTCTTGTTCTCTTACGTTTTCTCTTGTTCTCTTGTTCTCTTACTTGTTCTCTTGTTCTCTTACGTTTTTCTCTTGTTCTCTTACGTTTTTCTCTTGTTCTCTTACGTTTTTCTCTTGTTCTCTTACGTTTTCTCTTGTTCTCTTACGTTTTCTCTTGCGCTTTCTCTTGTTTTCTACGTTGCTCGTCTTTACCTTTTCGTTTACTGCATTTCCGTTATGCTTACATCCAGGATCTGTCACGTCTACAGATCCATACGGGCTGAGGTTTTCGTTTTTAATTGATTGGCGTCCCTCAATCTCTCGCCTGTTGTCCATACGTCATACGTGCACTTTCACCATTACACCTTTACTACTACCCACCACAGTCTGTGGGTACCTTAGCCCTGAGTGTTCGTTTTTAATTTCCTGTCTTGGCTCCTCAGGTCGCTCGGGCTCGTTACTGCAGACAGTAGGGTGGTGCTGTCATTGGGTTCACATTCATGCGCTATTGGTCTTGTCATTTTGGCACCCACATCCTATTACATGTTTTTAGGTACCAGAGGTATTGCGATGTTATGCGCTGGCTGTCTGCTATGTTCTCTGATAGATGTTACACAGCTTGGTTACCCATCACGTCTTTGGGTTCAACAGATTGAGGTGATCGTTTTTAAATTGGCTTGTTCGGTGGCAAGTCTCCTCTTCTGTTCTTACGATGCTCACTTATTTCGTAAAAATTCACGGGTCTCATGCAAGTCACGTTTTTCATGCAATATTCTGTTTCTATGCCAACTCACGTTTTCATGTTTCTCTCGTTTTACCAGGTTTCTCACGTTGTCCAGGGTTTCTCACTTTCATCAATTCACGCTCTCATGCAACCTGTGTTTCTTAGGCAGTCGCGGTTTCTGGTAGCCTCGGTTCTGTTGCTGCTCACGGTGGCGTGTAGCTCACGCTACTCAGGTTTCTCGTTTCAGGCACGTTCCCTCACGCAGCTACTTTCCTAGCAGAGGTTTCTCAGTTTGGCTCACGTCCGGCCAGGAATTGCACTATGGTATGGAGCGGTTGGTAAGTTATCCTTTTTTTTTGCAGCTTCTACGGGCCCAGGGGCCTTAGGGGATTCTGGAACCCTTTTGTTGCTTGGGCTGGTACCAGTAAGGCCAGGGCTGGGACGCAGACGTCGGCTTCAGGCTTCCTCTTCGATTTCTAGCGTTGTGTTTAGTCGGGGTCCATTGGATTGTCACAGCAGCCTTGATCGTTAAATCTTTATTTCATGTACCAGGAAGGCTCACGATACTGCTTGGGATGTTCCAGGCTTTCCAGTCGAGATGCTCTAGTCCTGATGGTTAACCCCTATTCCTATTCGCTTTTCGGCTTTTGCCACTTAAACTCGGATCGGCCTACAGCATTTTCGGGGCTTTTCGGGCGCAGACTCAGCATTTCGTGTTGTTGGAAGATCCTGATATCTGTTTCTAAAGCACTCTATTTAGCATCCTCATGGTTCCAGGAGTATAGCCCTCCTTCTGTGCTTAACAGACTTCCATCGTGAGTCATAATTTTCCCGTGACATATCCGACATGCTCTCAAGGTCCTTTTGGCGTTGTTACCAGCTTGGCGCTCAGGCTGCGCTATATCGGGCCTTAGGGTTTCTGAGGCCTGGGGAATTGCGCTTCTGGGATGATCCTCTGTTGTGTTTTCCTTGGGCTCTCCTCGGCTTAGGCACACTTCTTTACCATCCCCTTTGGTGATCAGGGTCGGGACCCTAAGCTTTTTTGGCTATTCATTTAGGAAGGAGCAGCTTCTGTGACTTACATTAGGGGGCCAGGCTATTACTATTTGGAACTTGGACTGGTGCAGGACGCCATTCTCTGGGCAGGTCCCAGAGCCACTTTTGGTGTCTTAAGCTCTGTCCATGAGGCTGATGCATCATTGATTCTGGGTTCTATTAATCTACTTGGTAAGCTTTCATCCTACTGTGTTTATTTTTGCCCCCTTTTAGGCATACTGACCACGTGACCCCGGCACACCTCAGGTCAATGTTCTCTGTTGCCCTTTTGTTCCTTTCTTACACTATCCACAGACTGACTCTGAGTACAAATGTAAGGCTTGACCGCAGGTCAGCCTGATATTGTAGGCGGAGTCAGGCTGCTTATAAGCCTGCCCTCGCCTCCTCCTCTCAGGGTCGGAGGATCTCGTGTCCCACCCACCCATTCCCTTTTTTCTTTTCTTTCATTCCATTTCATTTCATTCTTGGGTATGCCCCCTTTTAGGCATACTGACCACGTGACCCCGGCACACCTCAGGTCAATGTTCTCTGTTGCCCTTTTGTTCCTTTCTTACACTATCCACAGACTGACTCTGAGTACAATTCATCCCTAAAGATGCCCACTATAAAGAGGTAGGTATATAGTGTGTATTGACCTTGGGAAAGCCAGCAGATAGAGGATTGGTACCATCTGACAGAGCAGTTGGGGGAGGGGGTTCCTAATGAGTTTGCCCCCCCCCCCCCCCACCAAAAAAAACAAAAAAAAAAAAAGGGGGCTCTACATGAAGTAAACCACACAGCAAACATTTGTGCATATTTTAGGGGGTGTTTGGGGGCAAACAATACTATGCAGCAGACAAAAGACATTGCTTAAGTGACTAGGCCATAGGTGTCTATTGGGGCAGAAGAGCATGCTGGGGAGGTAAGTGAAGGGAAAAATGCATGAAGGAGAAAAGGGGCACAGCATATTAGAGCATATTGCAATCATGGTAATTAGGGAAGGAGGTCAAAAATAGAAGACATTAGCAAACAGAGCATACATAGAAGGGAATAGTAAAGTATAAATGTTACCTTAATATAGTTCTCCTGCAGGACCTCGATGATGGCAGAACAGGTCTCTGGAATAATGATTCCCAGGGCCTGGGGAGAGATACCTGAAGAGAACTTCAAATCCTGAAGACTTCTCCCTGTCGCCAAGTACCTCAACGTGGCAACAAGCCTCTGCTCCGGAGTAATGGCTTGTCTCATGCAGGTATCCTGCCGGCTGATAAAGGGGGTCAGCAAAGCCAAAAGACGGTGAAAATCTGGGTCCGTCATCCGGAGAAAGTTCCTGAAATCATCAGGATTATTCTCCCGGATCTCACGAAGCAAAGGCATGTGCGAGAATTGGTCACGCTGAAGCAACCAATTCTTGATCCACATACTCCTCGTCACTCTGTTCATGGACGGGTCTTGGGTCAAAGCTAAAAGCCCGACACCAATTCCGCATACAGCACGAACTCGGCGACGAGTACGCACGGGAAACATCGCTCACAAGGTCACAAAAGGTCGGCTGGTCAGAACGGACAAACAGAAAGCACCGATAAACAGCAAGGCCTGAAAGAACGAAATGAATACCAGAAACGAGCAGACAATAAGCAGTGCAAATCAAAGCGTCCTATATCAAGATATAGGCCGCAATGACCAACAAATGCGAACTGACTACACGCACTAATAAACAGATACGCACGACAAGCACAAACTGAAGAGCAGTAACGATCTGAGTCAGAAAACTGAGAAGCGCGAATCTTAAGTCACCAAACTTCGACTAACTCGCGATAAACACGGGATCAGCAGAAGGAGCCCAACAGGTGCCTGACGTGGTGCTGAACTTCCCTTTTCTAATCTCGTGGAAGACGACTTACGTCACGACGTTCTTGCAGACCGGATATTCCGACAACGTAGTCCAACCGTGTGTACGCAACACCAACATCGGACAAAGTACGACGGACAGGATCCGACCGACATGGTCCGCGGATAGTCCGACCGTGTGTATGGGGCTTTAACAGGGGCGTGTAATTACAATTTTTGATGCAATGCTTTGCAACAGGTCTCATTGCTGTGCTCAGAGTACAGTATCTGTGATGGGTTGCAGTGTTGTGGCACCAGCACCAGTGCCTAAGGCCCAATTTTTCAGTCCCTGTTTAACAGGGGCGTGTAATTACAAATCTTGATCTAATAGTTCACAGCAGGGCCCATTCCTGCGCCCACCAAGAGTAACTGTGAGGGCTTACAGTCTTGTGGCAACACCGTCCACCACCACCACCAAAGGCCCAATTTTTCTGCCCTGTTCAACAGGTGCATGCAATTACAAATCTTGATCTAATAACTCACAGCAGGGCCCATTCCTGCGCCCACCAAGAGTAACTGTGAGAGCTTACAGTCTTGTGGCAACACCGTCCACCACCACCACCACCACCAAAGGCCCAATTTTTCTGCCCTGTTCAACAGGTGCATGCAATTACAAATCTTGATCTAATAACTCACAGCAGGGCCCATTCCTGTGCCCACCAAGAGTAACTGTGAGGGCTTACAGTCTTGTGGCAACACCGTCCACCACCACCACCACCACCAAAGGCCCAATTTTTCTGCCCTGTTCAACAGGTGCATGCAATTACAAATCTTGATCTAATAACTCACAGCAGGGCCCATTCCTGCGCCCACCAAGAGTAACTGTGAGGGCTTAAAGTCTTGTGGCAACACCGTCCACCACCACCAAAGGCCCAATTTTTCTGCCCTGTTCAACAGGTGCACGCAATTACAAATCTTGATCTAATAACTCACAGTAGGGCCCATTCCTGCGCCCACCAAGAGTAACTGTGAGGGCTTACAGTCTTGTGGCAACACCGTCCACCACCACCAAAGGCCCAATTTTTCTGTCCTGTTCAACAGGTGCACGCAATTACAAATCTTGATCTAATAACTCACAGTAGGGCCCATTCCTGCGCCCACCAAGAGTAACTGTGAGGGCTTACAGTCTTGTGGCAACACCGTCCACCACCACCACCACCACCAAAGGCCCAATTTTTCTGCCCTGTTGTAATTGCATGCACCTCTGTGCATGCAATTACAAATCTTGATCTAATAACTCACAGCAGGGCCCATTCCTGTGCCCACCAAGAGTAACTGTGAGGGCTTACAGTCTTGTGGCAACACCGTCCACCACCACCACCAAAGCCCAATTTTTCTGCCCTGTTTAACAGGTGCATGCAATTACAAATCTTGATCTAATAACTCACAGCAGGGCCCATTCCTGCGCCCACCAAGAGTAACTGTGAGGGCTTACAGTCTTGTGGCAACACCGTCCACCACCACCACCACCACCAAAGGCCCAATTTTTCTGCCCTGTTCAACAAGTGCATGCAATTACAAATCTTGATCTAATAACTCACAGCAGGGCCCATTCCTGTGCCCACCAAGAGTAACTGTGAGGGCTTACAGTCTTGTGGCAACACCGTCCACCACCACCACCAAAGGCCCAATTTTTCTGCCCTGTTCAACAGCTGCATGCAATTACAAATCTTGATCTAATAACTCACAGCAGGGTATATTTCTGCGCCCACCAAGAGTAACTGTGAGGGCTTACAGTCTTGTGGCTACACCAACATCTAATGGGGCAAATTTCTGCAGAGTATATACGGCAGGCCCCTACTTTCAAACATCCAACTTACAAACGACTCCTACTTGCAAACGGAAGGAGAAAACAGGAAGTGAGAGGAAATCTACCCCTAAGAAGGGAAATTCGATCCTGTTAGATTTAATTTGGGAAAAAGGTATCTCCTCTCTACTGATGCTTTATCACCAATCCTTGTTTCAATTAAAAACACCACTTTTCCAAAAACATTTGTCATTGGGACGGAAAGTGAGGTGAAATGTTCTGAACAGATGTGCAAAGACAGCAAATGTTCTCCAAAAAGCTTAAAAATAGATTTTTTTTGGGATGGAGCTACACTTCATAATGTACCTGTTCAGATTCTACTTAAGAACAAACCTACAGTCCCTCTCTTGTTTGCACCGCCTATATACTGCTGTTCAAAATATATAGGGTTGTAGGTATAGGGTTTTATTTTGGGTGCGGGGTTCCCCCTTAATATCCATACAAGACCCAAAGGGGGGGGGGGGGGGGGTGTTTTTAATATTGCTTTTTTTTTTATACTGGGTTTTATTTTTTTTTTTTAGGGGTGCGGGGTCCCCCTTAATATCCATACAAGACCTGTCACTGGTGACGCTGGTTAGCCAGTTAGTTATTTCGTTATTAGGTTCCCCGTCAGGTTTTTATATAGCGTCAGGTACCCCCCCTAATAAAGGTTTAACCCCCATTGCCCCTAGTTAACCCTTTCACCCCCTGCCAGTGTCACTAAGCGAGATCGCTGCATTAGTGTCGCTAGGTAACCAGTTTTTTTTTGTATTACTGTTACGGGTGACGCTGGGGGGGGGCACCCGCCATTTATTACCCAATAACGGTTTAAACCCCCTGATCGCCCGGCGGGTGATATCAATTAGGTTTAGGGTCAAATAAGGTCTGCGTCGCCCAGGTTAGTGCCAGTACCGCAAACACCCACGCGCAAAGCATACACCTCCCTTAGTGGCACAGTATCTGAACAGATCGATATCTGATCTGATCAGATCTATACTAGCGTCCCAGCAGTTTAGGGTTCCAAAAAAACCGCATTGTTAGCGGGATCAGCCCAGATACCTGCTGCACCTGCGTTTTCCCCCTCCGGGGGGGGGGTAATGCGGGGTAAATTCCGACCGTGTGTACACGGCATAACTTTTGCGGGAGGATGCCCCCATGCATTGGCATATATAAATGGTGCATGTATGCCCATCATTAGAAGTGGGTGGATGAAGGGAGGTATTCTAATGGTGGGCATACCCACCAATCAATCACTTTATTTTCGTTCAGCCAAGAGGCTCCATGAACAAAAAAAAGATTACAATATATGGCCAGTATGTTGCTGGACTTAGAATGGTTATACCAGAATGATGCCTGCAGGGGTAGCCATGCCATTTTTCTCAAGGATTTTTCAGCCATATGGCGGCCAGGACAAGACATGACATTAAAGCCGCAAGTGGTTTTAAATGGCTTCTTTTTTTCCTTTACAAATGTCATTTTGTGCAGGGACAGTTCTAAACACGGGAAACACATGCCACTTCACAGGCATACTTTAGACACCCCCCAGGTACCATATTTAAAGGAATATTTCACTTTTTTTTTTGCACTTTATGCATCATTAAAATGACTGCTCCCGAAAAAACGTTAGTTTTTAAAAGTTCTTTTTGCATTGATATATGTCCCCTGGGGCAGGACCCGGTTCCCCAAACCTGTTTTATGACATTAACATGCATATTGGCCGCCGTAATTAGCAGTTTTGATTTCAAACGTTCGTGTCCATTGTAACGAATAGGGTTCGAAAAATTCGCGCAAACAAGGTTCTGGTGCGAACCGAACCCGGGGGTGTTCGGCTCATCCCTAATTATTATCTCGTTTTTTCTTTTTTGGGGCTAGTAAAGTACATCTGTTGCTGGCATTTACTCGATTAAATGCTTTCTTGAGACTTTTGTGGCTGTATCCACGGTCAAGCAACCGTTTTTTTAGATTATTGGCCTCGTGCTTGAAATCATCATAATTGGAACAATTACGCTTGATGCGTAAATATTGTCCATAGGGGATGGAATTTACTAGGGGCCTTGGATGAAAACTGGACGAGTGCAGGATGGTATTACCTGCAGTAGCTTTCCTGAACAGTTTACATGATAGCATATTAGAATTATTTTTGAAAATCTCGACGTCCAGGAAAGTAATCCTGGACATGTTGTGACACATAGTAAATTTGAGATTAAACTAATTTTTGTTCAGGGCTAATAAACAGTCAGCTAGTAAAGATACCGGTCCGTCCCAGACGATGAAGATGTCATTGATGTACCTGTGCCACATGGTAATGTGTTACAGATACATCGAGAGATCCTCGTGTCTGAAAATTGATCGCTCCCATTCCCCCAGGTACAGATTAGCGTAGCCAGGGGCACAGCAGGTGCCCATGGCTACGCCCTGTACCTGGAGGAAGAATCGGCCGTCAAATGAGAAAATATTGTGAGTCACGATAAATTCTAAAGCCATTAGGATAAAGTCATTAAAAGGAGCTTCAGTGTGACTGGTCTGAGATAACACCTTACGAATGCATTATATTCCACCCGAATGTGGAATCGAGCTGTAGAGTGCTTCTACATCAATGCTAACTAAGATGCCATGCTCGGGTACTTGTACCCCTTCAATGATCTGAAGAAGGTGAATAGTATCCCGAATATAGGAGGGTATTATCAGTACAAACGGTCTAATGTGTTCGTCTATAAGACGAGATAGATTTTCTATAATAGAACCATTACCCGAAATTATGGGCCTTCCCGGAGGTTTTAATGCATTTTTGTGAATTTTGGGTAATGCATAAAGGGTAGCTGTCTTTGGATAGGGAACACGGACAAAGTCCCATGTCTGTTTCGAAATAACCTTATTTTCAAAAGCGATGTCAACAAAAGAATAAAATTGTTTGTTGAAGGCTTGTACGATATCAGAGCCAACAGGTCGGTACCATTCACGGTTACTTAGGATCTTTGTGCACATTTGATTATAGTCTGCATTATTCATAACAACAATGTTGCCACCTTTATCACTGGATTTAATAGTGATTTCATAATTGTTGGAAAGATTATGCAGAGCAATTTTTTCGCCTTTGGTGAGATTATCTATAAAGGCAGATGTTGGTTCCAAGGATTTAATTTCTTGAGAAACCATTTTTAGAAAAGTAGCCACTCCATGGTTGGAGCTAGGGGCAGGATATAAGGAGGAGGTTTTTTCAAGCGAAGATTTGGTAGTAGGTGTAATTGTTGAAGAATCATTAGGCGGATAAAGTAAGGCTTCCAAATCCAAAGTATCTATGAGATCTATTGGTTTACTTTCTTCCAAAAGCGCATTTAGATTATCTAAAGCCTGTCGCTCGCTGAACGTTCGACATCCTTCAGTGCCAGGTTTATCTTTTTCAAACTGTCTTTTTAATAAAAGTTTGCCTGTGTATAAATGAAGATCCTTAATAACCGTGAATTTGTCCAATCTGTTGGTTGGACAGAAAGTTAGGCCTTTTGAGAGGACTGAAATTTCCTCTTGAGCCAGGGGATAGGCCGACAAATTAATAATGTTTAGTTGTGTGGATAATTTGTTAGAAGTTACGGAACTGTCTGTGACAGGGGATTCAGGGAGTTTCCCTGATTCTTAGGAAAAAATATAGAGGGAATTTTGGGATTGGTGAACATTGAGGAGTTATTAGTCTCAGTTGTTCCAGGGTCACCTTCCATTGGTGGACCGGATACACCCTGGGGGGGCATGGGAGGGATTGGTGTTTGACGTTTAGAAGCTTTTCTCTTATTGCCTGTTGCCAGTGGATAGTCACCATTAAGATGTCTTTTAGGTTTTCTACTATATTTAGAGTATTTATTTGACGGATGCGAAGTATTGGATGATGTATCAGACATGTCAGACTATTTAGGATATTGGGTAGAATTACGTTGAAAGTTTTAGCCACCCATTTTTTGAGACCATCATACCATCGCATACAGCTCTCTCTTCTTGAAATGCCTGTCTGTCCCGTAGGAATTTAAATTCCTTCTTTGCTAGGATAGATTTGTTAAACAACTCTATGTGTGTTTTGAGTTTGCTATTCAATTCCGCAAAAGACAGATGGTTATCTGAAAGTTTAATTTGAGCATACATAGAGTAAATTTTTGCATCTATGACTATTTGCTGTTTTTTGTATTCATCGATTAATAGTTGCATCATGCCTCTAGAGCATGACTTGAGATTACTTTCCCATGCCAATTTGAAAGCTGGACTGATGTCCTCAAAAGATGGAAATATTTGTACACGAAGTCCTAATGGTTTTAAATCATCCCTAATGTATTCCTCAAATGTTTTTATGTGCCAGAAAAGAAGAGATTAACTCTCGACCCATTTGGTAAGACCAGAGAACAAAAAACTTAGTTCTGAACATCGGGATTCATTCTGTCCATACTCTTTTTGGAGTCCCAAGATTGACTATATAACTCTGCCATTACAAAATCTAAAATATCTAAGATTGGTTTCTTTAAATAGAGGAGTTACAGGTATTTACTACCAAAATTAGAAGAAAAAACTAGGAGAGCAGAAAAAAACAAACAGAGAAAATAATCCTGGCACTTTCTACCACATTCCAATGAAAGTTTTAAAAACGAATATGAATGGCCCCAAGGGATGGTGTGGGCAGAAAAAGGTGTCAGAATAGAGAAAAAAATGTAACAAGTTAGAAGGCTAGCCATTGGCTAGCCTGTATTTGTAGGAGGAGTGTGGGGCTACATAACCGCCACCTCCTCCCTCCCTTCCTCGTCGGCGTCATTCCAGGTCACGGGTGCGCCGATTCTACTTCCGGTTCCGGGTTCAGAGGACACTCAGCTTTGCAGGCAGTGGTACTCGTGTGGCGCCGGCTTTCCGGGGGTGGCATATTCGCGGGTCGATCGGCGGTTTTCTCAGCCGCAGAACGCTCTCTCTCCTCGGCCGAATTTCAGGCACAGGCATCCGGGGGTACACGGCGGTGGTCATCTCGGTGCTCGGCCGAGCGGTCAGGTAGGCTGGGACCGGGGGAAGTGGGGCTTGACTTGAGCAGGTCTGTGGATGGGTGTCAACAGGCGGGGGGGGCTGTGGCATGTTGTGGCTTGGCAGGGGTTGTTACTGGGCAGGATGCTGGGGGGGGGGGGGGCGGTAGCAGGGTCTTGGCAATGTTTTAGCAGGTGCATATTTGCTGGATGTTAGGATGGGGGGGGGGGGTTGCTGTTACTCTCAGCAAGGGTTGTGCTGCGAGTCAGGGGGGGGCTAGCATTTTTTGTTGCATATCATCCATGGGCTGCTATCCTCATGTCTGCATACCACCCCACGCACAGGGTGTTTTTCTTTCTGCAGGAGATCCAGCGTTGCTGCAGGTCATTCAGGTAGGTGCGGGTGGGCTTGGGGAAGGGGGGGGGACATTGTCGCTTGGCTGTCACTGGTCTGGTCTGGGTTAGCTTGGGGGGGGGGGTACGAGGTCCATGCACCGGTAAGTTACGGGCATCACCATGCTCCTGGCTGGGGCCGTTAGTCCCTCAGCCAGGAGGTGTTGTCCAGGCACCAGGGCTGCCATATATAGCTCACCAACACGGGTAGGGGAGCACGGGCACCATACCTGGATGAGTTCGGCCAGTCAGGACTCTAGCACAGTTGCCAGGGTTCGTAGGTTGTAGGTCCGTACGGGTATCTTCGCCCGGCCCGTCGGGTTGGTTCCTCAGCTGGGTGGCCACGTTAGCCCCTCTTCCAGGGCTGCCACTCATCTCACCGGAGGACCACAGTCCAGGGAGTATCAGGACGTTGCTAGATGGCATAGGTGGCACTTCCCCCCAGGGACTGCGGGTATCAGTGCTGGTTCTGCACGGGCCAGGTTTCCAAGGTTCTCGCACAGGCTCAAGGTGTTTCGCACGGCAGGTTCACCTTCTTCCCCCGCCACAGAGCACGTTCCACTCTGATCTGGTGGTGGGTCAGGTTCGACAGGTGTAGGTAATTCCGGCTTACAGTATGTTTTTGTCGCTCAGGACTTTCGTGACCGTGTGACAGGCGGATTCTGCTCAGTCAGTGTCAGCAAGGTAGGTTCATTTCTGTTACGCAGTCATACGTAGTGGGTACATACTAGGATCTGTCACGTCTATGGATCCGTACAGGCTGAGGTTTCGTTTTTAATTGATTGTAGCCACAATCTTCTCGCCTGTACATTCATACGTCATACGCTGCACGTCACGTACACGCCTATTTTCTACCTACCACGTTCTGTAGGTATTTAGCCCTGAGTGTTCGTTTTTAATTACCTGTTCAGCGCCACAGGTTGCTCGGGCTCGTGCTACACTCACGCAGGGGGTCATGGTCATTAGGTTCTCATGCGCATGTTCTTTCGTTGGCAGCACCACACACCTTTTTCAGTTAGTTAGGTTAGGATTGTTCTGTTCAGGGTAGAGGTGACTTGTCAATTTGTTTTCCTACAGATCGGATCATGTCTCACGTTTCGGAGAGTGATGAATGTGCGTTTATTCCTTCCACTCCGGCCAGGGGCTCGGAGCACGGCAGCACTTCATTGCTGAGAAGCTGGACTATACCCAAGCTCATTGCTGAGCTCCGTCGCAGGGGCATTTCCTTCCCGGCCACAGCCAGGAAAGCTGAGTTGTTCAGACTCCTTTTTCCGACCCCGTCACAGCCACAGCCTTACACCAGTGCAGAGCATGCATTACTAATTACCGCCCTGACTCAAATTCACACGGTTTTAAATACCCTCTCCACTTCTGTCCAGTTGCTACAGGACAGGATGGAGGTGCTGGAAGCCCGCCCAGTCAGTGTGGTAGTGCCAGCAACTCCCGCAGTTCCTGTGCCATCCGGAAGCACGGCAGGTAATACTAGTGGGCCTTTACCTCTGGCAATGCCATCTGCATCAGCCATGTTGCCTTCAGTTTTGCCGGCCCATTTCATTCCGGCCAATCTAAAAAAGGACATTTTAGAGGGTAAGGATGTCAATTTGGCATCCTTACTTATCGCATCACAGGATGTGGTGGAGAACAAGGCATATGCTTGCGGGGAGGTCTCGGTGGTTCTCAAGACTCGGGATCCCCGGCTTAACCGCAAGCTGAGTGTCGCCGAGTTTGTCCTCGCCTTTGGCATTTTCAGAGATGTCATTTGCGCGGTCAGTCCCGGCAGGAGGGAGGAGCTAGACCTCTATCTCCACAAGGTGGTGGACTTGGCCCACAAGTACGGTGGCTCGGCTTTTTATGACTACCACAGGTCATTTTCATCTAAGGTCGCAGCCACGTGGGCCCAGTTTCAGTTGGTTACTTACTGGAGCAATATTGACACCGAGTTGTTTTGCAGACATTTCGCCAGTCAGAAATCTCCGACATGTGCCCACTGTCAGTCAGCTGCCCACACTGCCAACTGGTGTCCTAACCTGGACCACCCCGGGGGTTCTGGGGCAAACAGGCCTGGGCCCAACGGCCCTTCCTCTGGGCCGTCAGGCTTGGTTGACAAACTCGGCAGACCTATACATTTGCTGGGCAAGGCCCAGCTGTGTAACAATTTCAACTACACCACCTGTAATTTCAATCAGTGCAGGTTGCTGCATGTGTGTGCCAACTGTTTCAGGGCCCATCCTAAAACCGCCTGTCCGCTCAAGCCATCCAGTACATCTTGACTAAGCCGTGTCAATGTACCCAGGCTGGAATTCTGGTTAGATCACCACCCATCCCAGGCGCTCAAGCGGTTTTTGGTGGAAGGATTTGTAGAAGGTTTCCACACGGGTTTAATCACCCTTCCTCAGCAATCCCACACTTGTGCCAATTTAGTCTCTGCTGCCACCAATGCTGAGTTGGTGGACATGCTGGTACAGGAGGAGCTGGCCAAAGGGTTCATCATTGGGCCATTCCTGTCCCCGCCTTTCAGCATGTGGAGGGTGAGCCCCATTGGTGTGGTGAAAGGAAAATTTTCTAATAAATACCGTTTGATTTACGATCTGTCGGCTCCTCATTCATCACCTATTCCCAGTTTGAATTCCCTCATACCATCCGAGGAATTCTCCCTGCAATACGCATCGGTTGATTCAGCCATCCAGTGTATTTTACAGTTGGGCAGGGGCGCATGGTTATCCAAGGCTGACATCTCGGACGCCTTCAAACTCCTCCCTATCAAACCATCTCTCTGGCAGTGGCATGGTTTCAAATGGTGGGATTTGTTCTATTTTGCCACCAAGCTGACGTTTGGTTCCAAGAGCAGCCCTTGGATTTTCAACACTTTTGCCTCAGCACTGAACTGGGTTCTATCCTCACAGTTGGGGTACGGCAGTGTCATCCATTACCTGGATGACTTCTTGCTACTGGAGAGCCCAGCACAGGCTCCCCAAGATCTGGCCACTCTCACAGAGTTGTTCAGGGATCTCAACGTTCCCTTGGCTACTCACAAGACGGAGGGGCCTGCCACGGTGATCACTTTTTTAGGGATCACCTTGGACACGGTCCATATGCTGGCCAGTCTGCCGCAGGACAAACTGGTCAGGATTCGTGGGATCATCCACAACCTGATCAGGTCCTCAGGGTGCTTTAAAAGTGAATTGCAGTCCCTTTTAGGCATGCTTAATTTTGCCATGAGGATCATTCCGCAGGGCAGGTCATTTGTGTCCAGACTCCTGGCTCTCCTTCCACTCTTCCAGGACGCTGACTCGGTGCTGCGACTGAAGGCCAATGCCAGGGCAGATCTCCTCATGTGGGATCAGTTCCTGCGTGAGTGGAACGGGATTTCCTTGTTCATTTGTCCTCCTACCACAGTTTCTCCCAGGGTTTTCTCAGATGCAGCTGCATCGGTAGGCTTCTCAGCCATCTTCGGGGACCAGTGGCTCGCAGGCCCCTGGCCTTCGGAGGTGCTGGAGATTCCGGGGTTCTCCCGGACGTCCGCCCTGTGTGAAATTTTTCCCATTGTGGCGGCAGCTTGCACCTGGGGTCCGGGCAGACAGTCATACACCAATTCAACACAAGGATTTAATTGTCAGATTATTAACTGCAGTATTACTGCCCCTTCAAGTTGCTGTCATTAAATGTAAAGCTCATACTGGAGCAGGAGACGCAATATCAATTGGCAAAGCATTAGCTGATGAGCATGCTAAGAATGCGATACATTCTTATGTGCCACCAGTAGTTGCTGCATTCCCATTGATGGAACTTCAAGTTGACTTGAACATTATCTTAGCATTGCAAGATAACTCACCCCACAAATCCACCTGGGCTACAAAAGGTGCAGTTTGTGGTGAGGATGGTTTGTGGCGACTAAAAGAAAAATTGGTTGCACCTCCCACCTTGTTCCCATCCTTATTCCTTTTGAGCCATGGGCCTTGCCATGTCTCAACAGGGGGGATGTGTAGGATGGTGGGGAAGGACTGGTGGGCTCCTGGGTTTCATACATATGCTGCTCATAAAATTACCGAATGTGTGGTATGCCAGAAACATAACATTGGGAAGACAGTACCAACCCCTATGAAGCATGTTCCACATACTGAGGAGCCATTTCAAATAGTGCAAATTGACTTCTCAGATATGCCCCCTTGTGGTCGGTTTAAGTATCTTTTGGCTTGCGTAGATCAATTTTCGGGCTGGTTGGAGGCGTACCCCTGTGTCCGGAATGATGCCCGAACCGTGGTAAAGTGCCTCACCAGGGAATTGATACCTAGATTTGGAATAGGATCCATAATCTCTTCAGATAGAGGTACACATTTTGACAACAAACTAATGGCAGAAGTGGTTAAACTGTTGGGAATGAAGCAGCAGCTACATACCCCTTACAGACCACAGGCAAGTGGCATGGTAGAGCGAAGTAATCAAACTTTAAAGAGGTATTTGGCCAAAGTAACTGCTAATGGGAAAAGTACATGGGTAGAAGCACTGCCTATAGTTCTGGCCACCATTAGAACCACTCCAAAGGAGAAACATGGACTATCCCCATTTGATATCCTGTTTGGGAGACCATCTAAAAGGTTACCTGCAGCCCCTGCATCACCAGGAACAGTGACTTTGATAAATGGTCAAGATGCCATGCTAGACTATGTACACAAATTGGCAAATGTGTTTTCTGATACCTTTTCCAGAGCCAAGGCAGGACAACCAGTGGATACAAGTGAAAGAACTCATGGACTAAAGTCAGGAGACTGGGTGTACATCAAGAATCACACACCTCGGACCACTTTGTCCCCTAGATGGAAAGGACCTTTCCAGATCATTCTAGTGTCTCCCACTGCTGTGAAGCTGAAAGACTATAAGTATTGGGTGCATGGTTCGCATTGCAAGAAAACTGTGGCCCCACCTGAAGTAAGTCAGTATGCTGCTGGCAAGAATTACTCTTTACCCTTACCTTCCAGGTCATCCCCACCGTTAACTCGGGCCCAAGCCAAAAGAAAGCAAAATGAATCTTTTGGGGCCTAAACCGGATGTGAGGCTTTGGAGTATTATCCTCGGAGGTGGAGCAATGGTATGGATTATTGTGATGACATATGAATGGACCTATCAAGAGACAAAGGGTAAGACACAGGATATCCTTCTCTTGAATGCCACCATCTTACAAAAAATCCTACGGTCTGAGAACCTAGTGAGTCCCGAACAAAGATGGAAAAGAGAAGCACATGATTTTCATTCCCAGCTAGCTGAGCCATTTCATAACTCGTTTATATCAATGCACCTGCAGGCAGCAAAAAAGTTGGGTATCAGTGATTGTTGGATATGCACACATGCACCTATCTCGCATAAGACTATGCCACTATTAGGAGTGCCTAGTACTCTGAATGAGATAGAAGAAGGAGCACACTTTAACAATGTAAGCAGGACAATGGCTGACAGGTCGATCTCATTGTTGCTGTTCACTAATTCACCAATAAGAGTTCCTGCAGTTTGTATAAATTTTACTCAAACCTACACCCCTGAACAGCATGCACGAGGGTATAGAGACACCACCCGATCCATAGGAAATTCCAACTGTATGGATGGTGCTGCCATCAGGTACTGGTTTGATGGAAAGGATACTGTATGGAGCACTGATAGATACCGGGAGCTATATGCACACACGCTTCGCCAGGATTCTAGGCAGAATAATATGAAATTATTGATGTGCCTACAGGGGTATAACTTTCAACATGCTTGTTCAGCCCCACCAGGGTATTATTTCATATGTGGTAAAAAGGCCTATACATGGGTTCCCTTAAATTCCATGGGAGTCTGTTACTTTGGAAGAGTTATACCTGCTACCTGGTATATGAGTAATGAGGGGTTTAAGGAAACACAGCTCAATAAGATTCCCAGACATATCTTTAAAAGGGATCTCCCAATTCAGACAATCCCGATAGATGAGGATATCCCTGATCAGGATGATGAGGGAACCATTGATGATGAGGGAACCATTGAGGACCAAGAGGCGGCCCTGGGTAAGGAGGGGGAAGGTGGGATTAGAGAGGTAGAAACTGTTCCTGATGAACCGCCACTTTCCCCTGGGCCCACGGGTAGTAATCCAGGTATAGATTCACATGATAGAGAAATCAAGCCAATATTCTCGATCCCTTGGGTGAATAGATGTTGTATTAAAAAGGCTTTTAGTTTCATCATTGATCTTGCAGATCTTATGGATAATATCACTGCACTATATGATAGGAACTTTATAACCATGGCCACTGAACTAAAAATGATCAAGAGGGAGATTTTACAACACCGGCTGGTGTTGGATTATCTTACTGCCAGTCAGGGAGGAATATGCACCATAGTGGGAACCACTTGTTGTAACTACATTGGAAATGACACTTCGGCTGAAGATGCCATCATTTCACATGTAGAGCAAGTGCAGCGATTGAAAGTCCACTTCCGAAAAGAGCATACTGAGACTGCCTGGATTGGTGAGGGTTGGGAGAGCTGGCTCTCCTGGCTTAATCCTCTCAAGTGGTTTTCTGGTCTCGGAGGATGGCTTTCAGGCATACTACACGGTATACTCTATATTGTTGGTATTATTGTACTTATAATCCTTATAATCAAATGTGCACCTATGTTGTGTAAATGTTGTCTAAAAATAACTACAGGTACTTGTAATGCTATCTGTAAAGCTTGTACTAATACTGGTTCTTTTGAGCCCAAAAGGTCCCGAGCCAGAACTGTTCATGAAATGGTAACCCGAATACCTACAGACCAGCCTAAAGACACAGATCAGCCTAAAGACACAAAGGGAGTTTAAAGGAATACCGAAGAATACGAAACATAGGGGGGACTGTGAAGATATGAAAATATAGCAAAGCATATATATATATCTGTCTTATATTAGCCAGAGTTCCCCTTCAATATAACAATATATTCTTCTTAATGTTTCTGTAATTCTTCTTGTATTGCAACACATGTCTTGTTTGTGTCTTTATGCTCTCCCCTTTGACATGATATGTTCTGCCAGTAATATACTAAAATTCTGGGAATTGGTTGTTGATATTAAAAGTCCCTGTCAAAAGATAATTACTCCCTTGCTATAATCAATCTTAACTTTGTCAAACTAACCTTTCACTTGTTGATATAGTTGGGTCAGAATGACCAAATGTAATGTTGAGCCAATTAACAAAGAATGTATTACGTACATTGTAACTTGGGTGTTTGCCCGCCATTTGATTCAATGTAATAATTTTACTATAAAAGTCTGTATCAGTTTGTATTTGGTATCACACTCCCTTAGAAGATGTGATCCTCTGTACAGTGCGTATTCTGAAGTAAACATACTCTAAAGACGAATGCCGCTTGATGTCCTTTATTTCAAGGCTCAACTTAACAGTTCAGACTCCTTTTTCCGACCCCGTCACAGCCACAGCCTTCCACCAGTGCAGAGCATGCATTACTAATTACCTCCCTGACTCAAATTCACACGGTTTTAAATACCCTCTCCACTTCTGTCCAGTTGCTACAGGACAGGATGGAGGTGCTGGAAGCCCGCCCAGTCAGTGTGGTAGTGCCAGCAACTCCCGCAGTTCCTGTGCCATCCGGAAGCACGGCAGGTAATACTAGTGGGCCTTTACCTCTGGCAATGCCATCTGCATCAGCCATGTTGCCTTCAGTTTCGCCGGCCCATTTCATTCCGGCCAATCTAAAAAAGGACATTTTAGAGGGTAAGGATGTCAATTTGGCATCCTTACTTATCGCATCACAGGATGTGGTGGAGAACAAGGCATATGCTTGCGGGGAGGTCTCGGTGGTTCTCAAGACTCGGGATCCCCGGCTTAACCGCAAGCTGAGTGTCGCCGAGTTTGTCCTCGCCTTTGGCATTTTCAGAGATGTCATTTGCGTGGTCAGTCCCGGCAGGAGGGAGGAGCTAGACCTCTATCTCCACAAGGTGGTGGACTTGGCCCACAAGTACGGTGGCTCGGCTTTTTATGACTACCACAGGTCATTTTCATCTAAGGTCGCAGCCACGTGGGCCCAGTTTCAGTTGGTTACTTACTGGAGCAATATTGACACCGAGTTGTTTTGCAGACATTTCGCCAGTCAGAAATCTCCGACATGTGCCCACTGTCAGTCAGCTGCCCACACTGCCAACTGGTGTCCTAACCTGGACCACCCCGGGGGTTCTGGGGCAAACAGGCCTGGGCCCAACGGCCCTTCCTCTGGGCCGTCAGGCTTGGTTGACAAACTCGGCAGACCTATACATTTGCTGGGCAAGGCCCAGCTGTGTAACAATTTCAACTACACCACCTGTAATTTCAATCAGTGCAGGTTGCTGCATGTGTGTGCCAACTGTTTCAGGGCCCATCCTAAAACCGCCTGTCCGCTCAAGCCATCCAGTACATCTTGACTAAGCCGTGTCAATGTACCCAGGCTGGAATTCTGGTTAGATCACCACCCATCCCAGGCGCTCAAGCGGTTTTTGGTGGAAGGATTTGTAGAAGGTTTCCACACGGGTTTAATCACCCTTCCTCAGCAATCCCACACTTGTGCCAATTTAGTCTCTGCTGCCACCAATGCCGAGTTGGTGGACATGCTGGTACAGGAGGAGCTGGCCAAAGGGTTCATCATTGGGCCATTCCTGTCCCCGCCTTTCAGCATGTGGAGGGTGAGCCCCATTGGTGTGGTGAAAGGAAAATTTTCTAATAAATACCGTTTGATTTACGATCTGTCGGCTCCTCATTCATCACCTATTCCCAGTTTGAATTCCCTCATACCATCCGAGGAATTCTCCCTGCAATACGCATCGGTTGATTCAGCCATCCAGTGTATTTTACAGTTGGGCAGGGGCGCATGGTTATCCAAGGCTGACATCTCGGACGCCTTCAAACTCCTCCCTATCAAACCATCTCTCTGGCAGTGGCATGGTTTCAAATGGCGGGATTTGTTCTATTTCGCCACCAAGCTGACGTTTGGTTCCAAGAGCAGCCCTTGGATTTTCAACACTTTTGCCTCAGCACTGAACTGGGTTCTATCCTCACAGTTGGTGTGCGGCAGTGTCATCCATTACCTGGATGACTTCTTGCTACTGGAGAGCCCAGCACAGGCTCCCCAAGATCTGGCCACTCTCACAGAGTTGTTCAGGGATCTCAACGTTCCCTTGGCTACTCACAAGACGGAGGGGCCTGCCACGGTGATCACTTTTTTAGGGATCACCTTGGACACGGTCCATATGCTGGCCAGTCTGCCGCAGGACAAACTGGTCAGGATTCGTGGGATCATCCACAACCTGATCAGGTCCTCAGGGTGCTCTAAAAGTGAATTGCAGTCCCTTTTAGGCATGCTCAATTTTGCCATGAGGATCATTCCGCATGGCAGGTCATTTGTGTCCAGACTCCTGGCTCTCCTTCCACTCTTCCAGGACGCTGACTCGGTGCTGCGACTGAAGGCCGATGCCAGGGCAGGTCTCCTCATGTGGGATCAGTTCCTGCGTGAGTGGAACGGGATTTCCTTGTTCATTTGTCCTCCTACCACAGTTTCTCCCAGGGTTTTCTCAGATGCAGCTGCATCGGTAGGCTTCTCAGCCATCTTCGGGGACCAGTGGCTCGCAGGCCCCTGGCCTTCGGAGGTGCTGGAGATTCCAGGGTTCTCCCGGACGTCCGCCCTGTTTGAAATTTTTCCCATTGTGGCGGCAGCTTGCACCTGGGGTCCGGGCAGACAGTCATATTTTTTACGGATAACATGGCCACCGCAGAGATCCTGAACAAGGGGAGGTCAGGGTCCCTGTTGATCATGTCGTTCATGCGCAGGTTGACATGGTTAGGACTCAAATTTAGTTTCCAGTTCCAAGGGGAGTTCATTAGTGGGGCCTTCAATGGGGATGCGGACGCGTTATCCAGAGCTGATTTTCAGCGTTTCTTTTCGCAGCATCCGGAGGCAGATCCCAGGGGCCTGCCAGTGCCACCATTTGCCCAGCTGTTGTTGGATTGAAGGCGCTCAGGGCTCAGGCGGCGTGCTTAATCAACGCATCTTTGTCCAGAAACACACTCCGAGCGTACAGGACGGCGTGGAAGTGTTTCCATGGCTTCACGACTCTTTTTCCATGCGATGAGGGGTGCAGTATTGAGTACATATTGGCGTTCATGGCCCATTGTCATGATAAGTTGTCGTTGTCATATAACACCATCAAGTTGTATCTCGCAGGCGTCCAACATTTCTCTTCCCTGCTTCATCCTGCATTCCCATCTTTTTTTGCAGCTCACCCCATCAGGGCCATGCTCAAAGGTATACAGAAGACGCAGGGGAGACCTTCGGTCTGTTTCGGGGGCTAGCTGATGTACTTTCCCTCTCGCCCTTTGGGATGGGTCCCAGTCTGGTCCTCAAAGCAGCTGCGTACCTCTGTTATTTCGGGTTCCTCAGACCGGGGGAGGTCTCCCGAGCGGGGCGTCAGGCTCCCGTGCTCCGCAAAGGTGATCTCACCAGGTGGCCAGATCATTTCGTGCTCCAACTCCCCAACAATAAGAATTGCCAGGTGGGTCAAGGTTTTGTGGTAAAATACTACAAAACCAACACGGCCTGGTGTCCAGTGGAAGTGTTGGACCAGCTCACGGGCTTATTCTTGTCAGCACCTTCCGACAGCCCGTTGCTCCCATTTCCTTCACAGGGTCTATCCTCCAGCCAGTTCATTTCCCACATCAGGATTCTGATTGGCAGGATGGGGTTAAACCCTAGACAGTTCTCGGGTCACTCCTTTAGGATTGGGGCCGCATCGGCGGCATCTAAGCAGGGGGTCCCTTCCCATGTCATCAAATACATGGGTCGCTGGCGGTCATCCTGCTACAGCAGGTATATCCCAGATCCTTACGTAGAGGTCAAACGTGCTTTTACCATGTTATTGGATTAGTTGTTATTATCTGTTGGTTTCATTAAATATATTATCCATACCTACTCTGTGTCTCTTTGGCCTCTTTTTAGCATACTCTCACGGGCGACCATGGCACACCTCAGGTCGCTAGGGTCGGGGGGGATCTTGCTTCCATCCAGTATCCAGACTCTGACTACAAGTTAGAAGGCTAGCCATTGGCTAGCCTGTATTTGTAGGAGGAGTGTGGGGCTACATAACTGCCACCTCCTCCCTCCCTTCCTCGTCGGCGTCATTCCAGGTTCCCTCCCACCCGTTCCCCTTTTTTATTCAATCAAACTCAGGGTATGCCCTCTTTTTAGCATACTCTCACGGGCGACCATGGCACACCTCAGGTCGCTAGGGTCGGGGGGGATCTTGCTTCCATCCAGTATCCAGACTCTGACTACAAACATAGTCTATATATATAAAAAATTGCACTAAGATTTTTATCAAATACACAAAATAAATTTGTACACGTCTTCAAAGAATGAGCACATGAAAAGAAAAAAGAATACATAATATACCAACTGCCAGAAAAGATTAATTGGAACACACTATAAATCAGACAAAAAGTCGGATGTGAGTGTGAATAACAATGGAACCCAACATGTTTCGGAAAAATTAAGCCCAATGAAGCCCCTGGCTACGCTAACCTGTACCTGGGGGAATGGGAGCGATCAATCTTCAGACATGAGGATCTCTCAATGTACCTGTGCCACATTACCATGTGGCACAGGTACATCGATGACATCTTCATCGATGAGTTGCCAGAACTTTGGCTGGAAGCCAAACAGTGGGGACACTGTGTGGAGAGTGAACAAATTTTGCTTTTTTGACTGCTGGTGATTGCTGGATTGCATTTTTAGGTTCTTTCTGGGCCTTTTTCTTTTATCTTTTTAATACCCTTTCTGACACTTTTTAAACAGTTTTTTTTTTCTTTCCTTCCTTCAGATTACTAATTAAGGGGAGTGTTTAATTGCTCCCAGGTGCTTGAGGCCTATATAAGTTTGTGTAAAGCACATGTGAAATTGCCAGAATTTTGGTTGGAAGCCAAACAGTGGGGACACTGTGTGGAGAGTGAACAAATTTAGCTTTTTTGACTGCTGGTGATTGCTGGATTGCATTTTTAGGTTCTTTCTGGGCCTTTTTCTTTTATCTTTTTAATACCCTTTCTGACACTTTTTAAACAGTTTTTTTTTTCTTTCCTTCCTTCAGATTACTAATTAAGGGGAGTGTTTAATTGCTCCCAGGTGCTTGAGGCCTATATAAGTTTGTGTAAAGCACATGTGAAATTGCCAGAATTTTGGTTGGAAGCCAAACAGTGGGGACACTGTGTGGAGAGTGAACAAATTTAGCTTTTTTGACTGCTGGTGATTGCTGGATTGCATTTTTAGGTTCTTTCTGGGCCTTTTTCTTTTATCTTTTTAATACCCTTTCTGACACTTTTTAAACAGTTTTTTTTTTCTTTCCTTCCTTCAGCTTACTAATTAAGGGGAGTGTTTAATTGCTCCCAGGTGCTTGAGGCCTATATAAGTTTGTGTAGAGCTCATCGTGAGCCTGCTCATCTTTGAGACTGGTTGAACTCTGTCCAAGTGGAACTATTCTAAGTGGTGAGTTAAAACCAGAGTTGAAAACAGGGGTTAAGACAGGAGTCTTCAAACCTGTGACATCTTAAACTTCCTACAAGCAATTATTTTGTAACTGGGAAATGAGTGCTAGCAGGGTTGGAGGTTTTGCTCAGTGCACAGTGTGCCACATGTATGCAAAATTGGTGCAACTGCTCCAGGATGGATACCGCTGTGACAGATGTGAGCGGGTTGCCCTTCTGGAAGCTCACATTAGAGATCTGGAGGAGCAAGTTGCAACACTGGGCAGAAAGGACAACCTTGAAAGGGGTGCTCTGTTCGCTCAGCAGGTGGTCAGTAGGGGTGATGTGGAGGGTGGAGGGGCAAGTCAGGATTATCAGATAGGAAGATGGGTTAATGTAGTTAGAGGGAGTGGAAGGGGCTCGCGGAAAAGGAAGGCCAGTCCTGTATTTGTGCATCAAAACAAATTTGCCAAGTTGGGTGAAGATGTGGAGGTGGCAAACACAGAGGTGGCAGCCCTAGATGTCACTGCTACCCCTAACAGCCGGGAGAGCAGACCATCTAGTAGAGGTGGTGAGGGGAGTGGAGGTAGGCCTAGACAGTTGGTGGTAATAGGGGATTCTATAATCAGAAGGACTGATAGAATAATTTGTCGCACGGATTGCCTCAACCGAATGTTTTGCTGTCTCCCTGGTGCTAGGGTTCGGCATGTGGTGGACCGGGTGGATAAATTACTTGGAGGGGCTGGGCATGACCCAGCTGTCTTGGTCCACGTTGGAACCAATGACAGTATACATGGAAGGTGGAGGCTCCTTAAGAATCAATTTAAAGAACTAGGCTGCAAGTTGAAGGGAAGGACCTCCAAGGTGATATTCTCTGAAATATTGCCTGTGCCATGTGCAACACAGGAAAGGCAGGGGGCGATTAGAGAGCTGAATGCATGGCTAAAGACCTGGTGTAGAGAAGAGGGATTTGGGTTTCTAGAGCACTCGGCTGACTTTTCATTGGGGTGCAACCTATATGCTAATGACGGTTTGCACTTGAATGGAAGGGGGTCTGCTGTGCTGGGGAAGAGGTTTATGGGAAGGCTGGAGGAGTATTTAAACTAGGATTGAGGGGGAGGGTGAACTAGAATTACATCGGGCAGACAGGTTAGCTAGGGGTCTGACATTAATTGAGGGTGGAATGGGAATAGATGGGGGGAGGGTTATGGCAGGTGACAGGACATTTCCCATGTTGCAAACTGCCATTGGAAACTATAGTGCCACCTGTACTACTAAAAATGATATGAAAAACACCAGAGCAAAATGTAGTAATGCATTAAAGTGTTTGTTCACCAATGCCAGAAGTCTGACAAGCAAAATAGGTGAGTTGGAAGCTCTGGTGCATGAGGAGAGCTATGATGTAATTGGTATTGCTGAAACTTGGCTTCAATCTTCACATGACTGGGCTATTAATATTCCTGGCTATGCACTCTTTCGGAGAGACAGAGTAAATAGGAAAGGTGGAGGGGTCTGTCTCTATGTGAGAAGTGATCTCAAAGCAAGCGTGAAAGAGGACCTGGTTGATGGAGAGTGTGATGAGTCTGAAGCATTATGGGTAGAACTGCATATAGATGTGCGTAGTTCTAAGTTAATCATTGGGGTTTGTTATAGACCACCCAATGTTCACGAGGAGGTGGAGACTCAGCTCCTTGCACAGATGGAAAGGGCTGCAAGGGCTGGGACGGTGATAATAATGGGGGATTTTAACTACCCAGAAATTGACTGGAGTAATGGCACTGCTGGGACAGTTAAAGGGCAAAAATTTATAAACCTATTACAGGACAATTTTATGGTCCAGTTTATTGAGGCCCCAACCAGGAATGATGCTCTGCTGGATTTGGTAATCTCAAACCATGCAGAGCTTATTACTAATGTTCAGATAAAGCAACACCTGGGTAACAGTGATCATAACATGATTTCATTTGATGTTAGCTGTAAGCAAGAAATACATACAGGAAAGATAAAAACGCTCAACTTCAAGAGAGCAAATTTTCCAAGGATGAGGGCTGTTCTCCAGGACTTGGACTGGGAGGGAATATTGGCATCAATGAGCACAGAACAGAAATGGGAATTCTTCAAAAAGACTGTCTGGGACCTCACTGCAAAGTATATTCCCATGGGCAATAAGTTTAAAAGGCTTAAAATAAAACCTATGTGGCTCACGGTCAAAGTTAAAAAAGCTATGAACAATAAGAAAAGAGCTTTTAAAAATATATAAAAGTGAAGGAACACTAGTGTTGTTT
Organism: Lithobates sylvaticus; assembly: GCA_028564925.1. Classification (NCBI taxonomy): domain Eukaryota; kingdom Metazoa; phylum Chordata; class Amphibia; order Anura; family Ranidae; genus Lithobates; species Lithobates sylvaticus. Next base: position 179,930,756 of record CM053028.1, on the reverse strand, counting down.
AAATGTTACAAAGAATTTAACAGAATATGTAAAAAGGAAATCAAGGATGCAAAAATTCAAAACGAACAGATTGCAACAGATAGTAGGACAAACCCAAAAAAATTCTTCAAATATATTAATAGTAAAAAGGTCAGGTCTGAGCATGTAGGCCCTTTACAAAATAATCTAGAGTGGGTGACAGGGGACAAAGAGAAGGCTAATTTATTAAATACTTTCTTCAGCTCTGTGTATACAAAGGAGCATGGGGGAGCTCATGTCCATAATGGGGGTGGTATTGACACAGCCCCGAAGGATCCACAATGGCTCAAAAGTGATATGGTCCAGAAATATTTAGACAGAATAAAGGTGGATAAAGCACCTGGACCAGATGGCATCCACCCACGGATCTTAAAAGAATTGAGCTCTGTAATTTCAAAGCCATTGTATTTAATTTTTAGGGACTCATTAATGACGGGAATAGTACCACTGGATTGGCGCAGGGCAAACGTGGTGCCTATATTTAAAAAGGGAACAAAGTCTTTACCATGTAACTATAGACCTGTTAGTTTAACTTCTATAGTTGGGAAGATAATGGAGAGATTAATAAAAGACCACATAGACGTGTTCTTGCTGGAAAAAAACATTTTAAGCAACAGACAGCATGGGTTCATGAAAGACAGAAGTTGTCAGGCAAACCTGATTTCTTTTTATGAAGAGGTAGGTAAAACCTTGGACAGAGGCGTGGCGGTGGACGTGGTATACTTGGATTTTGCAAAAGCGTTCGATACAGTTCCCCACACACGGCTCATGTGTAAGGTAAGGTCTACAGGTTTGGAAATATCGGTTTGTAAATGGATAGAAAACTGGCTAAAAGACAGAATTCAGAGAGTAGTGGTTAATGATTCTTACTCTGAATGGTCTAAGGTTATCAGTGGTGTACCCCAAGGTTCAGTGCTGGGACCCTTACTTTTTAATATCTTTATAAATGATATTGGGTCTGGGATCAAAAGTAACATTTCTGTCTTTGCAGATGACACCAAGCTATGCAGTGAAATAACGTCCTTACAGGAGGTCTCCAATTTACAGGCCGACATCAATGCTCTGTCTAATTGGGCGACTATGTGGCAGATGAGGTTTAATGTTGATAAATGTAAAGTTATGCACTTGGGGGCTAAGAATATGCATGCATCATACATGCTAGGGGGAGTACAACTGGGGGAATCCGTAGCGGAGAAGGATCTGGGGGTTTTGGTAGATCATAAGCTCAATAATAGCATGCAATGTCAAGCTGCGGTTTCCAAAGCAAGCAAAGTCCTTTCTTGTATTAAGAGAGGTATGGACTCCAGAGAGAGAGATATCATTTTGCCCCTGTTCAAATCATTAGTAAGACCTCATCTGGAATATGCAGTTCAGTTTTGGGCACCAGTTCTCAAAAAGGATATCGGAGAACTGGAGAAAGTGCAGAGAAGGGCAACCAAACTGATAAGAGGCATGGAGGAGCTCAGCTATGAGGAAAGATTAGAGGAACTGAATTTATTCACTCTTGAGAAGAGGAGAATAAGGGGGGATATTATCAACATGTACAAATATATAAGGGGTCCATATAGTAAACTTGGTGTTGAGTGATTCACTTTACGGTCAACACAGAGGACAAGGGGGCACTCTTTACGTCTAGAGGAAAAGAGATTTCATCTCCAAATACAGAAAAGTTTCTTCACAGTAAGAGCTGTGAAAATGTGGAATAGACTCCCTGCAGAGGTGGTTCTGGCTAACTCAGTAGATTGCTTTAAGAAAGGCCTTGATACTTTCCTAAATGTACATAATATAACTGGGTACTGACATTTATAGGTAAAGTTGATCCAGGGATAATCCGATTGCCTCTCGGGGGATCAGGAAGGGATTTTTTTTCCCCTGCTGTAGCAGATTGGAGCATGCTCTTTTGTTTTTTTTTTTGCCTTCCTCTGGATCAACTGTGGGTATAATATTGGGTTTATTAGATTGTACGATATATTTTATTTTTATTTATTATTTCTTTTTTTTTTATGGTTGAACTGGATGGACTTGTGTCTTTTTACGGCCTAGCTAACTATGTAACTATCGTCTGGGACGGACCGGTATCTTTACTGGACGACTGAACAAAAATGAGTTTAATCTCAAATTTACTATGTGTCACCACATGTCCAGGATTACTTTCCTGGACGTCGAGATTTTCAAAAATAATTATAATATGCTATCATGTAAACTGTTCAGGAAAGCTACTGCAGGTAATACCATCCTGCACTCGTCCAGTTTTCATCCAAGGTCCCTAGTAAATTCCATCCCCTATGGACAATATTTACGCATCAAGCGTAATTGTTCCAATTATGATGATTTCAAGCATGAGGCCAATAATCTAAAAAAACAGTTGCTTCACCATGGATACAGCCACAAAAGTCTCAAGAAAGCATTTAATCGAGTAAATGCCAGCAACAGATGTACTTTACTAGCCCAAAAAAAGAAAAAACAAGATAATAATGTAGGTACTAGAATTATCACGACCTATACTAGTGAACATGTTAAGGTACACACCATTTGCAAAAAATACTGGCACTTGCTAACATCAGATCCCACCATAGGGCTCTTTCTACCACCCACTACCTTGGTTACATATAGATGAGCCAAGTCTATAGGTGACCTTCTAGTTCAAAGCGAATTTAAGGGTCCAGCTAGAGGAGACCCTTGCAAAACCACAGGGACCTATCCCTGTGGTTCTTGCACGTACTGCAAATACATGGACGCTAGGAAAATTATCTATCTACCTAATGGCATGCGATACAGGCCCAGGCACTATTCAAATTGCCAAACTACTGGAGTGGTTTACATTATTTTATGTAGTTGCACTTGCTTCTACGTGGGCAAAACCATCCAAAAGCTATGGCAGAGAATTTACCGGCATATAAAAGTCATGCAGACCAGTGATCCAGATACTACACTGGGCAGACATGTCGCTTCAACACACAATGGAATTTTTCCCAGGGTCTCTGTAGTAGTATTGGATCGATTACATCCCAGTATTCGAGGGGGGGACTTTGATAAATATCTGTTACAGCTTGAGCTCAAGTGGATATCAAATTTAGATGCTACTAGACCCCCAGGTTTGAATGAAGCATTCAACCTGAAGCCTTTTCTACCAGGCTTTTCTACAGGTGGCTTTGACAGGGATCTTTAATAAAAGTATATCTCTGGGGGGCGTGGCTTGCCGTGAGGAGAGATGGCCGCTTAACCCGATCGCTCCGTCTGACCGTAGCCCTATCTTTGCCCTAATGGGGACTCCGCACCTTATTTCTGCCTTACCCAGCATGGGGACAGCCTCCCGCACCTCGTCGGCTTCTCGTTCCAGATCCCCGAGGCGTAACGGGGAACAGCACAGCCAAGGCATTCCGGAACTCTCCAGGCCTCACAGATCCAATATGGCGGCGAATACCTCAGCCGCCTCACAGACGCAAGGAAACATTCTTCTGACGCCGTCCTTACCGCCACCAGCGACGATGGCGGGTACACCTCAACATCCAACCTTACAAGACATCCGTGCGGTAGCAACGGACATTAAGGACACATTCACCGCCGCCATCATAGACCTGAGACGGGAACTGCAGGCTATGGCGGGAAGGATGCAAGAAGTGGAACAGAAATCGGCTGTTCATAACACCGTTCTGAGGAAAGTGACTGCCATGGTAAGCACACACTCCATGCAATTGAGAGACATCCAAAGACAAGTCGAGGATCTCGACAATAGGGGAAGAAGGCACAATTTGAGGGTGAGAGGCTTACCTGAAAGCGTTGATAATACGCAGCTTATTGCCACGGTGTCGGCCATTTTCAACCACCTGCTAGATAAACATAGTACTGAAGCCATCGATATGGATCAGATCCATAGGGCCCTTAGACCCAAGGGGAGGGACACAGATCCCCCCAGAGATGTTATCTGCTTTGTCAATAATTATAAGCTGAAGGAAGACATACTAAAGCAAGCCAGAGTTAAACGGTCCCTGGAATATGAGGGCCACAGAATCTCTATATACCAGGACCTCTCTGCAATAACCCTCCGACACAGGAAAGATTTACGCCCGTTGTTAGAGGTACTACAATCAAAAAATATCTTGTATCGCTGGAAGTTTCCTTTTGCCCTTGCGGCTACTAACCAAGGGTGTACTGCAATTCTACGATCCCCTGAAGATCTGGATTCATTCGGTCAGATCCTCGACATTCCGTATACCCGGTACCGAATTGGTATGCAGAATTTCAAATATCTACCCTGCATATTCAGGCTCGCGGTACAGATCAGATGGAAATGCAGGCCTCACACTTCAGAAGAAGCAGATCTCCATCTACAACGAGATTGAACACCAATGAAACACCACCCTCGCAACCTTACAGCCCTACGGCAGCTCCACTTCTACGAAGAGCCCGCAGAGACCGTTAGACAAATGATTCACCCTGAATCTTTGGATCAGCTCACTTTCAACCGTTAATTGTCCTCATTAGGGATGGGCCCGGTGCTCGATGCGAACCCATGTTCGCATCGAGCACCGGGCGTTCGCTCGCTCGGCGAGCCCAGAACTATTTTGGCCGCTCGCATCACATTCGTGTGATGCGGGCGGCCCCGCAATGCATTGCGGCCGGCGCGGCCGGCGCAGTGCATTGCTGGCTGATGACTGGCCAAGCATGCACTGTGACCCCGCATGCTTGGCCAATCACAGCGCCGGAAAACTCGGAGAGCCATAATTGGCTACAGGCAGGACGCCTGTAGCCAATTACAGCTCAGGGGCTTTAGTACACGCCCCACCATTTAAAAGGCCGCCACGCCGTCGGCGCCGGTCACATGAGTTCCGGCTTTAGGAGAGATCAGGCTGATTCTGTGTCTTTGCTAGATTCATTCAGATAGAAAGATTTGCTCTACTTTGCTAAACCATTGACTATTTATTTGCTAAACCATTGCTACCTGTCATTGATCGTCCATTGCTGCTGGTTAGTGTGTTATTAGCTGCTGCTGGGGATTAGTCTGGTGCGTGTTTTACTGTTAGTACAGTATTTCAGTAGTACCAACCGCACAGCATTGCACCCCAAAAGCACCCATAGGACTTCTAGTGTGTTAGTGGCAGCAAACAGAGCTCCTATATTTTCTTCCTAGAAGCACCCATAGGACTTCTACTGTGTTAGTGGCATCACACAGAGTTCCTATATTTTCTTCCCAGAAGCACCCATAGGACTTGTACTGTGTTAGTGGCATCACACAGAGTTCCTATATTTTCTTCCCAGAAGCACCCATAGGACTTCTAGTGTGTTAGTGGCATCACACAGAGCTCCCATATTTTCTTCCCAGAAGCACCCATAGGACTTCTACTGTGTTAGTGGCATCACACAGAGTTCCTATATTTTCTTCCCAGAAGCACCCATAGGACTTGTACTGTGTTAGTGGCATCACACAGAGTTCCTATATTTTCTTCCCAGAAGCACCCATAGGACTTGAACTGTGTTAGTGGCATCACACAGAGTTCCTATATTTTCTTCCCAGAAGCACCCATAGGACTTGTACTGTGTTAGTGGCATCACACAGAGTTCCTATATTTTCTTCCCAGAAGCACCCATAGGACTTCTAGTGTGTTAGTGGCATCACACAGAGTTCCTATATTTTCTTCCCAGAAGCACCCATAGGACTTGTACTGTGTTAGTGGCATCACACAGAGTTCCTATATTTTCTTCCCAGAAGCACCCATAGGACTTGTACTGTGTTAGTGGCATCACACAGAGTTCCTATATTTTCTTCCCAGAAGCACCCATAGGACTTGTACTGTGTTAGTGGCATCACACAGAGTTCCTATATTTTCTTCCCAGAAGCACCCATAGGACTTCTAGTGTGTTAGTGGCATCACACAGAGTTCCTATATTTTCTTCCCAGAAGCACCCATAGGACTTGTACTGTGTTAGTGGCATCACACAGAGTTCCTATATTTTCTTCCCAGAAGCACCCATAGGACTTCTAGTGTGTTAGTGGCATCACACAGAGCTCCCATATTTTCTTCCCAGAAGCACCCATAGGACTTCTAGTGTGTTAGTGGCATCACACAGAGCTCCCATATTTTCTTCCCAGAAGCACCCATAGGACTTCTAGTGTGTTAGTGGCATCACACAGAGCTCCCATATTTTCTTCCCAGAAGCACCCATAGGACTTCTAGTGTGTTAGTGGCATCACACAGAGCTCCCATATTTTCTTCCCAGAAGCACCCATAGGACTTCTACTGTGTTAGTGGCATCACACAGAGTTCCTATATTTTCTTCCCAGAAGCACCCACAGGACTTCTAGTGTGTTAGTGGCATCACACAGAGCTCCTATATTTTCTTTGCAGAAGCACCCATAGGACTTCTAGTGTGTTAGTGGCATCACACAGAGCTCCTATATTTTCTTCTCAGCAGCACCCACAGGACTTCTAGTGTGTTAGTGGCATCACACAGAGCTCCTATATTTTCTTTGCAGAAGCACCCATAGGACTTCTAGTGTGTTAGTGGCATCACACAGAGCTCCTATATTTTCTTCTCAGCAGCACCCACAGGACTTCTAGTGTGTTAGTGGCATCACACAGAGCTCCTATATTTTCTTCTCAGCAGCACCCACAGGACTTCTAGTGTGTTAGTGGCATCACACAGAGCTCCTATATTTTCTTTGCAGAAGCACCCATAGGACTTCTAGTGTGTTAGTGGCACCACACAGAGTTCCTATATTTTCTTCCCAGAAGCACCCATAGGACTTGTACTGTGTTATGCGGCGTACACACGAAGGGACAATCCCGCGGGATTATCCGCTGGACTGAAGTCCAGCGGATAATCCCCTCGTGTGTGGGCGCCGGCAGACTTTTTGGCGCCAAAGTCCGGCGGACTTTTTGGCGCCAAAGATTTAAGTTTGGTTTTAAAATTATCCGCTGGACTTGGCAGTCCGGCGGACAATCCCGCCGTTAGTTGGCAAGTCCGCGGGACTTTTGAAATGAACGGACTTGCCGCTCATTGGCAAGTCCGTTCATTTAGCACGTGACTTCAGGTTACGTAGCTAGCGTAGGCAGTTACTGCCGCCGCGCTAGCTCCGTGAACTGGCATGGATTTAAAGGGACTCCCCACGCCGAAAAAACGGCGTGGGGGTGCCCCCCAAATCCATGTCAGACCCTCATCCGAGCACGCAGCCTGGCAGGCCAGGAAAGGGGTGGGGACGAACGAGCGCCCCCCCCTCCTGAGCCGTACCAGGCCGCGTGCCCTCAACATGGGGGGTGCCCTGGGGAAAGGGGGGCCGTGCGGCCCCCCCACCCCAAAGCACCTTGTCCCCATGTTGATGAGGACAAGGGCCTCTTACCGACAACCCTGGCCGTTGGTTGTCGGGGTCTGCGGGCGGGGGCTTATCGGAATCTGGGAACCCCCTTTAATAAGGGGGCCCCCAGATCCCGGCCCCCCACCCTATGTGAATGAGTATGGGGTACGATGTACCCCTACCCATTCACCTAAGGTGTAAAATGTAAAGTACAAAAACACACACACTTTTGAAAAAATATTTTATTGCACTGCTCCGGGGGTCTTCTTCCGTCTTGGGGGTCTTCTCGCCGGACTCCTCCGCTCTCTTCTGCTCTTTTACCTAGCTCTTTCACGAACGGAGGAGTCCGGCTACCTTCTTCGTCGTCGCCGTCGTCGTCTGGGGTCTCGATCCGCCTTCGAGGGTCTTCCGGGGTCTCTTCTGTTCTTGCGGCGGTCGTCGTCTTCCGCGCCGCCGGCGCCTTCTTCTTCTTCTTGTCCTTCTTGTTCTTCTTCCGATGTTGACCCGATGCTCTCTCTGCCCGGAATGCCTGTGCCGCTCTGCGCTGGGACTTATATAGGGACATGGGGGACAGGGTCACATGTTCATGTCACATGGTGACCCCGCCCCCTTGCGATGTCACAAGGATGCTGGGACTGTGACATCGCAAGGGGGCGGGGTCACCATGTGACATGAACATGTGACCCTGTCCCCCATGTCCCTATATAAGTCCCAGCGCAGAGCGGCACAGGCATTCCGGGCAGAGAGAGCATCGGGTCAACATCGGAAGAAGAAGAAGAACAAGAAGGACAAGAAGAAGAAGGCGGCGCCGGCGGCGCGGAAGACGACGACCGCCGCAAGAACAGAAGAGACCCCCGGAAGACCCCGAAGGCGGATCGAGACCCCCAGACGACGGCGGCGACGACGAAGAAGGTAGCCGGACTCCTCCGTTCGTGAAAGAGCTAGGTAAAAGAGCAGAAGAGAGCGGAGGAGTCCGGCGAGAAGACCCCCAAGACGGAAGAAGACCCCCGGAGCAGTGCAATAAAATATTTTTTCAAAAGTGTGTGTGTTTTTGTACTTTACATTTTACACCTTAGGTGAATGGGTAGGGGTACATCGTACCCCATACTCATTCACATAGGGTGGGGGGCCGGGATCTGGGGGCCCCCTTATTAAAGGGGGTTCCCAGATTCCGATAAGCCCCCGCCCGCAGACCCCGACAACCAACGGCCAGGGTTGTCGGGAAGAGGCCCTTGTCCTCATCAACATGGGGACAAGGTGCTTTGGGGTGGGGGGGCCGCACGGCCCCCCTTTCCCCAGGGCACCCCCCATGTTGAGGGCACGCGGCCTGGTACGGCTCAGGAGGGGGGGGCGCTCGTTCGTCCCCACCCCTTTCCTGGCCTGCCAGGCTGCGTGCTCGGATGAGGGTCTGACTTGGATTTGGGGGGGAACCCCCACGCCGTTTTTTTGGCGTGGGGATTCCCTTTAAATCCATGCCAGCTTACGGAGATAGCGCGGCGGCATTTACTGCCTACGCTAGCTACGTAACCTGAAGTTACGTTCGAAATGAACGGACTGCTCCGTGTGTGGGCAAGTCCGTTCATTTTCAAAAGTCCCGCGGACTTTTGGCCGGCGGATTATCCGCTGGAGAAGTCCGTGCGTGTGTGGGCAAGTCCACACGCTCGGAAAGTCCAGCGGACCTAGCAGGAAAGTCCCGCGGGATTGTCCGCTGTACTAAGTCCGCCGGCAAAAGTCCGCACGTGTGTACGCGGCATAAGTGGCATCACACAGAGTTCCTATATTTTCTTCCCAGAAGCACCCATAGGACTTCTAGTGTGTTAGTGGCATCACACAGAGTTCCTATATTTTCTTCCCAGAAGCACCCATAGGACTTGTACTGTGTTAGTGGCATCACACGGAGTTCCTATATTTTCTTCCCAGAAGCACCCATAGGACTTCTAGTGTGTTAGTGGCATCACACAGAGCTCCCATATTTTCTTCCCAGAAACACCCATAGGACTTCTAGTGTGTTAGTGGCATCACACAGAGCTCCTATATTTTCTTCTCAGCAGCACCCACAGGACTTCTAGTGTGTTAGTGGCATCACACAGAGCTCCTATATTTTCTTTGCAGAAGCACCCATAGGACTTCTAGTGTGTTAGTGGGATCACACAGAGCTCCTATATTTTCTTCTCAGCAGCACCCACAGGACTTCTAGTGTGTTAGTGGCATCACACAGAGCTCCTATATTTTCTTTGCAGAAGCACCCATAGGACTTCAATTGTGTGTTAGTGGCATCACACAGAGCTCCTATATTTTCTTCTCAGCAGCACCCACAGGACTTCTAGTGTGTTAGTGGCATCACACAGAGCTCCTATATTTTCTTTGCAGAAGCACCCATAGGACTTCTAGTGTGTTAGTGGCATCACACAGAGATCCTATATTTTCTTCTCAGCAGCACCCACAGGACTTCTAGTGTGTTAGTGTCATCACACAGAGCTCCTATATTTTCTTTGCAGAAGCACCCATAGGACTTCTACTGTGTTAGTGGCATCACACAGAGTTCCTATATTTTCTTCCCAGAAGCACCCACAGGACTTCTAGTGTGTTAGTGGCATCACACAGAGCTCCTATATTTTCTTTGCAGAAGCACCCATAGGACTTCTAGTGTGTTAGTGGCATCACACAGAGCTCCTATATTTTCTTCTCAGCAGCAACCACAGGACTTCTTTTTTTTTAATTATATAATCTTTATTTGTTTTCTTCATACATAAAAAAAGCAGCAAAAATACATACACACATTTAATTTCCATAAACTCGTTTTCTCACAGTTTGCTAAAAAACGAAAAGAGAAGAAAGGATAAAATTGCCATTAACCTGCAGTTCTTTTGTACCTCCCTCCTTTCTTTGGTTACTTCTATTGTGTTTCCTTCTTTTCTTGTCTCATTCCCCTTACTTCTATGCTCTCTTTATCCCCTCTATTTTACCTATACAGTATTTTTCCCTGTTTAGTCTCCCTCCCCATTATCCATTACATTGGGCATCCCTGCTTGTCCATCCATGTTTTCCACAATTTTACAAATTCTTTCGTATTTCCTCTCCTCGTATATACCGTTCTTTCCCTCCATATTGTTTCTATTATTAATCTCGCCCATTCTCTTTCCGTTGGGGGTTTTTCAGCCTGCCATCTTTGCGCTATTAGCTTTCTTGCTTGGAATAGACATCTCATCACTGCCTTGGTTACCCAGGGGCCTCCGACTATTCCTTCGTCCAGCCCTAGTATACACAGTCTAGGACTCATTTCTAATCTCGCGTTGTAGACTGTGTTCAATGTATCGAGAATTTCTGACCAATAACGAAACAATTTCGGGCATTTCCACATCATATGTGCTAGGTCTCCAGTGTCTTGGCACCTGGGGCACCTGGCGTCCTTTCTCCACCCGAAATCAAAGAGTCTCTTAGGAGTGTAATATGTCCTATGTAATAACATCAGGTATGAGACCCTTTGTGCGGGCGAGACCGACACCATGTGTCCCTTCTCAAGTATTCTCAGCCATTGTTCATCTGACAGGGTTCCAAATTCTTTTTCCCACTTCCTTCTGCTCTTAAGTCGTACTGGGCTTTCTACACTGCCTTCACATATGTATGGGTAAATTTCTGCTATGAATCCTTTGGTCTTGTCTTGAGAGCCTATTTTTTGATATACCGGAGAGTTGACCCAATTTGGTCCTTGTTTCGCAAATTGCCTATTTAAGGCATGCCTGATTTGTAAATATTTATAAAATGAGTGTTTCGGTAGGTCGTAGTCTGTTCTTAGTGCAGTGAATGTCTTTAGTGTCTTTCCCTCGTATAGTTGAGTTAGTTTAACTATCCCCTTTGTCTCCCACTCTTTAAACTTCCCTATCTTGTCCACTTCCTCCAGGTTCTTATTATTCCAGAGGGGAGTATGTTTTGTCATGCCCTCCAACCCTTTTACTGCTTTTAATGCTTTCCAGACTTTTAGCACAAGCCTCACTGTGGGGTTTCTATAATAAAATGAGTTTGCCTCAAGAGCCTCTATTATTGATCTATGCGGAGTACCTGCAATCATTAGATCCTTATTACCTCCTCCAACCCCCCCTATATGTTGTAGTTGGGCGGCTAGGAAGTAGCTTCGTGGATGCGGCAGTGCCATCCCGCCCTTTCTTGTTCCTAGTTGTAGTATTTGTAAACCTATCCTAGGCTGGCCTCCTTTCCATATAAGTTCTCTAAACAGCGTGTCAATTTTCCTGAACCATTTTTTATCTATCCATGTTGGGCAGTTGTGCATCAGATACAGAAGCTGTGGCTGCCACAGCATCTTAATCAAATTACATCTCCCCGCGACCGATAATGGGAGGCGTCTCCAGATTGCAATTTTAGATTTAAATTTAGCTAGTAATGGCACAATATTATCGTTGATGTAATTATTAGGGTTCTTCTTTATATTTACACCTAGATATTTAATTTGTTCGACCACTTCTAGCTGTAGGCTATCCGGTGTCCTCTGGTTCCCTGGGGGGTCTATGGGCATTAGTGCAGATTTTTCCCAGTTTATGGTCAGCCCTGAAATTTTCCCGAAATCTATGAGGATGTTCATCACCTGCCTGGGGGATTGCTCTGCATCCCCCAGGAAGAGGAGGACATCATCCGCATATAATGCGATTCTCTCTTCTCCCCCCCTCTTCTAAACCCCTGTATATTCGTGTCTGATCTAATTACGCTGGCCAGCGGCTCCATTGCCAGCGCAAAAAGCAAGGGGGATAGTGGACACCCCTGTCTTGTCCCCCTCTCTAATTGAATTTTATCAGAGAGATCATTGTTAACCCTGATTTTAGCACTGGGGCCCGTGTACAAGGTTTTAATCCATTCAATGAATGAGGGGCCAAATCCAAATTCCCTCAAAACCCGCCACAGGTATCCCCATTCTAAACTATCAAAAGCTTTGACCACATCTAGGGCCATGACCACCCTTGTCCCTGTATCCTCTGTTGGTATCTGCATGTTGAGATACAGCCTCCTGATATTTATACTGGTAGATCTGCAGGGGATGAATCCTGTTTGGTCCGGATGTATAAGTCTAGAAATAATTTTATTTAGTCTGATTGCCATAACTTTCGCGAGAATTTTAGCATCCGCACAGAGCAAGGAAATAGGTCTGTAAGACTTAGTCTCTAACGGGTCCTTCCCCTCCTTAAGTAGAACTATTATTGTTGCTTCCGTCATAGACGTTGGCAACCTCCCCTCCTCTTTCGCCCAGTTGAATACTTTGAGAAGCTCTGGCAGTAGTACTTTCCCATATTGTTTATAGGTTTCTGCTGGGAGGCCGTCTGGTCCTGGTGATTTCTGATTGGCCATTTCTTTCACCGCCAGTTGGATTTCCTCCAGTGTTAGCGGTGCCTCCATTATCCCTCTTTCTTCATCTGTGAGAACCGGAATATCAACGTTTCTGAAGAATGTGTCCATTTCCCCTTCCTCCACCGTCCCACGCGATCTATACAGTTTTTCATAATATAGTCTAAAAGTTTCTGTAATTACTGACTTTTTAGATGATATTTCACCTTTTTCAGTCTTGATCACAGGGACGCTGGAGGGAGGAGAATTGGTTCTCACTAAATGTGCCAACATTTTTCCAACTTTTTCCCCCTCTCCGTAAGCTACCTGTTTCTGGAACAATCTCTTATTCTCTGATTTCTTAATGACTATATCTTTATATTCCTGTTGTTTAGTTAACCATATGCTTTGTGTATCAGGTGTGGGGTTATTGACGTAATCTCCCTCTGCTTTCATCAGCTCTCTCTTACTCCTACTTTCCCATTCCCTTGTGATCTTTTTAATTTTTGATACTGATTGAATGAGAATACCTCTTAGATACGCCTTCAAAGCATCCCACATTATACCTCTTGTCACTGACTCATTGTTAAATTTTATAAATTCTTCCAATTTTAATAACACCTCCTTTGGGTCCCCTATTAGTTCGAACCAAATTGGGTTCATTTTCCATACTGCAGGGGATATTTTCCCTTCTAAGTTTATTGAGACAACCAGTAGTGCATGATCGGATACTCCTCTAGGGTGATATTCTATATCCCTTATGGTTTGGCATGCTTCTTCGTTTCCCAAAGCTAGATCTATCCTTGAGAGCGTGGAATAGGAGCTTGAGTAACATGAAAATTGCAGCACACCTGGATTCCGCGCCCTCCACATATCAAAGAGCCCTGTTTCCTGTAAAAACTGGTATAATCGACTCTCATCTGCTTTCTGGCCATGTACACCCAGTGGGAACCTATCAAGTTTTCTATTGATAACCTCGTTAAAGTCCCCTACTGCTATAACCGGTACCCCAGCTTTATCAATTAGAAATTCCAGTAGCCTATACATTACATCAAGTTTAAACGGCGGGGGAATATAAATATTTGCTAGGACATATTCTCGGTTTTCAATTACACAGTGCAAAAAAATATACCGTCCGTCTCTATCTATACTGATCTGCCGACAGGAAAACCCCAACTCTTTCCTTACCATCACAGCCACTCCTCTTGAATAAGAGGTGTGGACTGAGTGGAATTGACATTGGTATTTCTTACTTTGGTTTTGTAACTTAGAGTCTTGAGTTAGGTGCGTCTCCTGTAGGCAGACCAGTCCTACCCCACTCCTCTCCAGGGTCTCTGCCACTGCTGCTCTCTTTGCCGGTGTGCCCAGCCCCCGTACGTTCCAAGAGCCAATACTCAGTATCTTAGTCTGCATGCTTCAACGTGGGAGAAAAGGAAAAAAAGGGGAAGACAGGGGGGGAGAGGGAGGGAAAAAAAGGAAAAAAAATAAATAAAAAAAGGAAAAAAGGGAAAAACGGGGAAAAAGGATACATACCCAAAAAGACAATGCTATGTCCCAAACACTCTACCCCCCTGCCCTTATTAGAGGAGAGGATACTGTAAGGGGTGGAAGATTTTAATGCAGAAGTCAGTTGATCCCATCTTATACCCATACTATACTTATATTTTAATGCTCACCCATCCTACCGCTACATAGGACCCGGAGGAGAGGAATGATAAAATATAAAAAGTTTAAAGAAGAAAACCGAGGAAAGATGAGAGGAGAGAGAAAGGTAACCTGGCCTTTAGCCAAAATAACTACCCCTTGTGAACAAGAAAATCTTTCACCTATCTTAATATTCTTTTCTACGTGAAAAAGTGCTAGTCTTTTTACTAAGTGTTTATCTAACAATATTTTCCGTTTACTGTTTACCTTTGTGTAGATTAAATATTTTTCCCATGTTTTACTTTGTTGCATCTTCACCCCCCCTCCCCCTTATACCATTCTAGGTTATCCATAAGGACTTTTTTTGTGACCGTTACCACACACCCTTTACCCACATACTTCCCCCCCCACCCCCCCCCCCCCCCCCCCCCCCCCTGCTTAAATGCAAATCCACTCCCACCCTCCTCCCTCCTCCCACCCCGCCCCCATCCTTACACACACTGATAACTATGTTTCGCCCCTCCCCCCGCCCATTCATTCCTTGCTTTTGTGCTATATGGCTCCTTCCACCCTCATATCCCTGTGCAAATAATTTCCCATGCGGCACCTCCCTCCTCCTCCCTCTGTATTATTCCTCTATCCCTAAACCCATCATCCCCTCATTTTAATCATTAATTGGTCTTTCCGGTCTTCCAACCATGTAGTCACGTTTGCTGGGGAATCAAAAAAAAAAGTCTCTCCCATTGCTACCACACGTAGCCTAGCTGGGTACAATAAAGCATAAGTAACATCAAATTTCTGGAGTTTGCGTTTGATTTCTATAAAATCTGCTCTACGCTTCTGCAGGTCAGGTGAAAAATCAGGGTACCGTGAGATTTTGGCTCCCTTATAGAAGATGCTCCCCATCTCTATGGCCCTACGGAGGAGCATAACTTTATCTTTAAAGTTCAAGAATTTCATTAGTATGGATCTGGGATGCCCTCCCTGGGGTGGGGTTCTAAACGGGACCCTATGCGCCCTTTCAACTGAGAACTGTTGTGAAAAAGTCTCTCTTCCAAACATTTCGATAAGCCATTTTTCCATGAATACAATTGGATCCGATCCTTCACTTTTTTCCGGTAGGCCTACCAGCCTCACATTGTCCCTTCGGAGTCTGTTCTCCATTTCGTCCAGTTTCCCTGCAAAGTTATCTGATTGCTCTTTTAGGGTTTTAACCTCTTGGCTTATTGGGTACATGTCATCCTCTATTTGGCTAATTCTCCCTTCTGCTGCTGTTATTCTATCAGCCGTCCTTTCCAGCTCGTGGCGCATCAGGGACAGTTCCTCTTTGATATTTTTCATTTGGTCACATAACTCCCATAGGGACTGTTTACATGTATTAACTGCCGCCAGCACGTCCTTTAGTGTCGGCTCTCCTTCAGCCATTGGTGCCTGAACTGAAGCCGAATCTGGTCTTCCAGGGGCTCCTACGTTCTTATTGGTTGTACTCTTTGCTCCTCCTATAGCGGCCCCCGCAGCGACTGTCTGGTTGTTTGTTTGCCCTTGGCTCTTTCTATCATTTGACACTTTCGCCTGGATTTGCTGTCCCCCTTTATTTGGACTATGGACTGGGGTATGAGCATACTTTTCCAGCTTCGCTGCAGCTGCTGATGCTCCATTTGTTAAAGTGGGCTGGGACCCTTTTTCCTTATCCTTGGCTGATCTTAGTGATTGTGTCCCTGCACTCTCCAGGTTGGCCTGTTCTTCTCCTCTCCTCCTTGCTGACATGTTGCCTCTCCTGGGCCTTTCTAGGGTCCAACCCAATCAAATACCAGCTTTAGAGTAAGTTTTCTAGAATATAAAAAAGCAGTCCTCTGGTGGCCTTTAAAAAAAAAAAAAAAAAAAAGGGGGGGAGGGGGGGGTGAGCCAAAAAAGCCGGACAGGGGGGGCAGTCCTATATATATATCACAGCCTATGACCAGGGCCAGAATAGTTGGGAGTAGTTAAGATTAAGGGAGGACACAAGTACAAAAGTGTATAGAAATGTACGTATATATTCACGTATGTGTGCACAGCCCAGCGTTTCTGTTTACAGTCCTTAATCGCAGCGGAACATATAGAAGACAGATATGCAGATCACGATGTTTTCACACTGTTTTATATATTGCTAATATCAGTCCTCAGACTGCGTTTACAGTTGAAAAGAAGTTTTTTATTTTTTTGGGGGGACGCCAGTACCCGTGCACAGCGCAACCATAGAAAAAGAAAAGAGAATCCAGTCCTCGGGTTCTGGCTTACAAAAGCTGGGTAACATGCACGACACCTCTTATCCTGGATATTGTATCCCAAAGTTTGTACAGCACAGCCAGCGCAGCCACAGGCAAAAGAAGAGAAGCAATCCTCAGACTCCTGTCACTAAAAAGCCGGATGCATATACACAGCTCACCATAGGACAGCTTATGCCTCAATAGTCCTTAGTTGCAGCAGATCAGCAGCTCATAAAAAGCAAATATGCACACCACCATTTATATTTATTTTTCCTTTCCTTTTTCTCAATCCAAAAGAAAACAGGGGAAGAAGAAACACCAGGCCACTATTTGCAATGAGGGGGGATGGGGGAAATAAACTGCAAGCTGTCTTCTCACCTCTCCTGGCCGTTTTCACAGGATCTCTTTGAGAGAACGCCAATACCCATGCACAGCGCAGCCAAACAAAAAAAAAAAAAAATAAAAAAAAATGAGAAGGAAAAAAAAAAAAAAACAGTCCTCTTATCCTGTGTCTCTAACAATCCTCAAGTGAAATAGTGCAAGAGCAAAAGCTGGGTACATGTGCAAATCACACAAGCACAATTTGTCTTTCTCTTTTTCCTTTTCTCTTTTTTTTTTTTTTTCTTTGCAGCAGAGAAGCAGAAAAAAAAGAAAGCACCGATCCACTAATTACAATGAGGGGGGGGAGTAAGCAGTATCTTCTACTCTTTACTTAGACTTTTCCAAATTGTGTGTTAGGATTTCTGCTGGGAGGAGGCCGTTCTGAGTCTGGTGATTTTGTCTTGGCCATGTGTCACTTTTCACCGGCCAGTTGACTTTCCTAGTGTGTTAGTGCATCACACAGAGCCCTATTTTTCTTCTCAGTGAGCACCCACAGGAATTCAACGTAGAATGTGTCCATTTCCCCTTCCTCCACCGTCCCACGCGATCTATACAGTTTTTCATAATATAGTCTAAAAGTTTCTGTAATTAATGACTTTTTAGATGATATTTCACCTTTTTCAGTCTTGATCACAGGGACGCTGGAGGGAGGAGAATTGGTTCTCACTAAATGTGCCAACATTTTTCCAACTTTTTCCCCCTCTCCGTAAGCTACCTGTTTCTGGAACAATCTCTTATTCTCTGATTTCTTAATGACTATATCTTTATATTCCTGTTGTTTAGTTAACCATATGCTTTGTGTATCAGGTGTGGGGTTATTGACGTAATCTCCCTCTGCTTTCATCAGCTCTCTCTTACTCCTACTTTCCCATTCCCTTGTGATCTTTTTAATTTTTGATACTGATTGAATGAGAATACCTCTTAGATACGCCTTCAAAGCATCCCACATTATACCTCTTGTCACTGACTCATTGTTAAATTTTATAAATTCTTCCAATTTTAATAACACCTCCTTTGGGTCCCCTATTAGTTCGAACCAAATTGGGTTCATTTTCCATACTGCAGGGGATATTTTCCCTTCTAAGTTTATTGAGACAACCAGTAGTGCATGATCGGATACTCCTCTAGGGTGATATTCTATATCCCTTATGGTTTGGCATGCTTCTTCGTTTCCCAAAGCTAGATCTATCCTTGAGAGCGTGGAATAGGAGCTTGATTAACATGAAAATTGCAGCACACCTGGATTCCGCGCCCTCCACATATCAAAGAGCCCTGTTTCCTGTAAAAACTGGTATAATCGACTCTCATCTGCTTTCTGGCCATGTACACCCAGTGGGAACCTATCAAGTTTTCTATTGATAACCTCGTTAAAGTCCCCTACTGCTATAACCGGTACCCCAGCTTTATCAATTAGAAATTCCAGTAGCCTATACATTACATCAAGTTTAAACGGCGGGGGAATATAAATATTTGCTAGGACATATTCTCGGTTTTCAATTACACAGTGCAAAAAAATATACCGTCCGTCTCTATCTATACTGATCTGCCGACAGGAAAACCCCAACTCTTTCCTTACCATCACAGCCACTCCTCTTGAATAAGAGGTGTGGACTGAGTGGAATTGACATTGGTATTTCTTACTTTGGTTTTGTAACTTAGAGTCTTGAGTTAGGTGCGTCTCCTGTAGGCAGACCAGTCCTACCCCACTCCTCTCCAGGGTCTCTGCCACTGCTGCTCTCTTTGCCGGTGTGCCCAGCCCCCGTACGTTCCAAGAGCCAATACTCAGTATCTTAGTCTGCATGCTTCAACGTGGGAGAAAAGGAAAAAAAGGGGAAGACAGGGGGGGGAGAGGGAGGGAAAAAAAAGGAAAAAAAATAAATAAAAAAAGGAAAAAAGGGAAAAACGGGGAAAAAGGATACATACCCAAAAAGACAATGCTATGTCCCAAACACTCTACCCCCCTGCCCTTATTAGAGGAGAGGATACTGTAAGGGGTGGAAGATTTTAATGCAGAAGTCAGTTGATCCCATCTTATACCCATACTATACTTATATTATAATGCTCACCCATCCTACCGCTACATAGGACCCGGAGGAGAGGAATGATAAAATATAAAAAGTTTAAAGAAGAAAACCGAGGAAAGATGAGAGGAGAGAGAAAGGTAACCTGGCCTTTAGCCAAAATAACTACCCCTTGTGAACAAGAAAATCTTTCACCTATCTTAATATTCTTTTCTACGTGAAAAAGTGCTAGTCTTTTTACTAAGTGTTTATCTAACAATATTTTCCGTTTACTGTTTACCTTTGTGTAGATTAAATATTTTTCCCATGTTTTACTTTGTTGCATCTTCACCCCCCCTCCCCCCTTATACCATTCTAGGTTATCCCTAAGGACTTTTTTTGTGACCGTTACCACACACCCTTTACCCACATACTTCCCCCCCCACCCCCCCCCCCCCATGCTTAAATGCAAATCCACTCCCACCCTCCTCCCTCCTCCCACCCCGCCCCCATCCTTACACACACTGATAACTATGTTTCGCCCCTCCCCCCGCCCATTCATTCCTTGCTTTTGTGCTATATGGCTCCTTCCACCCTCATATCCCTGTGCAAATAATTTCCCATGCGGCACCTCCCTCCTCCTCCCTCTGTATTATTCCTCTATCCCTAAACCCATCATCCCCTCATTTTAATCATTAATTGGTCTTTCCGGTCTTCCAACCATGTAGTCACGTTTGCTGGGGAATCAAAAAAAAAAGTCTCTCCCATTGCTACCACACGTAGCCTAGCTGGGTACAATAAAGCATAAGTAACATCAAATTTCTGGAGTTTGCGTTTGATTTCTATAAAATCTGCTCTACGCTTCTGCAGGTCAGGTGAAAAATCAGGGTACAGTGAGATTTTGGCTCCCTTATAGAAGATGCTCCCCATCTCTCTGGCCCTACGGAGGAGCATAACTTTATCTTTAAAGTTCAAGAATTTCATTAGTATGGATCTGGGATGCCCTCCCTGGGGTGGGGGTCTAAACGGGACCCTATGCGCCCTTTCAACTGAGAACTGTTGTGAAAAAGTCTCTCTTCCAAACATTTCGATAAGCCATTTTTCCATGAATACAATTGGATCCGATCCTTCACTTTTTTCCGGTAGGCCTACCAGCCTCACATTGTCCCTTCGGAGTCTGTTCTCCATTTCGTCCAGTTTCCCTGCAAATTTATCTGATTGCTCTTTTAGGGTTTTAACCTCTTGGCTTATTGGGTACATGTCATCCTCTATTTGGCTAATTCTCCCTTCTGCTGCTGTTATTCTATCAGCCGTCCTTTCCAGCTCGTGGCGCATCAGGGACAGTTCCTCTTTGATATTTTTCATTTGGTCACATAACTCCCCTAGGGACTGTTTACATGTATTAACTGCCGCCAGCACGTCCTTTAGTGTCGGCTCTCCTTCAGCCATTGGTGCCTGAACTGAAGCCGAATCTGGTCTTCCAGGGGCTCCTACGTTCTTATTGGTTGTACTCTTTGCTCCTCCTATAGCGGCCCCCGCAGCGGCTGTCTGGTTGTTTGTTTGCCCTTGGCTCTTTCTATCATTTGACACTTTCGCCTGGATTTGCTGTCCCCCTTTAGTTGGACTATGGACTGGGGTATGAGCATACTTTTCCAGCTTCGCTGCAGCTGCTGATGCTCCATTTGTTAAAGTGGGCTGGGACCCTTTTTCCTTATCCTTGGCTGATCTTAGTGATTGTGTCCCTGCACTCTCCAGGTTGGCCTGTTCTTCTCCTCTCCTCCTTGCTGACATGTTGCCTCTCCTGGGCCTTTCTAGGGTCCAACCCAATCAAATACCAGCTTTAGAGTAAGTTTTCTAGAATATAAAAAAGCAGTCCTCTGGTGGCCTTTAAAAAAAAAAAAAAAAAAAAAAGGGGAGGGGGGGGTGAGCCAAAAAAGCCGGACAGGGGGGGCAGTCCTATATATATATCACAGCCTATGACCAGGGCCAGAATAGTTGGGAGTAGTTAAGATTAAGGGAGGACACAAGTACAAAAGTGTATAGAAATGTACGTATATATTCACGTATGTGTGCACAGCCCAGCGTTTCTGTTTACAGTCCTTAATCGCAGCGGAACATATAGAAGACAGATATGCAGATCACGATGTTTTCACACTGTTTTATATATTGCTAATATCAGTCCTCAGACTGCGTTTACAGTTGAAAAGAAGTTTTTTTTTTTTTGGGGGACGCCAGTACCCGTGCACAGCGCAACCATAGAAAAAGAAAAGAGAATCCAGTCCTCGGGTTCTGGCTTACAAAAGCTGGGTAACATGCACGACACCTCTTATCCTGGATATTGTATCCCAAAGTTTGTACAGCACAGCCAGCGCAGCCACAGGCAAAAGAAGAGAAGCAATCCTCAGACTCCTGTCACTAAAAAGCCGGATGCATATACACAGCTCACCATAGGACAGCTTATGCCTCAAATAGTCCTTAGTTGCAGCAGATCAGCAGCTCATAAAAAGCAAATATGCACACCACCATTTATATTTATTTTTCCTTTCCTTTTTCTCAATCCAAAAGAAAACAGGGGAAGAAGAAACACCAGGCCACTATTTGCAATGAGGGGGGATGGGGGAAATAAACTGCAAGCTGTCTTCTCACCTCTCCTGGCCGTTTTCACAGGATCTCTTTGAGAGAACGCCAATACCCATGCACAGCGCAGCCAAACAAAAAAAAAAAAAAAAAAAAAAATGAGAAGGAAAAAAAAAAAAAAAACAGTCCTCTTATCCTGTGTCTCTAACAATCCTCAAGTGAAATAGTGCAAGAGCAAAAGCTGGGTACATGTGCAAATCACACAATCACAATTTGTATGTCGCTTTTTCCTTTTCCTCTTTTTTTTTTTTTTTTCCTTGCAGCAGAGAAGCAGAAAAAAAAGAAAGCACCGATCCACTAATTACAATGAGGGGGGGGAGGTATGCAGTATCTTCTCACCTCTCTTAGGTAGGCTGAAAGTCTCCTTAGGGGTCCCCCCTCCTCCGGTGTCCTTTCTTCTCCCTTCCGCGGTGTATACAGCTCCAAGAACCGGCGTGTAGATTTGAATGTCCCGCCGCTCTCTCTCACTGGCGGCGAGGCAGGAGATAGCGTGTGACGTCACCTTCGGCCCGCTTCGGCTGTTTCCGTCTAGCCACGCTACAGTTCTGCGCTAGGTATGCCGCTTTACTGTGCTGGATACCTTCGGCTGACTCGGGGATCTCCGGGCTGGATGCAGTGTGCCACTACGAGAAGGCGGTCGCGGATCTCGGCATTTTTCATGGGACAGAGGGTGGAGGTGAGCGCATACACGCTCTCACATTCACATTCTCACACCGCACCACACCTCATGTCCGGTCACGCCCTCTGCGAATCCAACCACAGGACTTCTAGTGTGTTAGTGGCATCACACAGAGCTCCTATATTTTCTTCTCAGCAGCACCCACAGGACTTCTAGTGTGTTAGTGGCATCACACAGAGCTCCTATATTTTCTTTGCAGAAGCACCCATAGGACTTCTAGTGTGTTAGTGGCATCACACAGAGCTCCTATATTTTCTTCTCAGCAGCACCCACAGGACTTCTAGTGTGTTAGTGGCATCACACAGAGCTCCTATATTTTCTTTGCAGAAGCACCCATAGGACTTCAATTGTGTGTTAGTGGCATCACACAGAGCTCCTATATTTTCTTCTCAGCAGCACCCACAGGACTTCTAGTGTGTTAGTGACATCACACAGAGCTCCTATATTTTCTTTGCAGAAGCACCCATAGGACTTCTAGTGTGTTGTGTTAGTGGCATCACACAGAGCTCCTATATTTTCTTATCAGCAGCACCCACAGGACTTCTAGTGTGTTAGTGTCATCACACAGAGCTCCTATATTTTCTTTGCAGAAGCACCCATAGGACTTCTACTGTGTTAGTGGCATCACACAGAGTTCCTATATTTTCTTCCCAGAAGCACCCACAGGACTTCTAGTGTGTTAGTGGGATCACACAGAGCTCCTATATTTTCTTTGCAGAAGCACCCATAGGACTTCTAGTGTGTTAGTGGCATCACACAGAGCTCCTATATTTTCTTCTCAGCAGCACCCACAGGACTTCTAGTGTGTTAGTGGCATCACACAGAGCTCCTATATTTTCTTTGCAGAAGCATCCATAGGACTTCTACTGTGTTAGTGGCATCACACAGAGCTCCTATATTTTCTTTGCAGAAGCACCCATAGGACTTCTAGTGTGTTAGTGGCATCACACAGAGCTCCTATATTTTCTTCTCAGCAGCACCCACAGGACTTCTAGTGTGTTAGTGGCATCACACAGAGCTCCTATATTTTCTTTGCAGAAGCACCCATAGGACTTCAATTGTGTGTTAGTGGCATCACACAGAGCTCCTATATTTTCTTTGCAGAAGCACCCATAGGACTTCTAGTGTGTTAGTGGCATCACACAGAGCTCCTATATTTTCTTCTCAGCAGCACCCACAGGACTTCTAGTGTGTTAGTGGCATCACACAGAGCTCCTATATTTTCTTTGCAGAAGCACCCATAGGACTTCTAGTGTGTTAGTGGCATCACACAGAGCTCCTATATTTTCTTCTCAGCAGCACCCACAGGACTTCTAGTGTGTTAGTGGCATCACACAGAGCTCCTATATTTTCTTCTCAGCAGCCCCCACAGGACTTCTAGTGTGTTAGTGGCATCACACAGAGCTCCTATATTTTCTTTGCAGAAGCACCCATAGGACTTCTAGTGTGTTGTGTTAGTGGCATCACACAGAGCTCCTATATTTTCTTATCAGCAGCACCCACAGGACTTCTAGTGTGTTAGTGTCATCACACAGAGCTCCTATATTTTCTTTGCAGTAGCACCCATAGGACTTCTACTGTGTTAGTGGCATCACACAGAGTTCCTATATTTTCTTCCCAGAAGCACCCACAGGACTTCTAGTGTGTTAGTGGCATCACACAGAGCTCCTATATTTTCTTTGCAGAAGCACCCATAGGACTTCTAGTGTGTTAGTGGCATCACACAGAGCTCCTATATTTTCTTCTCAGCAGCACCCACAGGACTTCTAGTGTGTTAGTGGCATCACACAGAGCTCCTATATTTTCTTCTCAGCAGCACCCACAGGACTTCTAGTGTGTTAGTGGCATCACACAGAGCTCCTATATTTTCTTTGCAGAAGCACCCATAGGACTTCTATTGTGTTAGTGGCATCACACAGAGCTCCTATATTTTCTTCTCAGCAGCACCCACAGGACTTCTAGTGTGTTAGTGGCATCACACAGAGCTCCTATATTTTCTTTGCAGAAGCACCCATAGGACTTCAATTGTGTGTTAGTGGCATCACACAGAGCTCCTATATTTTCTTCTCAGCAGCACCCACAGGACTTCTAGTGTGTTAGTGGCATCACACAGAGCTCCTATATTTTCTTTGCAGAAGCACCCATAGGACTTCTAGTGTGTTGTGTTAGTGGCATCACACAGAGCTCCTATATTTTCTTATCAGCAGCACCCAGAGGACTTCTAGTGTGTTAGTGTCATCACACAGAGCTCCTATATTTTCTTTGCAGAAGCACCCATAGGACTTCTACTGTGTTAGTGGCATCACACAGAGTTCCTATATTTTCTTCCCAGAAGCACCCACAGGACTTCTAGTGTGTTAGTGGGATCACACAGAGCTCCTATATTTTCTTTGCAGAAGCACCCATAGGACTTCTAGTGTGTTAGTGGCATCACACAGAGCTCCTATATTTTCTTCTCAGCAGCACCCACAGGACTTCTAGTGTGTTAGTGGCATCACACAGAGCTCCTATATTTTCTTTGCAGAAGCATCCATAGGACTTCTACTGTGTTAGTGGCATCACACAGAGCTCCTATATTTTCTTTGCAGAAGCACCCATAGGACTTCTAGTGTGTTAGTGGCATCACACAGAGCTCCTATATTTTCTTCTCAGCAGCACCCACAGGACTTCTAGTGTGTTAGTGGCATCACACAGAGCTCCTATATTTTCTTTGCAGAAGCACCCATAGGACTTCAATTGTGTGTTAGTGGCATCACACAGAGCTCCTATATTTTCTTTGCAGAAGCACCCATAGGACTTCTAGTGTGTTAGTGGCATCACACAGAGCTCCTATATTTTCTTCTCAGCAGCACCCACAGGACTTCTAGTGTGTTAGTGGCATCACACAGAGCTCCTATATTTTCTTTGCAGAAGCACCCACAGGACTTCTAGTGTGTTAGTGGCATCACACAGAGCTCCTATATTTTCTTTGCAGAAGCATCCATAGGACTTCTACTGTGTTAGTGGCATCACACAGAGCTCCTATATTTTCTTTGCAGAAGCACCCATAGGACTTCTAGTGTGTTAGTGGCATCACACAGAGCTCCTATATTTTCTTCTCAGCAGCACCCACAGGACTTCTAGTGTGTTAGTGGCATCACACAGAGCTCCTATATTTTCTTTACAGAAGCACCCATAGGACTTCAATTGTGTGTTAGTGGCATCACACAGAGCTCCTATATTTTCTTTGCAGAAGCACCCATAGGACTTCTATTGTGTTAGTGGCATCACACAGAGCTCCTATATTTTCTTCTCAGAAGCACCCACAGGACTTCTAGTGTGTTAGTGGCATCACACAGAGCTCCTATATTTTCTTTGCAGAAGCACCCATAGGACTTCTAGTGTGTTAGTGGCATCACACAGAGCTCCTATATTTTCTTCTCAGCAGCACCCACAGGACTTCTAGTGTGTTAGTGGCATCACACAGAGCTCCTATATTTTCTTCTCAGCAGCACCCACAGGACTTCTAGTGTGTTAGTGGCATCACACAGAGCTCCTATATTTTCTTTGCAGAAGCACCCATAGGACTTCAATTGTGTGTTAGTGGCATCACACAGAGCTCCTATATTTTCTTCTCAGCAGCACCCACAGGACTTCTAGTGTGTTAGTGGCATCACACAGAGCTCCTATATTTTCTTTGCAGAAGCACCCATAGGACTTCTAGTGTGTTGTGTTAGTGGCATCACACAGAGCTCCTATATTTTCTTATCAGCAGCACCCACAGGACTTCTAGTGTGTTAGTGTCATCACACAGAGCTCCTATATTTTCTTTGCAGAAGCACCCATAGGACTTCTACTGTGTTAGTGGCATCACACAGAGTTCCTATATTTTCTTCCCAGAAGCACCCACAGGACTTCTAGTGTGTTAGTGGGATCACACAGAGCTCCTATATTTTCTTTGCAGAAGCACCCATAGGACTTCTAGTGTGTTAGTGGCATCACACAGAGCTCCTATATTTTCTTCTCAGCAGCACCCACAGGACTTCTAGTGTGTTAGTGGCATCACACAGAGCTCCTATATTTTCTTTGCAGAAGCATCCATAGGACTTCTACTGTGTTAGTGGCATCACACAGAGCTCCTATATTTTCTTTGCAGAAGCACCCATAGGACTTCTAGTGTGTTAGTGGCATCACACAGAGCTCCTATATTTTCTTCTCAGCAGCACCCACAGGACTTCTAGTGTGTTAGTGGCATCACACAGAGCTCCTATATTTTCTTTGCAGAAGCACCCATAGGACTTCAATTGTGTGTTAGTGGCATCACACAGAGCTCCTATATTTTCTTTGCAGAAGCACCCATAGGACTTCTAGTGTGTTAGTGGCATCACACAGAGCTCCTATATTTTCTTCTCAGCAGCACCCACAGGACTTCTAGTGTGTTAGTGGCATCACACAGAGCTCCTATATTTTCTTTGCAGAAGCACCCATAGGACTTCTAGTGTGTTAGTGGCATCACACAGAGCTCCTATATTTTCTTCTCAGCAGCGCCCACAGGACTTCTAGTGTGTTAGTGGCATCACACAGAGCTCCTATATTTTCTTCTCAGCAGCACCCACAGGACTTCTAGTGTGTTAGTGGCATCACACAGAGCTCCTATATTTTCTTTGCAGAAGCACCCATAGGACTTCTAGTGTGTTGTGTTAGTGGCATCACACAGAGCTCCTATATTTTCTTCTCAGCAGCACCCACAGGACTTCTAGTGTGTTAGTGTCATCACACAGAGCTCCTATATTTTCTTTGCAGAAGCACCCATAGGACTTCTACTGTGTTAGTGGCATCACACAGAGTTCCTATATTTTCTTCCCAGAAGCACCCACAGGACTTCTAGTGTGTTAGTGGCATCACACAGAGCTCCTATATTTTCTTTGCAGAAGCACCCATAGGACTTCTAGTGTGTTAGTGGCATCACACAGAGCTCCTATATTTTCTTCTCAGCAGCACCCACAGGACTTCTAGTGTGTTAGTGGCATCACACAGAGCTCCTATATTTTCTTCTCAGCAGCACCCACAGGACTTCTAGTGTGTTAGTGGCATCACACAGAGCTCCTATATTTTCTTTGCAGAAGCACCCATAGGACTTCTAGTGTGTTAGTGGCATCACACAGAGCTCCTATATTTTCTTCTCAGCAGCACCCACAGGACTTCTAGTGTGTTAGTGGCATCACACAGAGCTCCTATATTTTCTTTGCAGAAGCACCCATAGGACTTCAATTGTGTGTTAGTGGCATCACACAGAGCTCCTATATTTTCTTCTCAGCAGCACCCACAGGACTTCTAGTGTGTTAGTGTCATCACACAGAGCTCCTATATTTTCTTTGCAGAAGCACCCATAGGACTTCTACTGTGTTAGTGGCATCACACAGAGTTCCTATATTTTCTTCCCAGAAGCACCCACAGGACTTCTAGTGTGTTAGTGGGATCACACAGAGCTCCTATATTTTCTTTGCAGAAGCACCCATAGGACTTCTAGTGTGTTAGTGGCATCACACAGAGCTCCTATATTTTCTTCTCAGCAGCACCCACAGGACTTCTAGTGTGTTAGTGGCATCACACAGAGCTCCTATATTTTCTTTGCAGAAGCATCCATAGGACTTCTACTGTGTTAGTGGCATCACACAGAGCTCCTATATTTTCTTTGAAGAAGCACCCATAGGACTTCTAGTGTGTTAGTGGCATCACACAGAGCTCCTATATTTTCTTCTCAGCAGCACCCACAGGACTTCTAGTGTGTTAGTGGCATCACACAGAGCTCCTATATTTTCTTTGCAGAAGCACCCATAGGACTTCAATTGTGTGTTAGTGGCATCACACAGAGCTCCTATATTTTCTTTGCAGAAGCACCCATAGGACTTCTAGTGTGTTAGTGGCATCACACAGAGCTCCTATATTTTCTTCTCAGCAGCACCCACAGGACTTCTAGTGTGTTAGTGGCATCACACAGAGCTCCTATATTTTCTTTGCAGAAGCACCCACAGGACTTCTAGTGTGTTAGTGGCATCACACAGAGCTCCTATATTTTCTTTGCAGAAGCATCCATAGGACTTCTACTGTGTTAGTGGCATCACACAGAGCTCCTATATTTTCTTTGCAGAAGCACCCATAGGACTTCTAGTGTGTTGGTGGCATCACACAGAGCTCCTATATTTTCTTCTCAGCAGCACCCACAGGACTTCTAGTGTGTTAGTGGCATCACACAGAGCTCCTATATTTTCTTTGCAGAAGCACCCATAGGACTTCAATTGTGTGTTAGTGGCATCACACAGAGCTCCTATATTTTCTTTGCAGAAGCACCCATAGGACTTCTATTGTGTTAGTGGCATCACACAGAGCTCCTATATTTTCTTCTCAGCAGCACCCACAGGACTTCTAGTGTGTTAGTGGCATCACACAGAGCTCCTATATTTTCTTTGCAGAAGCACCCATAGGACTTCTAGTGTGTTAGTGGCATCACACAGAGCTCCTATATTTTCTTCTCAGCAGCACCCACAGGACTTCTAGTGTGTTAGTGGCATCACACAGAGCTCCTATATTTTCTTCTCAGCAGCACCCACAGGACTTCTAGTGTGTTAGTGGCATCACACAGAGCTCCTATATTTTCTTTGCAGAAGCACCCATAGGACTTCTAGTGTGTTGTGTTAGTGGCATCGCACAGAGCTCCTATATTTTCTTTGCAGAAGCACCCATAGGACTTCTAGTGTGTTAGTGGCATCACACAGAGCTCCTATATTTTCTTCTCCGCAGCACCCACAGGACTTCTAGTGTGTTAGTGGCATCACACAGAGCTCCTATATTTTCTTTGCAGAAGCACCCATAGGACTTCTAGTGTGTTAGTGGCATCACACAGAGCTCCTATATTTTCTTCTCAGCAGCACCCACAGGACTACCGACTACAATGGCTGGAAGACCGCCAAGGGGAGGCAGAGCGTGCAGAGGCAAGAACACAGGGCAGGCAGGCTCTGTTTCTAGTGGACGTGGCCGTGGCCGTGGACGTGGTCGTGCATCGTCATCAGCACGTGGCCATGGGACACGCGCGTCTTTGTTTTCGGCAGCTGGACATGTGGAGCCGCATCATGCTGAAGGCTTGGTAGAATGGATGACCAAGCCCTCCTCATCCTCCTCATCCTCTCTCACCCAGGCTCAGGGTACTGGCAGAGCAGCTGCCAATGCATACTCAATGGCATCATCAGCCACCCCTTCCTAGACCCACCATGTCCTCCTGAGGAGTCCCCCGAACTCTTTGAGCACAGTGTTGGGTACATGCTCCAGGAGGATGCCCAACGATTGGAAGGCTCGGATGATGATACCCAGCTTGAGGAAGTCAGTAGTGTGCGCGCAGAGAGAGGGGATGCTGAAGGACAGCAATCTGGCAGTACTGTTCCACCAGCTGCAGCTTACTGCCAGGTTTGCTCTAGTGGTGAAGAGGGAGGGGATGATGAGGTCACTGACTCCACGTGGGTGCCTGAAGGGAGAGAGGATGAGGAGGAGGACGAGGAGGAGGAGGATGCGGCGTCACATGTCCAACGAGGCAGGATGCCCCCTGGAGGCCAGCTAGAGGCCAGCACAGCAACTGTACAACACCGCAGAGCTCCGCCTGTGCAGGGCGCTGCCTCTGCACGTTATCAGAAAAGTTCTTTGGTGTGGGCCTTTTTTGAGACGAGTGCATCAGATCGCACCACTGCTATTTGCAATATTTGTCTCAAGCGTATCTCGTGTGGCCAAAACATCAGCCGCTTGGGCACCACAAGCATGAGCAGACATATGTCGACCTGCCATGCAGCTCATTGGCAAGCACACATAAAAGACCCACACCAAAGAACTAAGCGGACCTCTCCTTGCTCCTCATCAGCTGGGATCTCCATCCCCACTACATCTTCAGTCCTCTCTGAAAGCTGCTCTGAGAGGACTGAAAGTGTAGAATTAGGTGTGTCACAACCAAGTACTTGCAGTACACCGACGTCCGATTCTACCAGGCAAATTTCCCTGCCCCAGCTGCTGGACCGTCGAAAGAAGTACACTCCCAGCCATCCACATGCCCAGCGGTTGAATGCTAGCTTGGCTAAATTGCTAGCACTTCAACTGCTGCCTTTTCAGTTGGCAGACTCGGCCCCCTTCCGTGAGTTTGTTCAATGTGCGGTTCCTCAGTGGCAGGTTCCCAAACGCCACTTTTTCTCATGGAAGGCGATTCCGTCTCTCTACCGGCTAGTGGAAGACAATGTCCATGCCTCGCTGGACAGGGCGGTCAGCGGTAAGGTGCATATTACCGCTGACTCATGGTCCAGCAGGCATGGACAGGGACGTTACCTTTCTTTCACGGCCCATTGGGTCACTCTATTGGCAGCTGGGAGGGATGCAGGACAAGGTGCAGTAGTGTTGGAGGTTGTTCCGCCACCACGCCTCCAAAATGCTACTACTGCTACTGGTTGTGACACACCTCTCTCCTCCACCCCCTCCTCTTCTTCTTCCTCCAGTGCTCTGTCCTCAGAACCAGCGGTGCTCCGTAGGCGTACAAGGGGCTACGCAAGTACGCAGGCAAAAAGATGTCATGCCGTGCTTGCGCTGGTGTGTTTGGGGGACAGGAGCCACACTGGGCCAGAGGTTCTGGCAGCTCTGCAGGGGCAGGCCGAGAGGTGGTTGACGCCACGCCAGCTTAAGCCAGGAATGGTCGTTTCTGACAATGGCACCAACCTCCTCTCCGCCCTGCGACAGGGGCAGCTCACCCATGTGCCCTGTATGGCTCACGTCCTCAACCTGGTGGTGCAGCGGTTCTTGGGCAGGTTCCCAGGCTTACAGGATGTCCTGAGGCAGGCCAGGAAAGTCTGTGTGCATTTCCGCCGATCTTATAATGCCAGTGCTCGGCTGACTGAGCTGCAAAAGGAGCTGAACCTGCCCAAGAACCGCCTAATATGTGACATGCCCACCAGGTGGAACTCAACGTTGGCCATGCTGCAGCGACTGCACACGCAGCAGAGGGCCATCAATGAGTACCTTTGCGACTACGGCACCAGGACAGGGTCAGGGGAGCTTGTTTTTTTTTCCCCACGTCAGTGGAGCATGATCAGGGATGCATGCACTGTCCTCTCACCATTTGAGGAGGCCACGAGGATGGTGAGCAGTGACAGTGCATGCATCAGTGACACTGTACCTCTTGTCCACCTGTTGGAGCATACGCTGCGTGGAATAATGGACAGGGCACTTGAGGCAGAACAGAGGCAGGAAGAGGAGGACTTCCTTGCCTCTCAAGGCCCCCTTTATCCGGACAGTGTTCCTTCTGTCCCACCCATCACACAGGAAGAGGATGAGGATGAGGAGGAGGAGGAGGAGGAGGATTGTGTGAGCATGGAGGTGGAGCCTGGCACTCAGCATCAGCAGCAGCAGTCTTTTAGGGATGATGTACAGTCCCAACAAACCAGTGGACTTGTACGTGGCTGGCGATCATGTCATCCTCAGTGACCCAGAAGACTCCGGACCGAATGCCTCAGCAAACCTACGCTGCATGGCCTCCCTGATCCTGAAAAGCCTGCGGAAGATCCTCGTGTTCTTCGGATCAAGGAGAGGGACCATTACTGGCTGGCCACTCTCCTTGATCCACGGTACAAGGGTAAGGTTGCGGACCTTATCTTGCCGTCGCAGAGGGAGCAGAGGATGAGACATCTCAGGGAGGCCTTGCAGAAAGGTCTGTGCAATGCGTTCCCAGAAACTGGGAGGTTACAAACTCCTGGTCCTGGACGACGAGTTGCTGAGGCTTCGGTCAGTAGCAGAAGGAGCGGTGGGGAAGGTGGACGTCTGACCGATGCGTTCAGACAATTTTTTAGTCCGCAGCCCCAAGGTATGATCGGTTCCAGCAACCATCGCCAGCGTCTGATATACATGGTGCAGGAATACCTTGGGGCAAGGTCAGACTTGGACACCTTTCCCACCGAAAATCCTCTGGCTTACTGGGTCCTGAGGATGGATCACTGGCCAGAGCTTGCACAGTATGCAATTGAGCTACTGGCCTGTCCTGCCTCCAGCGTTCTTTCCGAACGCACATTCAGTGCTGCTGGAGGATTTGTCACCGATCATAGGGTGCGCCTGTCCACCGACTCGGTTGATCGACTGACCTTCATCAAAATGAATCAGTCTTGGATCACCACCAGCTACCAGGCACCTGAAGCGGATATAACGGAATAATTTATAATGTCACATCCCTTCAAGACTGCCTATGCTGATGCTGAGTGACTGTCCTCTTATGTTCACTGACTATCCTCTTCCTCCTCCTCAATGATCCATGCCACCACACCAGTGCCTAAGGCACAATTTTTCAGCCCCTGTATAACAGGGGCGTGTACTTACATTTTTTTTAAAAAATGCTTCGCAACACGTGTGACTGCTGTGCTCCAAGTACAGTATCTGTGAGGGGTTGCAGTGTTGTGGCACCAGCACCAATGCCTAAGGCACAATTTTTCAGCCCCTGTTGGGGCGTGTAATTACAATTTTTAGGCAATGCTTTGCAACAGGTCTCATTGCTGTGCTAAGAGTACAGTGTCTGTGAGGGGTTGCAGTGTTGTGGCACCAGCACCAATGCCTAAGGCACAATTTTTAAGCCCCTGTTTAACAGGGGCGTGTAATTACAATTTTTTAAAAAGATGCTTCGCAACAGGTGTGACTGCTGTGCTCCAAGTACAGTATCTGTGAGGGGTTGCAGTGTTGTGGCACCAGTGCCTAAGGCACAATTTTTCAGCCCCTGTTGGGGCGTGTAATTACAATTTTTAGGCACTGCTTTGCAACAGGTCTCATTGCTGTGCTAAGAGTACAGTATCTGTGAGGGGTTGCAGTGTTGTGGCACCAGCACCAATGCCTAAGGCACAATTTTTCAGCCCCTGTTTAACAGGGGCGTGTAATTACAAATCTTGATCTAATAGTTCACAGCAGGGCCCATTCCTGCGCCCACCAAGAGTAACTATGAGGGCCTACAGTCTTGTGGCAACACCGTCCACCACCACCGCCAAATGCCCAATTTTTCTGCCCTGTTCAACAGGTGCATGCAATTACAAATCTTGATCTAATAACTCACAGCAGGGCCCATTCCTGCGCCCACCAAGAGTAACTGTGAGGGCTTACAGTCTTGTGGCAACACCGTCCACCACCACCACCACCAAAGGCCCAATTTTTCTGCCCTGTTCAACAGGTGCATGCAATTACAAATCTTGATCTAATAACTCACAGCAGGGCCCATTCCTGCGCCCACCAAGAGTAACTGTGAGGGCTTACAGTCTTGTGGCAACACCGTCCACCACCACCACCACCAAAGGCCCAATTTTTCTGCCCTGTTCAACAGGTGCATGCAATTACAAATCTTGATCTAATAACTCACAGCAGGGCCCATTCCTGCGCCCACCAAGAGTAACTGTGAGGGCTTACAGTCTTGTGGCAACACCGTCCACCACCACCACCACCACCACCAAAGGCCCAATTTTTCTGCCCGGTTCAACAGGTGCATGCAAGTACAAATCTTGATCTATTAACTCACAGCAGGGCCCATTCCTGTGCCCACCAGTCTTGTGGCTACACCAACATCTAATCGGGCAAATTTCTGCAGAGTATATACGGCAGGCCCCTACTTTCAAACATCCAACTTACAAACGACTCCTACTTGCAAACGGAAAGAGAAAACAGGAAGTGAGAGGAAATCTACCCCTAGGAAGGAAAATTCTATCCTGTTAGATTTAATTTGGGAAAAAGGTATCTCCTCTCTACTGATGCTTTATCACCAATCCTTGTTTCAATTCAAACCCCACTTTTCCAAAAACATTTGTCATTGGGACGGAAAGTGAGGTGACATGTTCTGAACAGATGTGCAAAGACAGCAAATGTTACAGGGGTGATAACCCCTCCCTATGTTCTCCAAAAAGCTTAAAAATAGATTTTTTTGGGATGGAGCTACACTTGATAATGTACCTGTTCAGATTCTACTTAAGAACAAACCTACAGTCCGTGCCTTGTTTGCACCACCTATATACTGCTGTTCAGAGTATATAGGGTTGTAGGTATAGGGTTTTATTTTGGGTGCGGGGTCCCCCTTAATATCCATACAAGACCCAAAGGGGCTGGGGTGGGGGGGGGGGGATGATGGGTAGCCATGCCATTTTTCTCAAGGATTTTCAGCCATATGGCGGCCAGGACAAGACATGACATTAAAGCCACAAGTGGTTTTAAATGGCTTATTTTTTTCCTTTACAAATGTCATTTTGTGCAAGGACAGTTCTAAACACGGGAAACACATGCCACTTCACAGACATACTTTAGACACCCACCAGGTACCATATTTAAAGGAAAATTTCACTTTTTTTTTTTCACTTTATGCATCATTAAAATGACTGCTCCTGAAAAAACGTTAGTTTTTAAAAAGTTCTTTTTGCATTGATATATGTCCCCTGGGGCAGGACCCGGGTCCCCAAACCTGTTTTATGACATTAACATGCATATTGGCCGTTGTAATTAGCACTTTTGATTTCGAACGTTCGCGTCCATTATAACGTATAGGGTTCGAAAATTCGCGCAAACTTTCGGTCGGTTCGAAGGTTCTGGTGCGAACCGAACCCGGGGGTGTTCGGCTCATCCCTAGTCCTCATATTTTGCTTTGACTTTCTGGTGTTTTATTTTTTCTTTTCTTTTTTAGGTTTACTTCGTTCCATGTCATAACGGACGCCCTCCTGATACAAGTGCCTTCCCGACCCACGGTCGACACTGAGTTGTTGAATGCGGACATATTCGCTCATCCCTGGTACTGTTTTTGTTATACACCATTTACTCTCCCTCTCTAGAGCTCATTGCTCTTTCTAATATTCATGACTACATAGTATTATGGATGTTCCATTCCACATGAGGTTCCAGTAAATTAGTCTGTATTTTGTACTAATCTGCTTAGCATGAAAGGGTTAGCTATATCTCAGGTAATACCTGGAATTCCTATACTGTTTGTTTTAGGATGTTAAGTCTTGCTATTCTCTTAATAGTTCATATATTATTTACTAAGAGTTTTGGCCATGCAGACACTTATTAAGAATGTGAGATATATACTCCTCTTTTTTATTTTTTTTACAATAGAACTGGCTTCGACTGATGGCGTTTCTATATAATAATTTTGGAACATAACTACCTCTCTTTCCTTATTTAAATTTTTGCTTTTTGTGGAAACAAGGCCATCTAGTGACGACCTCAGGTATTGATGACGGTTATCGTCCTTATTTCTTTTTTTAACAGTAAAGATTTTTATTTAAAACATAACAGGTATATACAAGGCAATGACAGAGCATGTGCAATGATTAGTAGAGAAAATGACAATAAATACAGAATACTGACAATCCAGTATACAAACAGAACATGCAAGGTATGCACAGTGTAAAAAAAAATCTCTAGTTCTCCCATCGCTTGGTGTAATCAGATTGGTAGCTTGAATAATCGTATCATATCCCTGACATCCTAGGGGAGGGAAGAAGGGGGGGAGGGGGGGAGGATAAATGGGGAGAGGAAGAGGAATGGGGGGGAGGGAGGGGGAGGGCGGGGGAGAGCAGGGAAAGAAGCTGGGGGGGGAGGCATGCGACCGAAAACAAGTGGCCTTGTTTCCCAGGAGATTTGAGTAGACTTCAAGGACTAAGAGGACCATCCCCTCCTCCGTCCAACCACGCAGACCATACTTTAGTAAACTTAGCAGGGCAGTTTCTGCTCTCATATGTAATTTTGTACAGTGACAGAACTCTATTCACAGTAGATTCCCAAGTGGCCCCAGTAGGCACCTCTTCTCCCCTCCAACGCAAAAGTATCTCTCGTCTGGCATAGAACAGTAAAAAGGTTATGCACAATTTGGTGTACCTATCACCCTCTATATCTCAGAGGTGGCTGAGCAAAAAGAACAGGGGGTCCAGCGTGAGGTCTAGACCAGCTATCCTCCCCACAGTAGCCGCCACTGCCCTCCAATAAGGCTGAATCCTCGGGCAAGTCCAGACCATGTGAAGGAAAGAACCATTGGCTTGTTTACATCGCGTACACATTGGTTCCAGGGATGGATAGATGTTGGCAAGCCTCTGCGGAGTATAATATACTCTATGCAGGAACTTTAGTTGGATGAAACGATCCCTGGATGCAATCATGGACGGGATGTAGGAGGAGACCAGATCCTCCCAAGTTTCCTCAGTAAGATCGGGAATATCTACCTTCCACTTATGAAAAAGTGTCGTTGTGTTAGCGTCATGGGACGCCGTGAGGTAGAAGTATAGAGAGGAGAGGGGCCTCCCCATCACTGCGGAGCTAAGCAGTCTTTCTATAGAGTCAGGCTCAAGGGTTATCTTTTCTGGGAACTGCGAGGTGATGGCGTGTTTCAGTTGCCAGTACCTGAATAGAAATGAGCGAGGCAGGTGATAGTTCTGCTTCAAGTTTTGAAACGTCGCCACCCTCCCGTTCGTAATCACATGCTTGAGAATTACTATCCCATGTTTGGCCCAGGCTGCAGGGTCAGGTACCGAGTTGAGGTGTGGAAGGAGGGGATTGCCCCATAGCGGGGTGTGTGGAGAGTGTGTGTGAGGCTTTAGTCCCACTGCCCTGGAGGTCTGCCACACCCTTATAGTGGTTTTCATGAGGTCAGTGACCTGGGGGTGTGCCCTGGGTCCCCTGAAGACTAGGTTGGAGAGGGCCGCGTATGATCCCAGGAGAGCTGCTTTGAGGGTTACTGCAGGATTCAGCTTAGGTTGGGAGAACCACCACCGGACTGTTACGAGGACTGCTGCCCAGTAATAAACCAGGAAGTTTGGGAGGGCTAATCCCCCCGCGGATAAGGGGAGGTAAAGGGAATTTCTGGCCACCCGGGGGGGGGGGGGCGGCCCGCCCAGATGAAGGAGGTCACTATACTGTCTATCTTCTTCTTTGGTAGGTAAATCATTTTTATGAGGTTACCTCGCCCCACCGGTGTGAGAGGGAGGTTACGCCAATTGGTACAGCTTTGCGTCAGTTGAGTCAGGAGGGGGATTAAGTTCCTAGTTAAGTATCCTTTTGTCGTGGAACCTATTTTGACCCCTAAGTATGTAAAGGTCTCCACCCACTTCAGAGGTGTGTGGGAGGGGGGCTTTGGGGCCGAAGGACTCAGTGGGAACAGAACTGATTTGTCCCAATTTATGCGGACTCCTGAGTATTGGGCAAACTTATTAAATTGTTCCAGAGCTGAGTCAAGGGAGGTGGAGGTGTCAGCAAGGTAGAGAAGGGAGTCATCCGCATAAAGTGAGAGTTTCTCTTCTAGGGGACCCACTCGTATACCCTTAATCCGGGGGTCCCTCCTGATATGTTCTGCCAAAGGTTCGAGGGCGAGGGCAAAGAGGGTAGGGGACAGGGGGCACCCCTGGCGAGTCCCTCGCTCGAGGAGGAAGGGAGCCGACAGTGTGCCATTGGTGCGTATGCGCGCCTTAGGGCACGCATTAAGCATTTGGAGCCACGTCAGAAACTTCGGGCCGAAGCCATATCTGGACATGACTGACCATAGGTAGCCCCACTCGACCGAGTCGAAGGCCTTCTCTGCGTCGAGTGAGGCTACCACCCCCGATGAGCCAGGGACCGTACATGCAATATGGGTGTGTAACCAACGGATATTGATGTCCATGCCCCTTCCCGGCATGAACCCAGTTTGGTCAGGGTGGACCAGTGCCGTAATGACTGTATTTAGCCGATTCGCAAGGATTTTTGCTAGTACTTTGGCGTTGACGTTGAGAAGGGAAATGGGGCGGTATGAGGAGCAGAGTAGGGGGTCCTTACCCGGCTTAGGGATGACCACAATTACAGCTTCACTCATGGAATCAGGCAGAGACCCCAGTTCTGTGGCCTGCGTCAGGGTTTGTAGGAACTTGGGGGCTAGGTCTTCTAAATAGGTCTTATAAAATTCCACCGGGAGCCCGTCCGGGCCCGGTGTTTTGATTGTCTGCATTCCCTTGAGGGCTGACTGTATCTCTTCTATTTTTATTGGGGCGTCTAATTTATTGACAGTGGCGCTGTTGAGAACGGGTATGTCTATCTCATCGAGGTAGTTCACAAGGTCAGTTTGGTCATAGGATACTCTGGATGTATAAAGCTGTTGATAGTAGTTGGCGAAACATTGGTTAATGTCCTGGGGGGGTAGAAAGTAGGGTCCCATCTGGGCTTTGTATGTGGGCAATGGTCGCCATGCCAGATTGCTCTTTAGACAGCCACGCCAGAAGGCATCCTGTTTTTTCCCCCTGTTCAAAAATCCTTTGGGATTGATGAAGGAGCTTCTTTTGAGTTAGGGCTGTACGGAGAAGTAAAGCTTGTCGTGTCAGGGATTGAAGTTGGGTGTAGTGTGATGGGTCCCGGGTCCTAATGTAGAGAGCTTCTTTCGCAGTCGCCTCCCTCTCCACCCCCTCGAGATCCACTCTGCGTTCCCTCCTCACAGCAGCAATAATAGACTGGTAATGTCCCCTCGATGAGGCCTTAAAGGCGTCCCATGTAGAGTTCATCCCAGCCGACCCGGGATTTTCTTCCCAGAATAGCCGTACCGTGCCATGGAACCTAGACTCTACATCCCCGTCCGAGACCCAGAATCTGGAAAGTCTCCAGAGTCTGTCCGACGGGGCCAAAGCCAGCTCCAGGGAGAGTAATATTGGGGCGTGATCCGAAATTCCTCGAGGGAGGAAAGTGATGTTTTGGACCCTGGGGAGGACAGGCGCCGCCACATATGCCAGGTTGATTCTGGAGAAAGATTTGTGTGTGGCTGAG
The DNA here is from genome assembly GCA_028564925.1 of Lithobates sylvaticus. Classification (NCBI taxonomy): domain Eukaryota; kingdom Metazoa; phylum Chordata; class Amphibia; order Anura; family Ranidae; genus Lithobates; species Lithobates sylvaticus. The sequence goes on along the minus strand of CM053028.1, from coordinate 179,891,735 downwards.
TGGCAGGTAAACAGTCTGGATTGGGGGTGTTTCCACCGCCACACATCCGTGAAGCCATAGGTATCAGCCCAGGCTGCCAGTCCTTGACGGGTCGCGCCTACTGTGGCGCTCCTGTCCCTATCAGGGTCCGGAACCAGATTGAAGTCCCCCATAAGTATCACATTATCTGGAGGGAACTGAGCTAACTTGGCCGTAAGCAAATTGAGGAGTTTGACGGAGGCCGGGGGGGGGGGGAAGGTAGACACCCGCCACCACCCACGGGACACTGTGAATTAAGGCATAAATCAGCACAAACCTGCCATCAGGGTCAAGGACCAGATCTAGGAGTTTAAATGGTAGGGTTTTTGCGACCAGTACACTAACACTAACGCCCCTGGCAAAATTAGAGTAGGTAGAGTGGTAATGATGCCCCACCCACGGTTTCTTGAGGCTCAAAGTTTTACTGCCCACCAGATGCGTCTCCTGCAACACACATATATGCGGGTTGTGCTTCTTTATGTATTGAAATACCAAGGATCTTTTTATTGGGGAGTTCATACCCCGTTTGTTCCAGGAGAGGACATCAAGCATAGCCATTATCATCACGCCACACATTTTCAGAAGGATTATGACACTTTGTAGGGCACGACAGTCTCCAAGCAGCCCAAATTGAGCTGGGGAGAGTGTCGTGTCCCCTCTGAGGTGCATACATTGTCATCAGTTTCATTTCTGTCATGCAATAAGTAATCATAAACTGGGAGCCAGCAACACGGCTCAACTTTCCCAAACTCCCCCCCACCCCGCCCCCCCCCCCTGTCCCCGGAGGAGGGCTTGCATCCCAAAACAAATGTCAGCGCTGGTGCTGAACATGAAGGCTGTGAGCAAGAGGCAATAGGCCCCTTTCTAATGAATCAGTTAGGGTAACTTTAGAATCCAGTGAAGGATATAACCTGTGGAACTCCCGGACAGTCCAGGGGCATTCTTCTTCGGGTCCAAGTGGGCCAACAACGTCCCCCAACATGGAGGAGCAACATCTATGTCCCGGGAGGGGGAGGTTAGGCTTCAGAGGGGGGGGGGGGGGAATGTCCCTGGGATCATCAATCCTGGGTCTTGCGGTGCAGGGATCTCCCAGGCCTCCCCCCTCCTCCAGCACAGATCAAGGGGGTCGGAAAGGAGTTGCAATACCTTTTACATTTTATTCGTGCTTCTATTTATATGGTACCAAGACAGACAAGGTATACCCTGGAAATTGCCCTCTTCCTTCTACCCCTGTGTCTTGTGTATAAGGTATCATGCCTAAACATATATCAATAGTGCTAGTTCTCCAGAAAAGAACCATTTCCATTCTAGCGCTGCATTTATACACACACAACTTTCACCCGTCAAGGATGCCCCCTATCCCCATTGATTTTTATCTTGACGTTAGAACCATTACTGAGAATTATCAGAGAGAACCCTGACATAAAAGGAGTTGACATAAAAGGTAGTACCTACAAAACAGCTGCTTTTGCAGATGACATACATTTGTTCCTTTCTGAACCGCTGACTACGCTTCCTAATCTCTTTAAAACACTGGATTATTTTAAATCTTTATCGAACCTCCAAATAAACCTTGCTAAGTCCACCGCGTTGAACATCACGCTCCCCTTGACACAGCGTGAACAATGTCGTCACAATTTTCCGTTTAAATGGGATAACTGTCTTACCTACTTAGGCATTAAAATAACAGCATCACTGTCAGATCTCTACTCAGCTAACTATCAGTCTTTGTTGTGAAACATCACAGAGGATTTAAAAAAATGGTCTATAGGACTCTTCTCTTGGTTTGGTAGGACAGCCATCATCAAAATGAACATCCTACCAAGATTATTGTATATTTTCCAAACAGTCCCTATTCATATCCCTCCATCCTTTTTTATAACCTATCGAAAACTATGTACGAAATTTATTTGGGGGGCTATCCGCCCCAGACTAAACTTCATTAGACTTACCTCCCCTAAATTACGAGGAGGGTTGGGAGTTCCTGACATTCGTAAATACCAGATAGCCAGTCACTTAACCAGAATTGTAGATTGGAATGTTCATTACTCCACCAAAGATTGGGTCCACTTAGAACACTCTTTCTCCCCGATACCCTTAGCTCAAACCCCTTGGCTACCTTCCCAACGAGTGTCTCAAAATTATACAAAGCTCATTGGTCCTTCCCACACTACGTGCCTATAAACAAGCATGTAATAAATACAAGATATCATCTATTAACAGTCCTTTGACCCCTCTTAGATTAAACCCTACATTTCCTCCAGGTATGACGTCATCCTATCTGAAAGATATTTGGACACACACAAATGTCCAAGCTATGCACTTTTATAAAGATGACAGACAACTCTTGTTTTCTGAGATTTCCACTGGGCTTAGACCTCAGATGCTTTCATACTGGACATTTTTGCAAATCAAACATTTCCTGGACACACAAGAGACCCACACAGTATGGTCTCGTCCTACCACCCCTTTTGAAGATATGTGCCTCAAGACTGAACCCCAACGTCACCTTATTTCCTTTTCTTATGCCTTATTGTTTCCTCAACAACAGTCCCTGGGTCATTGTAGTAGTGCACAATGGCAAAAAGATCTTTCCTTACACATACCTGATAGTCATTGGGAATCAATCTATACGATTGCCCACAAAGGCTGATTAAATGTATGTGTGCAGGAAATCGCGTTTAAGCTGTTGTCCAGATGGTATAATACTCCATCTAAACTGAACAGAATTTATCTGTCTCTATCACCTATGTGCTGGAGATGTGGTACTGAAACTTGAACACTTCTACATATCTGGTGGTCTTGCAGCAAAATCCAACCTTTTTGGACAAATGTCCACAGATTAATACAAACTATAACGACTTATAAATTGGATTATCCCCCAGCTCAATTTTTATTGCACTACCCAGCTCATCCCTTACGCACATACTTACATTCACTACCGATGCATATGGTGGCTGCTGCTAACATGTGCGTCCCTCGTAATTGGCGCTCCACACTCCCACCAACTGTTAAAGACTGGTTGAACCGCATCCAAAAGACAGCCGAAATGGAAGAAATAATCCATCAGTCTAGAGAAACGCAATTAAAATTCACTCAAACCTAGTCTTGCTGGATTCACTATACCACAACCCAGGAATTTCATGATCTGCAGTGTGACTCCCCCCTATCACAAGGCAATCCTATCTCCACGTAAATGCATATATGGCGCGCCCATTTCCATCCTGGTCCTTTGGAACGTCCTTACAAGACACCTGGTTCTCTCCCTTCTTTCCTTCCCTACCTTTACTGCCCTAGACCTCCCATTCTTGTTTACAATATGATAACTTTCTTATTCCCGATAGTTCACCTGTTATGTTTCTAATAACCTTATGGTGGCTATGTCCGCAATAGTTTGTATAACTTTTATGTTTATATATACTTTCATTGGCATATTGTCTCCGAATATGCCGGGACTTCCTGTTGGTCTACTCAGCATTATTAGGCTCTAACCTAATCACAGTTAGATCTCTATTGGGGTGGCTAGATATAGAACTCCCTTCTGTGGTTTGACCAATATGGCCTTGAGATATGATTTTACTCACTCACACATCGATTCTCAGGTATGGAACTGTGTACTACTTCTTTTTGCAATCCATCACACGTCATCTCCGCTTTAACATACTGAGATATCCATTCACACTTATTTTCCATCTCTTCAATTGAGTCTTTCTCTACCTCACTCGATTGTCAGTAGCTATTATACTTATATGAAATGGATTGTGTTATATACTTTATGTATTTTCTTATTTCATTGGTTGTTTCTCTGTTACTATCTCAAGCATGTGATTTCTGTATACCTGTTTGATGCTTAATAAAAACTTTTTGGAAAAAAAAAGTATATCTCTATATTTTCATGTTCTCTCTCTATTTTCCTACATATAACAAATTTTTCCCCAAATGTCTTCTCCTAATGTAACTTTATAAATAACTCATGCAATTATCTTATCTTATTATTTATATGTACTAATTAACTTTATTAGCTGTTGCTTCTCTATGTCATTTCAGATAATACAGAACTCTACCTTGATGGTTTATGTCTTGCATAGCATTCACAATGTGGAAACTGTAAAGGTGCACCTAATCGTCTCTTTTTTTAAAATATATGCTGTTTCATGCCATGCCTATCCGATTTTCTAGAGTTATGTGTTGTTTATTTTATTTTTAATTTTTTTCAAAAAACACTCGTAATAATATTTACACATATATATATCTTTTTGTTTGGGCATCTCTGCAGCTTATTTATTCATTTAACATAATTTATGTTATCTTTATAATTTTTTTATTTTGTATCTTCTCCCCCATGTTCTGTGGCTTGTTAGTTCATCCCGGCACTGGGGGGCCTCCCCGTTGGTATTCTAACAGTACGGGCGAGGCCACTTCCCCCTTTTTATGGAATAACAAATAAGCACATAGTGTCCGGTTTCTTTTTACCATCTTCCGGTTCTGGTGCACTGGCTTCCGCCAGCATTTGTTGTCCCATGACTTGCCGGCGGCTCTGTTTGCGCCTGTGGTCACTGTATTCACGTCTGGTGATGCCGGGGCGTCACGTGAGCCAAGGGCCCTCCCAGATGCTTCCGAGATCTATGCAGGGGGAATTAGGCTACAGGTGTTCGGACGGGTCGCCACAATTGACGACACCCGAATCACCTATCCCAGCCTACTAACACACCTGTTCTCTAGCAAATTTCAGCAACCGATACGCCCATCTTTTGTACTGCTATAACTTGTTAGCAGTATATAATTAGGTGATTGCTGACATTATTTGCGTTGCACAGCCAGGATACAGGTCTCCTCTCTTTGAGAGCTCCAAGTGATTTTGCATCTTTAATGTAGATATAATTTTTGGATTGGGGTTATTTTATGCAGAAAACGGAGATTCTTTGGTTTCTCTTGTTTCCCTAATAGGATTGTTCATTCCTTTAGGCCATTATCACCCATTGAACTGTGTCTCCCTGTCTTTAGCCTATACTTAGGTCTTGTCATTTTTCATTACCAACAGGAACCTGCTTTTGGTCTTTGGTGCCTCTGCGGTCCTTGTATGCACTGACTTGCTGCTCGCTTCTGGGGGAGATGATATGCTGCTTTTTTGCCCATATATGATCCATATGAACTTAAACATCGGATCATTACACTAGACTGCTGATATACTCAACGTCTCAGCATTTATTGCTTCTATGCATGGTATTAATACAGCAAATATTTTGAGACTTGAAGGAACATCTATCCACATTGTGCTTCACAATTACTTTGATCTATGTCCTGTAAGTACTATATCTGACTAAACAATTACATATCAATATTGATGTTTACTATTTTTCATTAATCGTTTATACTTATGTTTTCCATATATATTTTATGTATACTTATACATATATATATATATATATATATATATATATATATATATATATATATATATATATATATATATATATATATTTTAGAATAATACCAACACGCTAAATATCAATCCCCTGAAGAAGGATATGGATACATCAATCTAGCCCCATTGGGCTTCGTTTTTTCCGAAACATGTTGGGTTTAATTGTTATTCACACTCACATCCGACTTTTTGTCTGATTTATAGTGTGTTCCAATTAATCTTTTCTGGCAGTTGGTATATTATGTATTCTTTTTTCTTTTCATGTGCTCATTCTTTGTAGATGTGTAAAATTTTATTTTGTGTATTTAACCACTTGACCACTGGGCACTTAAACACCCTTAATAACCAGACCAATTTTCAGCTTTCGGTGCTCTCACATTTTGAATGACAATTACTCATTCATACAACACTGTACCCATATGAATTTTTTGTCCTTTTTTTTCACACAAATAGAGCTTTCTTTTGGTGGTATTTAATCACCGTTGGGTTTTTTATTTTTTGTGCTATAAAAGAAAAAAAGACTGAAAATTCTGTAAAAAAATTGTCATATTAGCAGGTTATTTCTCACACACAGCATATGTATACCACAAATTACACCCCAAAACTATTACTCCTGAGTACGGCGACACCACATGTGTGAGACTTTTACACAGCGTGGCCACATACAGAGGCCCAACATGCAGGGAGCACCTTCAGGCGTTCTTGAGCACCCAGGCCAAGGCCAAGGCACCCAGGCACCCAGGCCAAAAATCATAATTTATTTGCTAGAAAATTACATAGAACCCCAAAACATTATATATGTTTTTTTTAGCAAAGACCCTAGAGAATACAATGGCGGTCGTTGCAACTTTTTATCTAGCACGGTACTTGCGCAGCAATTTTTCGAACGCGTTTTTTTTTGAAAAAAAATGTTTTGTGCTTTACAAAAAACAAATCTGTAAATTTAGCCCAATGTTTTTGCATAATGTGAAAGATGAAGTTATGCCGAGTAAATAGATACCTAACATGTCACCCTTCAAAATTGCACACACTCGTGGAATGGCGCCAAACTTCGCTACTTAAAAATCCCCATAGGTCTAGGGCCAAAATTATTGTTCTCGCTCCAACGTTCGCAGCGATACCTCACATGTGTGGTTTGAACACCGTTTTTATATGTGGGCGGGACTTACGTATGCGTTCACTTCTGCGTGCGAGCACACGGGGACAGGGGCGCTTTAAAAAAAAAAAATATGTTATTGTTCATTTTACTTTATTTATTTTAGTTTGACACTTTTTTCCCCCAAAAATTTTTTTTGATCACTTTTATTCCTATTACAAGGAATGTAAACATCCCTTGTAATAGGAATATGACATGACAGGTCCTCTTTACCGTGAGATATGGGGTCAATAAGACCCCACATCTCACCTCTAGGCTGGAAAGCCTGAAATAAAAAAAAAAACGATCCTGGCTTCGATCGTAGCGAGTATCGCAGGGTATGGCAGGGTATGGCAGAGTATTGTTGGGTATTGCAGAGTATTGTTGGGTATTGCAGAGTATTGCAGGGTATCGCAGAGTATTGCAGGGTATCGCAGGGTATGGCAGAGTATTGTTGGGTATTGCAGAGTATTGCAGGGTATCGCAGAGTATTGCAGGGTATCGCAGAATATTGCAGGGTATCGCAGAATATTGCAGGGTATCGCAGAGTATCGCAGGGTATCGCATAGTATCGCAGGGTATCGCATAGTATTGCCGGGTATTGCTGAGTATTGCCGGGTATTGCCGGGTATTGCCGAGTATTGCAGGGTATTGCCGAGTATTGCAGGGTATTGCAGAGTATTGCAGGGTATTGCAGAGTATTGCCCGGTATTGCCCGGTATTGCCGGGTATTGCAGGGTATTGCAGGGTATTGTTGGGTATCGCAGAGTATTGCCTGGTATTGCCCGGTATTGCCGGGTATTGCAGAGTATTGCAGAGTATTGCAGGGTATTGCCGGGTATTGTAGGGTATTGCAGAGTATTGCAGGGTATTGTTGGGTATCGCAGAGTATTGTTGGGTATCGCAGAGTATTGTTGGGTATCGCAGAGTATTGTTGGGTATCGCAGAGTATTGCAGGGTATTGCAGGGTATTGCAGAGTATTGCAGAGTATTGCAGAGTATTGCAGGGTATTGCAGGGTATTGCAGGGTATTGCCGAGTATTGCAGGGTATTGCAGAGTATTGTTGTGTACTGCTGGGTATCCATCCATCCATGCTCAGCCATCCCTCCATACCCTGCAATACCCAGCAATACACTGCAGTCTATTGCTGTGTATTGCAGGATATGGAGGGATGGCTGACCATGGATGGATGGATCGGTGGTGACTGCAGAGCAGGCTGTGGGCACTACAGATCCCGTCCACAGCACTGCTGCCACCGATCCCTCCCCCTCTCCTCTCACACTGTACCGATCGGAAATGGGATGGGACGCACCAGAGGTTAAATGATATACCCATTCTTTTCTAAATAAGGTATTGCTGTATAAAGCAGGACATCATTTTTTGTAGTTTTTTTCTAGCACCTATGAGCAACTTTGGAAGCATGGATTGGTCCGGAATACCAAGGGTGGCGCTCATGTTTATGGCCTAAACTGATACGTCAATCCGAGTAATTGAGTGTGTTTTTCAGCTGCTTGAGGAATCATTTTATGTTTGTGAGTCACAGCTTTTGGAGTGGCTGAGGAAGATCCGCACCATTTGTGCATTTGAAACGTGTCGGACATCTTGCTGCCAGCACTCCGTCCTCCTATAGCTGTTTTTTTTCCATCTTTTTCCCTAAATAGGGTTTTATCATTGGTTTCATGTTTTGTATGATGTAATTTATGTATTGCACAATAAACTTTGTTACTTTTATATTATAACACTGCCTGACGTCCATTTAAAGTCCCACCCTTTGAGGAACCTGTTTTTTAACTGATGTAAGGGGGGCTCTCTGGGGACCCCGATGTAAGTGGGGGCTCTCTGGGGACCCTGATGTAAGAGGGGGCTCTCTGGAGACCCTGATATATGGGGGGGGGGGCTCTCTGGTGATCCTAATGTAAGGAGGGGGCTCTATGGAGACCCTGATGTAAGGGGAGTTCTCTGGGACCCTGATATATGGGGGGCTCTCTGGGGACCCTGATGTAAGATGGGGCTCTCTGGAGACTCTGATGTAAGGAGGGGGCTCTCTAGAGAATCTGATGTAAGAAGGGGCTCTCTGGGGACCCTGATGTAAAAGGGGGCTCTCTGGGGACCCTGATGTAAGAGGGGGCTCTCTGGGGACCCTGATGTAAGAGGGGGCTCTCTGGGGACCCTGATGTAAGAGGGGGCTCTCTGGGGACTCTGATGTAAGGGGGGCTCTTGGGAGACCCTGATGTAAGAGGGTCTCTATGGGGACTCTGATGTAAGGAGGGGGCTCTTTGGAGACCCTGATGTAAGGGGGCACTCTGGGAACCACGTAACAGGGGGCCCTCTGGAGATCCTGATGTAAGGGGAGGGCTCTCTGGGGACCCTGATATATGGGGGTCTCCCTGGTGACTGTAATGTAAGGAGGGGGCTCTCTGGAGACCCTGATGTAAGGGGGGCTCCCTGGGGACCCTGATATATGGGGGGCTTTTTGGTGACCATGATGTAAGGGGGGCTCTCTGGAGATTCTGATGTAAGGAGGGGTTCTATGAAGACCCTGGTGTAAGGGGGGGCTCTCTGGGGACCCTAATGTAAGAGGGGGCTCTCTAGGAACCCTGATGTAAGAGGGCTCTCAAGGAACCCTGATGTAAGAGATGGCTCTCTGGGGACTTTGATGTAAGGGGGGCTTTCTGGAGACCCTGATGTAAGAAGGACTCTCTCTCTCTCTCTCTTTTCTGTCAAACACACCTGCTCACTATGACATTAAGAAATGCAAGGTTTACTAGGTATGGAAGGTGGAGGGAAGATTGGAATAAGCATGTCCAAGAGAATAGAGTTTATCAGAGACACATTGTATCACTACTATACCACAGGAAACAAACACAACCCCAAGATTGAATGTATCACTAAATAAACCAAGGACACACAATTTCACAAAGATAATAAGAAATGTGTACACTTATGACTAGCACTACACTGTTAAAAAGGAAAAACATCATATTATGTTCATGGAATTTTAGAGGGTTAGGAGATTTAGGGAAAAAAGCAGCAGTTTTGATGACAGCTAAGACCCATGGGGCTACTCTCCTGTGTTTACATGAAACACACCTTATCAACTCTTCCATACACCAGCTGGGGTGGAGGGAGTTTCGATCCCAGTTTTACTCAGTCCATACCTCCTTTTTAAGGGGGGTTAGTATCCTGATTAAAACAGGGGTCTCATTTAACTGTCTACAGAGTAGGATTGATGAGCAAGGGCGGTATGTTTTCATCCATTGTAAAATAGACTGGAGACCCTGATATATGGGGGGCTCTCTGGTGACCCTAATGTAAGGAGGGGGCTCTCCGGAGCCCTTGGTGTAAGAGTGGGGCTCTCTGGAGACTCTGATGTAAGGAGGGGGCTCTGTTTTCATCCATTGTAAAATAGAGAATAGGATTTTGGTTTTGGCTAATGTGTATATACCACCTCCCTTCAAGACAGATATATTTTATGATTTAGTGGAGTTTATGCTGGATAAACCGGGAATCCCGCTACTACTGGTCAGTGATTTTAATACAGTCATGAACCAGAAATTGGATAGGCTCCCATATGCGACACAACGGGGAGGTCCAATAGATGGCCGACTCTCCCAGATTACGGGGGTGTTGGGCTTGAAAGACATCTGAAGACTACAGAACCCAAAATCTCAGACCTACTCATGTTTTTCCAGCACACACTCCACGTTGTCTAGGATCGACATGATACTGGGGAATGATGAGGCGACCATAATGATAAACAACTTAAAATATTTACCAAGGGGTCTTTTGGACCACTCACCAATGACAGCATCCCTAGATATAGGGGAGGGAAATCAAACTCTGGAATGGAGAATTAGTCCAGCTTGGTGAGAACTTATGGGAGAACCTCAGGAAGTACTAACTGCCCTAATAGAACATATCGAGTTAAATACTGGAACAGCTCCACAGGGGGTAGTCTGGGACACACTTAAGGCTTTTCTTCGAGGCCTTCTGATCCAACAGATTTCAAAAACTAAAAAAAAATCCAAGGAAATGGAAGTTTGGGCATCACAAAGAGTGACACAGCTAGAAGAACAATATGTCAATGATTCATCAATTGGGAACCTAGGGGTGCGGACAGAGGCACAGCGGGTTTACCGCTTGACAATGCTAGGAAAAGCAGAGAACAAATACATTTGGGGAAGGGGAATGTGTAGGCCAGATGTTGTCAAATTTAGTAAAAACCAACTCACCATCATCAGTTGTACCAATGATTACTACAACAGAGTGTAGAACATCTACTTATACGCCAGAAATTGTAGATAGCTTCAAAGATTACTATAAGGACTTATATAGCTGCAACCGAGAAAAAGTGGGGGAAACAATGGAATTTTTTTTTAAAGATTTGACTATCCCCCACCTCTCCGAGGATGACAGAAATACACTCGATAGCCCCATCACACTCGATAGCCCCATCAGCACACTGTACAAGCAATGGCGAGGCAGAAATCCCCAGGCTCAGACAGTTTACCAGTCGAGATCTATCGCCATTTTGGAGGGGTGTTACTTCCTGAATTACTAAAAACTTTTAACTGGTCCGTGATCAGGGGCAAACTCCCCCTATCTATGAGAGAATCTACCATAATAGTGATACCAAAAGAAAATAAAGATCCACTTAACCCCTCTTCATATAGACCCATTTCTTTGCTTAATTCAGATGCAAAGATCTTGGCAAAAGTTTTGGCGGCTAGATTAAACAAAGTGGTAGATGGGCTCGTCCATTCTGACCAATCAGGACTTTTTCCTGGTAGGTCCACCAGCATAAACATCAGACGGGTCTATTTAAATCTACAAATACCATCTGACGAGGATGGACATAGAGCCATTCTTTCTTTGGACGCCGCCAAGGCCTTTGACACCTTGGAATGGGGATTTTTGTGGAGGGTTCTGAGGGAATTTCAGATAGGACCAATTTTTATCAAATGGGTAAAAATGCTGTATAGACTCACAGAGGCCAGAGTAAGAGTGAATAACAAACACTCTGCCAGGTTTCGATTGCTAAGGGGGACGAGGCAGGGGTGCCCTTTGTCCCCCCTCCTCTTCGCCCTCGCGATCGAGCCATTGGCTATGTCTCTTAGATCCTGTGCAGAGATTAAAGTGGTTGTAAACTCTTACAAACCACTTTGACCTACAGGTAAGCCTAGATTAGGGCTTACCTGTAGGTCCAATAAATATCTCCTAAACCTACATGGTTTAGGAGATATTTAGAAAAGAAAAGGCACCGCTATGTACATCGCATGCGCCGTAGACATTGGCGCGCAGGCCCACTGAGCATGCCGAGATCACGGCGATATGCCGCTCTCGTGCGCATGCTCGGGAGTGACGTCATCGCCGCTCCATCGAATGACAGCGATGGAGCGGCGAGATCCGGAAGTCACTCCGGGTTTGATGGCGGCGCAGAAGATCGTGGATGAGGGACGCTTCGGGGGCTTCATTCTCAGGTAAGTCATTCATAATGAGCTAGTATGCTATGCATACTAGCTCATTATGCCTTTGCCTTGCAGGTTCCGTTTTTTTTTTTTTTTTTTTTAAATAGGCTTTACTTCCTCTTTAAAGGCTATAGAAGAGGGGCAGAGGAGGAAAAAGTTATCTTATTTGCGGATGATCTTCTTATACTCCTAGGGGATATCCAGAACTCTTTAAAACAAACAATGCGCAAAATTAGAAACTTCAGTCAATTTTCCGGTCTAAAAATCAACGGGGAAAAATCTACTTTACTACCAGTGGATCCCCTTGAAAGCCCGTTGCCTCAAGAAGCCACACGGTTGCAAATAGTAACCCAAATGAAATATCTCGGTGTATACAGTGGCTTGCGAAAGTATTCGGCCCCCTTGAACTTTTCAACCTTTTGCCACATTTCAGGCTTCAAACATAAAGATATAAAATTTTTATTTCTTGTGAAGAATCACCAACAAGTGGGACACAATTGTGAAGTGGAACGAAATCTTTTGGATTTTTGAAACTTTTTTAACTAATAAAAAAATGAAAAGTGGGGCGTGCAAAATTATTCGGCCCCCTTGCGTTAATACTTTGTAGAGCCACCTTTTTCTGCGATTACAGCTGCAAGTCGCTTGGGGTATGTCTCTATCAGTTTTGCACATCGAGAGACTGAAATTCTTGCCCATTCTTCCTTGCAAAACAGCTCGAGCTCAGTGAGGTTGGATGGAGAGCATTTGTGAACAGCAGTTTTCAGCTATTTCCACAGATTCTCGATTGGATTCAGGTCTGGACTTTGACTTGGCCATTCTAACACCTGGATACGTTTATTTGTGAACCATTCCTTTGTAGATTTTGCTGTATGTTTGGGATCATTGTCTTGTTGGAAGATAAATCTCCGTTCCAGTTTCAGGTCTTTTGCAGACTCCAACAGGTTTTCATCCAGAATGGTCCTGTATTTGGCTGCATCCATCTTCCCCTCAATTTTAACCATCTTCCCTGTCCCTGCTGAAGAAAAGCAGGCCCAAACCATGATGCTGCCACCACCATGTTTGACAGTGGGGATGGTGTGTTGAGGGTGATGAGCTGTGTTGCTTTTACGCCAAACATATCGTTTTGCATTGTGGCCAAAAAGTTCGATTTTGGTTTCATCTGACCAGAGCACCTTCTTCCACATGTTTGGTGTGTCTCCCAGGTGGCTTGTGGCAAACTTTAGACAAGACTTTTTATGGATATCTTTGAGAAATGGCTTTCTTCTTGCCACTCTTCCATAAAGGCCAGATTTGTGTACGACTGATTGTTGTCCTATGGACAGACTCTCCCACCTCAGCTGTAGTTCTCTGCAGTTCATCCAGAGTGATCATGGGCCTCTTGGCTGCATCTCTGATCAGTCTTCTCCTTGTCTGAGCTGAAAGTTTAGAGGGACAGCCAGGTCTTGGTAGATTTGCAGTGGTCTGATACTCCTTCCATTTCAAAATGATCGCTTGCACAGTGCTCCTTGGGATGTTTAAAGCTTGGGAAATCTTTTTGTATCCAAATCCATCAGTCATTTAGGACAACATTGGATCATTCAGAGATCCTCGCGGAACTTCTGGAGTGAGTTTGCTGCACTGAAAGTAAAGGGGCCGAATAATTTTGCACGCACCACTTTTCAGTTTTTTATTTGCTAAAAAAGTTTAAAATATCCAATAGATTTTGTTCCACTTCACAATTGTGTCCCACTTGTTGGTGATTCTTCACAAAAAAATAAAATTTTATATCTTTATGTTTGAAGCCTGAAATGTGGCAAAAGGTTGAAAAGTTCAAGGGGGCCGAATACTTTCGCAAGCCACTGTATATCTCTAATGACCCTAAGCAATATATAGTGAACAATCTAGCCCCATTACTAGTTAAATTTAAAGAGAAAATTAAAACTTGGAAAAGGCTCCTCCTGTCTACAGCAGGTCGCTGCAATCTAGTTAAAATTATATTTTTACCACAACTCATATATGTTTTATATAACTCTCCAATGTGGATCTATAAAAAATAGTTTTCTAAAATTGACACTATATTTAGGGAACTAGTTTGGAAGGGGGGTCAAGCACGTATTAGTCTAAAGACCCTAGAACTTCCAAACAACGAAGGGGGAGTTGCATTTCCACATTCCTTTAACTACTTTATAGCGGCCCAGCTTCAATATATAAGAGAAGGTGAATCAGGGGGAGCTCTCCTACAGGACTTTTTACAACGGCCTGTGGTTGAAGCTTTGGAGGCAGGGATTGTTTTGCGGGGAACCCCTACCCTAGAATTAATGATCAAAGTATGGAAAGTAGCCAAGGGAATTCTGGGATACAGAGGTTTCACAGAATACTCACGGTTATGGATAAATAGTAATCTGGGAGATGTACAGAAAATAGGGCAGATTAGAGAATGGGAAAGACGAGATATTAAATACATTCACCAGCTCTATTAAAACGGGAAATTAAAATCTTTCCAAGACTTAAGAGAGCAATTTTCAATACCGAAGAAATCTTTTTTTAGATATTTACTGCTCAGACATGCACTGACAGTGCAATTTGAGGACATGGCAATAGAATGGTGTAGTATACCGATACTACAGGGAATAATGCGAGCAGAGTAGATCAAAAGAACTAATCTCAAAGACCTATCTAAACCTACATAAACACAGCCGGGATAACCAACATACCGTCCCCTTCAGAGAGAAATGGGAAAGAGATGTGGGAAACATAACAACAACCCAGTGGTAAAGGATCCTCGAGTTAGCACCATGGGTCTCTCTTTCCCCACCCCAAAAGATGTCACACCTGTTTCTTCTCTATAGAGCTTACTACAACACGCAAAAACTTTTCCTTTTTGGGCAAAGACAAAATGCTTCTTGCCCTAGATGTGGAAAAGGGGGATATGATCCATATGTTCTGGAGGTGTCCCAAGCTATTTTGCTATTGGATGGAGGTGGTGGAAATAATAGTCTAGGTCTTTGAAGTTCCTATAGATATGGAACCTAGGGTATGTGTATTGGGGTGGACAAGTGGCAAGGGTAGGCCAAAGGATACCAAACTGGCAATTCTTAGATGTCTATTCCAAGCTAGGAAACTCATCGCCCAGAGATGGCAGTCTTCCGCTCCTCCATCCAGTAGGGAATGGGAACAAAATATGAATACGATGATCCTTAAGGAAAGAACGCTATTCATCCGGCAGGGTTGTGTTATGAAATATTTGGAAAATGTGGTGTGAGAAAAAGGAAAATTGATTTACTATAGCAGGGATTACAAATGAGATGAATTGAAACAAGGAGATAAGCTGTAAGAAGAATTGAGGTGTGAATGAATGACGAGGGTTTTGAAATGAATGGATGTGTGAATGATGGTAATTATGGAAGAGCCATTTCTTAGATTAGGAGCAGCATATAAGGACTAATGCTGTCATTCAAGAAAGGGGGAGCTTCTAAAAAATTTACTGTTTTTAGTGTACTTATACTGCCTGTCTCCCTCCCCCTTTTTTTCTTTTTTTTGGGGGGGTTGTGCACTCTTTTTCTTAAATGGTTAAATGTAAGAAAGTGATGTTTATTTTGTAAAGTTGAAAAATAATTAATAAAAATATAAAGTTAAAAGAAGAAGGACTCTCTGGGGACTCTGATGTAAGGAGGGGCTCTCTGGAGACCCTGATGTAAGGGGGGCTCTCTGGGGACCCTGATGTAAGAGGGGGCTCTCTGGGGACCCTGATGTAGGAGGTGGCTCTCTGGGGACTGTGATGAAAGGGGGGCTCTCTGGAGACCCTGATGTAAGAAGGACTCTCTGGGGACTCTGATGTAAGGAGGGGCTCTTTGGGGACTCTGATGTAAGGGGGCACTCTGGGGACTCTGATGTAAGAGGGGGCTCTCTGGGGACCGTGATGTAAGAGGTGGCTCTCTGGGGACTCTGATGTAAGGGGGGCTCTCTGGGGACCCAGATGTACGAGGGGGCTCTCTGGGGACCCTGATGTAAGGGGGGCTCTCTGGAGACTATGATGTAAGGGGGGGGGCTCTCTGGGGATCCTTATGTAAGGAGGGGCTCTCTGGGGATCCTTTTGTAAGGGGAGGCTCACTGGGGACCATGAATAGCCATATGCAGAAATGCAGGCTAAACACTTCTTTTCCAGAGGAAGGTTTCTCCGACAGGGGGAACTGGAATCATTGTCAAACACTAATGCGGCGTACACACGGTCGGAATTTCCGATGGAAACAGTCCGATGGGAGCTTTTCATCGGATTTTCCGACCGTGTGTATGCCCAACGGTCTTTTTCTGTCGGAATTTCCGACGGACTTTGAATTGAGAACCTGTTCTCAATTTTTCCGACAGAAAACCTTTCTATCGGATTTTCCGATCGTGTGTATGCAATTCCGACACGCAAAATTCCGACGCATGCTCGGAAACAATTCGACGCATGCTCGGAAGCATTAAACTTCCCTTTTATAGTGCTGTCGAACGTGTTTTATCCCGCTGTGTTATTGACCGTCGGAATTTGGTGTGATCGTGTGTAGGCAACACAGCTTGAGCGGAATTCCGTCGGAAAAACCGTCAGGGTTTTTTCCGACGAGAATTCCGATCCTGTGTACGCGGCAAAAGTCTTTCCCCTTTTTGGACCTATATCCAATTGAAACATTTCTTGGACAGTCCTACGAATAGAGGTAACTTTGCGAAAACTTCTGCTGTCTTGAAATCACTATGCTCTAGCTCCTCTCCCCAGAGTCATTTAATTTCGGGGCTTTATGCCACAATGGGGGAGATTTTAATTTAAAGGAGTTTAATTTAAAGTTTACAATCTAATCGGATACCAGTAGCATTCCCTTCTTGGACGCCTTTTTCTAAATCATGATGGTACAATCTATAGCAGTCTTTACAGAAAGGAGACAGCTGGAAATACGATACTGCACTACTCAAGCTCACATCCTTGCTCCCTGGTGCGGAGCATACCATTTAGCCAATATTTGAGGGTGCGCCGCAACTGTGCCAGGAGGATTTTGAGCTTGAGGCTAAGGCGCTGTATCGAAGACTGCAAACCAGAGGGTGAGGGTACAGCAAGAAAGTCCTTAAAAAAGCCTATAAGAGGGCTAAACAAAACACACTTATCACTTATGTCTAGGGCCCACGAAACTAATCCCACTATAAAATGTATTATCACTTTTACTAACCATCAGGATGTGTTTCGCAAACTGATCAGCAGTAATTGGCATTTTCTTTCCGAGGACCCCATTATTTCGAAATATGTGGCTAGAACACCACAAATTGTATATAGGAGATCCCGATCTATTAGTGGACGGCACAGTGATGTAGTGGGTAGCACTCTCGCCTAGCAGTAAAAAGGGTCGCTGGTTAAAATCCCAACCACCACACTACCTGCCTGGAGTTTGCATGTTCTCCCTGTGTCTGTGTGGGTTTCCTCTGGGTACTCCGGTTTCCTCCCACACTCCAAAGAGCTGGTAGGTTAATTGGCTTCTGTCCCAAATTGGCCCTAGTATATTAATGGGGAACTTGGATTGAGGGTAGGGACTGATGTTAGTGTGTGATGTACAGGGTTAGGGACAATTGTAGACACGCACTCACACTCATTTGGGTTGAACTGAATGGACTGGTGTCTTTATTCAACCTTGCTAACTATGTAATTAGGGAAAGCCTTGTACACAGTCACCTTCCCCCTGCCGCTCCTAGTCACGGAGCGACGGGGGGAAGGGGGACATTCAAATGTGATCAGTGCCCGTGGATTAGGGAAGGTACGGGATGTCCTCTTCCAAGAGGTGGATTTCACAAACTAAAGGGTTATAACGACTGTCGCACTATTGGTATTGTTTACCTAGCCATGTGTCGGTGCGATGCATTTAACATTGGTAAGACCCAGCATCCTTTTGCCAAGCGTATACAAGACCATCTGTACTATTTATACGCAAGGTTACTAAATACCCCAATATGTAAGCCTGTGGGGCTTAACCATAGCTATAATCCATCATACATCTCTTTCCTCAGCACTGGAAGTCATTCCAGATCTAGAAATGGGAGGAGACTTTGATAAAAAGATCCTCCAGAAAGAGGCAAAGTGGATTTTTGATCAGAGAGCCACCTACCCACCAGGGTTAAATACGGCATTATCATTCAAACCATTTTTCTAAACTATGGTATACTTATACCTACATCTTGGAACTTTTGTGACAATAGTAACTGGCCTTTTTTGTATCTGTTATTTATGTTTCTTCTGTTGCTTTTATGCATGTTTTTTAGTTTGGAGTCCGCTTTTGTTGTTCATAATTATTTTTCCTGACGCATCACCATGGCAGCACACACTGGGTTGTGACTCCGCCCCCATTAACTGACAGGATTGGTTAGCTATAAATTTGAAGGAGATGCACCCCACTTCATACTCTTTTTTTTTTTTTCCTCATCCGACAAGATTGGAAAGACTGCACCCTTACTGTATTCGCCCCACCAGGTTAGCCTCTCCTGCCTGGAGGTCTCTCCTGTTCAGCCTCTAAAGGAGTCTTTATGGAGAGAGCCTCACTCTGGTGGTCTCAGGGGCAAGGATTTCTGGCGCATACAAGCTTTAAAAATCTTAAACAATCACAGTGGCTTCCTACCTTTCTCCAAGTGTGTCATTTCCTTTCATTTTTGTGTGTTTTAAAGTTCTGCTGGGCTCCATAGTGCCACAGGCAAGGGGAGTCTGCCAAGATGGCTGCAGTATCCTCATCAGTTCTCTGCACAGGTACTGGAGTCAAGCCACCAGACAGTTGCAAATCAGTGGTCTTGCTATCAGACAAGTTTTTTTGGTAGAACATTCAACACAGAAAAACGAAATATAACAATGTAATATATAAAATAATGATTACACAGAGTTGTCACATATACATCACCCTCTCTAACATTTACAATACGGTATGATTTTACTGTACACATTTAAAGATACAGGGCCCCAAATATCAACCCATTGGCTACAAACTGACATTTTCGCAATTCTTCTAAATGGGTCAAAAACAAAATCTCCCATTGGACCAATATGTTTACAATGCAGATGTAAACAAGAAAAACAGAAGGGCGCACCGACCTTTGTGCATTACCACTAAAAAGGCTTTATTAAAATAGATAAAACTGCAAAATTACTGCAAAATTAATAAAGTTAGTGTTTGGCCAGCCTGGGAGCGAGACGTGGTTTGACCGGAAGTTGCGGGTGGAGCGCAAATACACCCGCACTTCCGGATCGGAGACGCCAGTTATCCAGCCACTCATGGGAACTACTGGGCGAATGGGGAACATGCCGGCCAAGGATCTGCTCATGGTAAGCAGATTCCTCCTATCTTGGGTAGCCCTGGTGTTTTGGGGATGTCACTGGAGGACCATCTGTACATTTTGTTTGATATATAGGGGCATCTTTTGTAACAATGCAATCAATCATACACTGAATGGGAGATGGGAGTGCCTATGAGGATGAGGGGGAGGGGTTATGTGCCCGACCACGACCACCTGTACACCCTCCCTATAAAAGGAGAGTAGACGAAAATGGGGGGAGACGAGACCATTGCCCGATTGCAGGCTCTGAGGAAAGGGGTGCTCCCCTGAAACGCGTCAGCCATTCACTAGAGGAAGCATCAGATCCTCCCGGTATTTAAGAATCGAGGTCGGAAGTTCATAGCAGTGGACGTGTTTATCCATCCATGTATTTGCCTTTACCATGTACTCGTTTGTGAGTAGTAATTTTGCAGTTTTATCTATTTTAATAAATCCTTTTTAGTGGTAATGCACAAAGGTCGGTGCGCCCTTCTGTTTTTCTTGTTTCCTTAGTGTTTATGAACACCCATTGTTCAGAGGAGGGCTGCAAGATTTTGGACATTACCTTGAGGAATTTTACATATATTTTTTCACGAATCAAGAGACTAGACACCAGAGCGCAGGAGAATTTGTTGTGTGTTTACAATGCAGATGTGTCATACACACCCCCCTCTATGATATCTTACAATACGGTATGATTTTACTGTGGAAATTTAAAGATACAGGGCCCCAAATATCAACCCATTGGCTACAAACTGACATTTTCGCAATTCTTCAAAATGAGTCAAAAACAAAATCTCCCATTGGACCAAAACGTTTACAATGCAGATGTGTCATACACACCCCCCTCTATGATATCTTACAATATGGTATGATTTTACTGTGGAAATGTAAAGATACAGGGCCCCAAATATTAACCCATTGGCTACAAACTGACATTTTCGCAATTCTTCAAAATGAGTCAAAAACAAAATCTCCCATTGGACCTAAATGTTTACAATGCAGATGTGTCCTACACACCCCCCCTCTATGATATCTTACAATACGGCATGATTTTACTGTGGAAATTTAAAGATACAGGGCCCCAAATATGAACCCATTGGTTGCAAACTGACATTTTTTAACTTCTAAATGGGTCAAAAACAAAATCTCCCATTAGACCAATACGTTTACAATTCAGATGTGTCATACACACCCCCCCTCTATGATATCTTACAATACGGTATGATTTTACTGTGGAAATTTAAAGATACAGAGCCCCAAATATGAACCTATTGGTTAAACAGTGACATTTTTCCAATACTTCTAAATGGGTTTAGAAACAAAATGTCTGCACTGTAAACGTATTGGTCCAATAGGAGATTTTGTTTCTGACTCATTTTGAAGTATTGCGAAAATGTCAGTTTGTAGCCAATGGGTTGATATTTGGGGCCCTGTATCTTTAAATTTCCACAGTAAAATCATACCGTATTGTAAGATATCATAGAGGGGGGTGTGTATGACACATCTGCATTGTAAACATTTAGGTCCAATGGGAGATTTTGTTTTTGACTCATTTTGAAGTATTGCGAAAATGTCTTTTTGTAGCCAATGGGTTGATATTTGGGGCCCTGTATCTTTACATTTCCACAGTAAAATCATACCGTATTGTAAGATATCATAGAGGGGGGTGTGTATGACACATCTGCATTGTAAACGTTTTGGTCCAATGGGAGATTTAGTTTTTGACTAATTTTGAAGAATTGCGAAAATATCAGTTTGTAGCCAATGGGTTGATATTTGGGGCCCTGTATCTTTAAATTTCCACAGTAAAATCATACCGTATTGTAAGATATCATAGAGGGGGGTGTGTATGACACATCTGCATTGTAAACATATTGGTCCAATGGGAGATTTTGTTTTTGACCCATTTAGAAGAATTGGAAAAATGTCACTGTTTAACCAATAGGTTCATATTTGGGGCTCTGTATCTTTAAATTTCCACAGTAAAATCATACCATATTGTAAGATATCATAGAGGGAGGTGTGTATGACACATCTGCATTGTAAACGTGTTGGTCCAATGGGAGATTTTGTTTTTGACTCATTTTAAAGTATTGCAAAAATGTCAATATTTAACCAATAGGTTCATATTTGGGGCTCTGTATCTTTAAATTTCCACATTAAAATCATACCGTATTGTAAGATATCATAGAGGGGGTGTGTATGACACATCTGCATTGTAAACATTTAGGTCCAATGGGAGATTTTGTTTTTGACTAAATTTGAAGTATTGCGAAAATATCAGTTTGTAGCCAATGGGTTGATATTTGGGGCCCTGTATCTTTAAATCTCCACAGTACAATCATACCGTATTGTAAGATATCATAGAGGGGGGTGTGTATGACACATCTGCATTGTAAACGTGTTGGTCCAATGGGAGATTTTGTTTTTGACTCATTTTGAACTATTGCGAAAATGTCAGTTTGTAGCCAATAGGTTGATATTTGGGGCCCTGTATCTTTAAATTTCCACAGTAAAATCATACCGTATTGCAAGATATCATAGAGGGGGGTGTGTGTGACAGACCTAGCCGGGACACAGGCTTTTTGAGAGGACTAAATACGAGCCTCCTGCCAAACGATTATGGGCCCTGGATTTTAAGGGGCACAGGGTGAAGGAGAACTCCAGTCAGATTCAATGCTGTATATATGTGTATATATATATATATATATATATATATATAATGTGTGTGGTCTCATGCTGTTGGGACATACACTCTCAGATGCTAGTGTCATGAACTCAACATGTTAATTGAGTTAGCTGATCCCATTGTCCTCTGCACAATGCAGGAGACGGTCCGTCTGTTACTGGTGGTCTCCTGCTATTGTGATGAGATGTCTTGTGGTGGTAATTATGATAATTTTATAATCAACTGTGTTTAGCTTGGTGACCACAAGTCTGACTTGTAGTGAAATCCTGATGAGTCACATTGGCTGCTTAAAGGGATTAGTTAATTAGTTTATGTTAAGTTGTTACAAGTGTATTGTTAGAATAATATGAGCAGGAGGGGGGTCTCCTCTCCTACTGTATATAAATGTGAGTTTGGCTTTGTAATAAATCAGTCCATGTTGGCACCAAGCAAGTGTTGTCTCGTTTGGTGCTTGGGAGCGGTTGGAATATCTTATACCTATATCCAGACTGAGAGGAAGTGATATATGACGAACGCACTCAAGAGGAGTGTAGGGACGTTCCGTCACATTGTTGGCAAGCAGTGGGAAGCATCCTGCAGGAAGCATCCTGCAGTCTGGGACATCCAAACCTCCACCTGGATCCAAGGTCCGGATAGCAGGAGAGGAGGAGAGGTACAGATACCAGCCGCCATGGAAGAGGAATTCAGGAGGAGGTTGCGAGAGATGCAGCTACAGCACAGAGGACCAGTATCAGAGCAGGTCCTGCTGGGATGGTTTGATTCTATTCGCTGTGAACTCTGGAAGGAAGCGCTAGCCCGTGAGCGGCGTAACCAGGGAAAAGTTCTTCCCTCCAACCAGGAAAGGTACTGGTCGCAGTATGGATTGCGGGTGCTGTTTTTGGGAGAGAAACCGCACAAGGAGCAGACAGCTGAATTAAGCAGGCTGATCTGGGCAGAGATAAAGCTGGATGAGAGTTACAGAGCCCTCCGGTGGCATGTATCCCAAGCATGCCCTTGGATAGCAGATGACAGCCCAATGGAAGGCTTAAGCTACGGCGGCCTGGGACTGTTGTATGTGAAGCTGACAGGAGACTCTAACTTTGGGAGTGATTTGGAGTGGCGGTTGGATGAAATCATGGATTTCAGAAAAGGGCTACTGAACATCTCGGAAGTGCACTGGGCACTGGAAGATTTGGAGTTTCTGGCCGATCAGGAATGGGAGCTGGAGATTGCCTACAGACAGCTGCTAGACTCCGCTCA
Source organism: Lithobates sylvaticus (assembly GCA_028564925.1). Lineage (NCBI taxonomy): Eukaryota > Metazoa > Chordata > Amphibia > Anura > Ranidae > Lithobates > Lithobates sylvaticus. Next base: position 179,868,461 of record CM053028.1, on the reverse strand, counting down.
GTGCCAGGGCTGGGCTCCCTTTGCCTGGGACTATAAGGAAATACCAGTGGACAACTCTGAAATCCTGGCTGAAGAGTCAGCAATGTGGCAGAGTAACAGTGTGCTTTGCCAACCTGCACCTGCAGCTATGGATGCGGAGGTCTTATGGCGGATGCAGCAAGTGCTGACTGACCTTGATGATCCTGTTTCTGCATGGGATGATCTTGGATGGAGGAATGTGCCTGTCCAGCAGCATGTCAGGGAATCGGCAGTGGAAAATCTGGAGATTTCCATCCCCAAAGCTGAAGTGCTGACAACAGGGCAGAGCTCTGCTAACCTCTGCCTAGCACTAATGGCATCTTCTAGGTCCCACGGACAGATGATGAACCTCTATCTCCAGACATCAGTTGTAGAGACAGGGGATTTGATAGACTTTTCTGCTGAGGAAAAACAACCTGATGAGCCTCCAGCAGAAGAGCTGGTATTAGGGCCAAACTTCACTGTGCTCTGCCCAGCACCAACGCCAGTATCCATGGAGTTGCAAGGAACTTCCCCAGCTGAAGCTCTGGTCACTGAACAGAGGGTCCAAGACCTCTGTCCCACACCTGTGGCAGTTCTGGAGGCCCAGGGTGAGGAGGTGGTGGTCACTCCCGAGCAGCAGCTCAGGACCCAAGGAGAGAATGCAATCTGCACTTCACATCTGCAGCTTGATCAGGTGTCATTGGATGGGCCTGTGGTCTCCACTAACAGAAAACCAGCAGAAGTGCTGGCAACCGGGCAGAGTGCTACCAACCTCTGCCCAGCACCGGTAACAGCTGCGGAGTTCCAGGGAGCTGGGGCAGTCGGCCTCTCTCCCCAACAGTTAGCTGGAGCAGATGATGTAGGGAAGCTCCTACGCCCAGCTGAACTGCTGGCAACGGAACAGAGCGCTGCTGGCCTCTGCCCTCAACTGACACAGGACAGATTTCCTGTAAAGGTGGATGGGAATTCAGTCTCCACCTGTATACCCCAGGGATGCTGGGCAGCAGGCCCATATGCCCAACAGCATGACAGACTGAGCCCAGTCACCCTGTCTTCTCTCCAGCGGCTGAAAAGACTCCAGGGAGAAGGGCCAGTCCAGGCCTCTCCCCAGCGGCAGATATGTTCTTTGAGAGAGGCAGAGGTTGGCTGGGTGAGTGCTCTGTTTGAAACAATTTGTTTGGGGTACTGTGTGGGTACAGGCATTCGAGGACTGGAACTATGGACTAACTTCGGAGTCAACCCGTCTGGGGTCTCCTCCTGTGTTAGTCTCCTGCCGAAAGGGGAGAAATGTGACAGACCTAGCCGGGACACAGGCTTTTTGAGAGGACTAAATACGAGCCTCCTGCCAAACGATTATGGGCCCTGGATTTTAAGGGGCACATGGTGAAGGAGAACTCCAGTCAGATTCAATGCTGTATATATGTGTATATATATATATATATAATGTGTGTGGTCTCATGCTGTTGGGACATACACTCTCAGATGCTAGTGTCATGAACTCAACATGTTAATTGAGTTAGCTGATCCCATTGTCCTCTGCACAATGCAGGAGACGGTCCGTCTGTTACTGGTGGTCTCCTGCTATTGTGATGAGATGTCTTGTGGTGGTAATTATGATAATTTATAATCAACTGTGTTTAGCTCGTGACCACAAGTCTGACTTGTAGTGAAATCCTGATGAGTCACATCGGCTGCTTAAAGGGATTAGTTAATTAGTTTATGTTAAGTTGTTACAAGTGTATTGTTAGAATAATATGAGCAGGAGGGGGGTCTCCTCTCCTACTGTATATAAATGTGAGTTTGGCTTTGTAATAAATCAGTCCATGTTGGCACCAAGCAAGTGTTGTCTCGTTTGGTGCTTGGGAGCGGTTGGAATATCTTATACCTATATCCAGACTGAGAGGAAGTGATATATGATGAACGCACTCAAGAGGAGTGTAGGGACGTTCCGTCACAGTGTGTATGACACATCTGCATTGTACACGTGTTGGTCCAATGGGAGATTTTGTTTTTGACTAATTTTGAATTATTGCGAAAATGTCAGTTTGTAGCCAATGGGTTGATATTTGGGGCCCTGTATCTTTAAATTTCCACAGTAAAATCATACCGTATTGTAAGATATCATAGAGGAAGGTGTGTATAACACATCTGCATTGTAAACGTGTTGGTCCAATGGGAGATTTTGTTTTTGACTAATTTTGAATTATTGCGAAAATGTCAGTTTGTAGCCAATGGGTTGATATTTTGGGACCTGTATCTTTAAATTTCCACAGTAAAATCATACCGTATTGTAGGATATCATAGAGGGAGGTGTGTATGACACATCTGCATTGTAAACGTGTTGGTCCAATGGGAGATTTTGTTTTTGACTCATTTTAAAGTATTGCGAAAATGTCAGTTTGTAGCCAATGGGTTGATATTTGGGGCTCTGTATCTTTAAATTTGTACAGTAAAAACATACCGTATTGTAAATGTTAGAGAGGGTGATGTATGTGTGACAACTCTGTGTAATCATTATTTTATATATTACATTGTTATATTTAGTTTTTCAGTGTTGAATGTTCTACCAAAAAAACTTGTCTGATAGCAAGACCACTGATTTGCAACTGTCTGATGGCTTGACTCCAGTTGCACAGGTGCCGTGGGAAGTGAGGTCATACTACTGGAACTTTTGCCCTTCTCCAAGATGGTGCCCGGGACTACACAGCACTACTGCACATGTGCAGTGATGTCATTTCCAGCACGACAGAGGAGGGGAATTTAAAAAGCCTTGTAATCTGTCAGTGTTTGCTGATGGTTATACAGGCATATTACAAAAGGATTTTCCTTGGCGTTTTTGCTGCCCTCAGTCTTAGGTAAGTCCACATCTATTTTGCTTGTGTTTATAAGTGATCTTTTTATGTCTGTGACTACTTGTGCAATCCTATACTGTATGCTTTCTAGATACTGTCTTCTGGTGCACTGTTTTCATGGAAGCCACTGCCCAAGTAGACCATCCTCATCATATGAGGTAAGAGGTGCCAGCATTTATGGTAGGTATTATACAAAGGAGCAGCGCCAAAACCATTTAAAACCATAAATCGCTATCAGGCTAAATAGAGTACACAAACAAAATATGAATCCAAATATGACACAGGATCATAAACAAGACTTTGGTGGATCTGATAAAATAGTTCATATGGTGAGAAAGAAATGGCTCAATAGAACCTGACCCAAGTTTAAAAGTCCTCTGGCAATGGATAACATGAAATCATAGTATGCACATCCAGACGTATTTCAAAAGGGTACACCACGGTGACTTGTAGATACAGGTGTTTGTGAAATGCCCGTCACCCTGAATCACTATGTGCTTACCAGAAGGCAAAGCATAGACAGCCTGGACAGTATGAATTCAGAACTGAAAACAAGGTAAGAAACCCAGCCAGATCTGGATCCCAATGAGTGTACAAAAGTAGGAATTATCCCCTTACCCCAATCGGAGGAGACTGTGGATCGGGAGAGGAACCAGCGGGGGATACCCACACTAGCCTATCGTTTGGTCCGTATTTATTCCGACATGGGAATGTGACACCCCTTGAATATCTTAGCCGATTGAGAGTGAGGATTGGGAGAGAGAAAGTATTAGGGATATCCACATCGTGCCTGTTGATTGGTCCAATACAAAGCTGTCTATGCTTTGCCTTCTGATAAGCACATAGTGATTCAGGGTGACGGGCATTTCACAAACACCTGTATCTACAAGTCACTGTGGTGTACCCTTTTGAAATACGTCTGGATGTGCATATTGTGATTTCATTTTATCCATTGCAAGAGGACTTTTGAACTTGGGTCAGGTTCTATTGAGCCATTTCTTTCTCACCATATGAACTATTTTATCAGATCCATCAGGGTCTTGTTTATGATCCTGTGTCATATTTGGATTCATATTTTGTTTGTGTACTCTATTTAGCCTGATAGTGATTTATGGTTTTAAATGGTTTTGGCGCTGCTCCTTTTGTATATTACTTGTTTTTAGTGTGTGTATCCCACCTGAGCGGCAGCCTATATATTTGTTAGTTCCTAGAGAGTAGAGCAGTCTCATTTTTACTAATATTTATGGTAGGTATGAAGGAGAGAAAAAAGAGTGCATATTCGCTAATCATGTGATTTCTGGTAGCCCTTCCAGGTCTAAATCTACCAATTCCAAGCATCACGGACGCTCCAGTCATACTTCGAGTCATGGGAGATCTAGGAGAAGTCGCTCAAGATCTTCATCTCGCCATCGTCACTCTGGTCGCAGCCACTCTCATTATAGTCACTCACACCAGAGTTGCTCATATAGAAGGTCACCTTCTCCCCGCCACGAAAGGAGCTATCACACCCGCCCTGCAGCAAACGCTTGCTGGGTGTGCGGAGCTCCAGCTTTGCCAGGCAAATTGGCCTGCCAGGCATGCTTCAATGAAGCAACCAGAGAAAAGGAATCTGATGTAAGAGAGGTGACTGATCTCATCAGAGAGTCTATCTTGGAGACATCACTTCCTGAACAAGACAAGGCCGGCCCGAGCACATCTTCTTCCGTAGCTCAGAATCCGCCCATAGATTCGGATTCAGGTCCGACAATGTTGATGCGGAGACTGCTACTGGATTTGACTTTACTCAAGTGGAGCCCTTCATAAAGTCAGTGAAGGAAACCATAGGATGGGAGGAGGCAAAAGAGACCCCTCCCAAGGTTCGGAAGTATTTCCCTAATCTAAAGAGGGAACCAGAGTCCTTTCCCTTTTTTCGAAGAACTGGAAGATCTCATTAAGGATGAGTGGGAGAGAATGGACAAGAGAGCTAATCTGAATAATAGTTTTACTAAACTGTATCCTTTGAAGGAACAAAAGGTGAATCCGCTATCCCAACCACCGGTGGTCGATGCTTCCTTAATGCGACTTGCAAGACATGTTACTTTACCCATAGAGGATACAGTAACTTTCTGGGACATGTTGGATCAAAAAATTGATCAAGACATGAAAAAAGCATATTGCACAGCAGGTGGCGCATGTAAACCTGCGATAGGATCAGCCGCAGTAGGAAAAGTGATTTCTGGTTGGTCTGCCAATATAGAGAAATCTGTTCATGAGGGGGCTGACCAGGAGAAGATAAGAATTTAAACTGGCAGGTGATTTTGTGTCAGAAGCTACAGTGGATATAATTTGTTCCTCTGCCAGGGCTATGCTGGCATCAGTTACGGCCAGAAGAGCTCTATGGCTCAAGCCATGGGTGGCGGATGCCTCATTAAAGTCTAACTGGTGCAAGATCCCTTATGATGGAGTTAACCTCTTTCGATCAAAGTTGGATTTGGCAATCTCCAAAGTATACAAGAAAAAAGAAAAGTTGCGCTAGTAGTTAATAAGTGTTGACCAGTGATGTCACACTCAAGTGAAAAAAGTGAAAAAAATTATAATAACAAATATTTTTCCAAATTACTTAAAGAGAAAATATATATATATATATATATACAAAATACACAGTGAATATAATATTCCAAATTTACCCTATTAATACACAGTGAATATAATATTCCAAATTTACCCTATTAGTGAATATGATAATAAATTAATGTGAATTAAATTTTAAAATCCCAAATTAGAAGTTCTCTAATAATAGTCCACAAATTGAGCGTAAAAAGGCAACGTGTATAAGTGTGCAGAAGCCTTAATCCTTCCAGGAAGGTTCAGAAGTGATGAAAGTAATCCTAGCAAGTGAATATCTCAGCCTTCCAAATAATATGCTTACCAGAAATAAGCAAAAGGTTGCGCAGTTGGCTTATACCCAGCCTGGGCCTTTTGATGATTCAAGATCCCGAAACTTTGGGTACTCGAGAATGACATATGCCCCCAGTGGTTGTTTATCAAAAAGAAAAAAAGGAGGCAGACATAGCGTAATATTGTCAAGAAAAAAAAAAAAATATAATGGGAAAAAATTATATATAAAAAATTAAAAAACTTTTTTTATATAAAAAATAAATAATAAATAAAATAAAAGGAAAACACCCAGTGTGATCAACCAAAAAAAAAAAAAAATTATAAAGCGTGTTCCAATGGAGACTCCTCCACCATTTGAGTGTTGCGCTTACCAGAAGACAACGACAAACGAAACAATTGGCATTATCCCAGCAAGCAGGTATATCATAAACGTGTACCAGTGATCCAAGAAACAAACGACTAACACGTATCCCGTCACCACACAGAGGGGCTCCTTACCAGAGACTAACGACAATCAATGCATATAATCTCCCAGATATGGTAGGCCAGTGGTTAGTAGTAGAGGTCCTGGTCCGCTTCAAAGATCGGTACTCACTCTCCTAAGCCCAGCAGCTCATATTAACCCAAAGGGAGAGAAAGCAGCAGACCATGGTGGAGTACGTTTGGCAAATTTATTTAAATAAAATTAAATGTTACACTTACAAAAATGAAGATCGTTTTAGGCATAAAAAACAGAAGCCGGCCGGCAACATGAAACAGGAAATCCCGTCCTCGATGGCGTGGTGACGTCAGCACGTACGTCCCAGGCGCGTTTCGTCATAGGTTGACGTTTTCAATGGGAACGGGTAGCGTGCTGAATCACCACCATTATATAGACACAAACAAGCCTCGTTCTGAGCCGAATACACACGGTCGGACTTTTTCATCAATTTGGTCCGATCGGACAAGGTTGTTGAAAAATCAGACCGTGTGTATGCACCATCGGACAGTGTTCGTCGGTTTGTCCGTCGGACAAAGTCTTATCTCCTGCTGGAAAGATTTCCCGTCAACCCGGTCCGATCACACCAAATCCGAGCGTGTGTACGCTTGTCCGACGGACAAAGTGCTACGCATGCTCAGAAGAAATTCTGTGACGGAAGCGCTCGGTCAGGTAAAACTACCTTTCCTAATCGACACAGCACATTCGTCACGCTGCAATGTTAAAAATGTCTTTAATGCAGCGCATTCTCTTTTTCTTTACAATGCAACAAGAATGACATGTTTTAGCTGCTCCTATTCACCCGCACTTCTCACAAACTTACTTCTTTATTACTTTGCAGCATTTATACACTACATGTTTATTTTTTTACTCTGAACGGAAAAGAATCTTTGTTATTTTTTTACCATGATTTGTCTTTTTTTTTTTTTTTTTTGGGGAATACATATTTGAATGTTTTTTTTTTTTTTTTTTTTTTGGAGGGGGGTTGTGTGTCTCAAATTACCAAAAACACATTATTTACATTTGTATTTCTTGCTTAAATTTACTAGGAGGTTGTTTGTTGTTGTTGCCCCTTGTTAATTCTACTTTAGGATTAGTGAAATGTACCAGCCTACTCAAAGAAAAACTGTCATTGTAGCAAAGTAAAACACAATAGTCAATGATTATTTCAAATCAAAAAAACCTTTATTTAGGTCACACCAACAAACCAAAGAGGAACGCAGCCATGGTGAAACTTGGGGAATTTGCAAAGTCTTGGCCCCCCACGGCAACCATCATTGTCCAAGCGTAGAAAATTGGGGGCCTGAGGAGTACGTATATTAAGGGGAGTGCAATCTGGTCGTGAAGTCCAAAGTATCCGGAACTGCAGCAGATGCCATCTAGGTCCCCAGGCTCTGGTACTACAAGAGGCTCCATCTTCTCTCACACCAGACTGATTGCAGGTCGTCACTCTCAGGTCTTCCTTCCACGCTTCCTTCCACGCTGTGGCTGTCGTGCTGGTGGGGTGGCAGAAGGAGGAGGAGGAGGAGGAGGAGGCGGAGCATGGTAACTATGGCAAACATGTGTGCCTGGGGTCATCTCCCCAGCCCTACCCTTATTTAGGACATGGAGGATGAGCCCCTCACACATGTTGCGTTGCCCCACCTCCATACCCATCATTTTTGTGACAACCACCGAGCCAAAGGTCTCCTCGTCGGCGGGTGTGGCATGTAGGGAGTCTGAAGCCTCTCTGATCATCCGGAGCGCTGACTGTGCCGCATAACCCCCCCTTCTCGCCCTTCTGTACGGAAGGCGGAGGAGAGGGATTTGGGAGTCAGTCAGGCTCCGAGGCCTAGCCCCCTCTTGGCTGCCACTACCCAGCTGGTGGCTGCCACTAACCCCTGCCTCCTCCTGACTGCCACCTTCCACAGCCACCTCCTGGCTGAGGTCTTCCTGTGTAGGAAAAAGGGACATAGTTTCAGTTATTTGTTCATCAAACACACACAATTCTCATCTAGTGACTGGTGCAAAATGTTTACAAATAGAAAACCATACAATTGTCAGCCCAGCAGTTTAGATTCTGGCCCCAAATGTCTCCCACACCACTGTCTGTTGATATGTCAAACACGTTAGGAACTAAGCAATTGGCGATCCTGAATTAAGTGAACATCATTCATTATTCCCATAAATGGTAACAAAACTACTATACCTGAAACAAGCTGGGCTCCTCCACCTCTTCCATACTGGAAGGCCCAGGTTGCTCCTCGGAAGCCTCATCAGGGGTGGGCTGTGCGCAAGGAAGCGTGGAAGGAGGAGTTGAGGTTGGCTCCGTGACATCAGCCTGGTCCTTCAGAAAATGGAGACTCTGATAGTACCAGAGCTTGGGGACATAGACCTCATCTGCTGAAGTTGCAGTTTCCTCAGACTTCACGACCTTCTTCCTCTCCCTGATATACGCACTCCTCAGGCTGCCAATTTTCTTTCTAATATCATCAACAGTTGCCGTGGGGAACCTTGGCTTGACAAATTCCACAAGTTCCTCCAGGGCTGCGTGCCTCTTTGGTTTGTTGGTGTAATGTGGGTGTATACCCTGCCACAATATGGGAAAATCCCTGTATTTGGCAATGAAGAGGGGGAGAAAACTCATGTCGTTGAATCCCTTCATATCAATCTCTGCAAGACACAACAACACACCAAACCCTATAAATTATGTCAGGCTAAACTCTCCTAATCTTCTCCATAAAGAAGCCTCAAGTTCAAATCAGTCTAGGCTAGTTATGTACCAACGTTAAATTGTACCTTCGTTTGTAGCGATCGTCTCGTGTGAGTTTTCTCTCCCCTCGTCTCCCAGATCGTGGCTACGACACAGGCGTGTGACGTTTTATATACACTGCGCATGCTTCAAACTCCGCCCGCCCCTGACGATCTTTCTCGTCTATTCCCCACAGACAACCATTTTAAGTGTGGGCAAAACATAGCTGTATTGAGCCAGGTGTTGGAAACTTGTTCGTTGCAAAAAATATAGTAAGACATCATGTAAAAAATGTCAGTTTTAGCCGCAGCAAACAATGTGCCCAGCTAATATAATACTAATACCGAAAAAGAGAAAAAATTTAATTAAAATGAAAAAACATTACAGTTTGTAAATTGCTAAACGCTGAACCCGGGAAGATCTTCCGTTCTTTAATCCCGGGTTCAGCGTTTAGCAATTTACAAACTGTAATGTTTTTTAATTTTATTTTTAATTTTTTGGCTTTTTAAAAAACACAATGCATTATGTATGTAAAATGAAAAGGATATGGGGGGCAATGGGTGTTATTTACTAAAGGCAAATCCACTTTGCACTCCAATTTTCTTTCCCGGGAACTTTTTCAATGCACTATGTAGAGCATAGCGGATTTTGATTTTTGAAAAGGAGTATTGGGTGTCAGTTATGCAGTACTCTTTTTTTTTGCCCAGAAAGTGCATTCCCACTGTCGAAGGCAAAGGGAAAAAATGTCAAAGTAAAATAAGCTAAAAAGAAGACTGAAATGACATGAAATCGGTATTAGTAAGTTAAATGCCGTCAGGAACAGGCGGAAGCGGCTTAACAAACTCTTCTGGCTTAGCTGGGCACATTGTGGGAGGCACACAGTTTGGAGTGAAACAAGAAAAAAAAAAAAGTAGTCACTTTGCTGCGGCTACTTAACACTATTGGCAGGCCACAGGAAAGATCAAATAACATTTCAACCCCCCCCCCCCCCCCCCAAAAAAGGCAGGCACATTGTTTGCTGCGGCTAAAACTGAAATTTTTTACATGATGTCTTACTATATTTTTTTCAACGAACAAGTTTCCAACACCTGGCTCAATACAGCTATGTTTTGCCCACACTTAAAATGGTTGTCTGTGTTTCCCAACACGGAGCTCAGAACGAGGCTTGTTTGTGTCTATATAATGGTGGTGATTCAGCACGCTACCCGTTCCCATTGAAAATGTCAACCTATGACGAAACGCGTCTGGGACGTACGTGCTGACGTCACCACGCCATCGAGGACAGGATTTCCTGTTTCATGTTGCCGGCCGGCTTCTGTTTTTTATGCCTAAAACGATCTTCATTTTTGTAAGTGTAACATTTAATTTTATTTAAAAAAATTTGCCAAACGTACTCCACCATGGTCTGCTGCTTTCTCTCCCTTTGGGTTAATATGAGCCGCTGGGCTTAGGAGAGTGAGTACCGATCTTTGAAGCGGACCAGGACCTCTACTACTAACCACTGGCCTACCATATCTGGGAGATTATATGCATTGATTGTCGTTAGTCTCTGGTAAGGAGCCCCTCTGTGTGGTGACGGGATACGTGTTAGTCGTTTGTTTCTTGGATCACTGGTGCACGTTTATGATATACCTGCTTGCTGGGATAATGCCAATTGTTTCGTTTGTCGTTGTCTTCTGGTAAGCGCAACACTCAAATGGTGGAGGAGTCTGCATTGGAACACGCTTTATAATTTATTTATTTTTTTGGTTGATCACACTGGGTGTTTTCCTTTTTATTTTATTTATTATTTATTTTTTATATAAAAAAAGTTTTTTAATTTTTTATATATAATTTTTTCCCATTATATTTGTAGCGATACCCCCAGTTAAGAGGGCCGCTGGTTTGTTTTGGGTCCCTGAGTACAGCTCCACCAACCCCCGGCAATTTGCTCTACCCGCTCTGGCACAGTTAGTAAAGGGGTATGTATCTATGCACATATAAATATCACTTAGACCACTTTCACACTGAGGCGCTTTTCAGGCGCTTTCATGCTAAAAACAGCGCCTAAAAAGCTCACGAAAACTTATTTCCATTCAAATCAATGAACACTTTCACACTGGGGCAGTGTGCTGGCAGGGCTGTGAAAAACTCCCCTCCCCATTGAAATGAATGGAAAGCTCTTCAAAAGCGCCTGAAAAGCTCTTCAAAAGCGCTCAGTGTTTTTACTGGCAGTTTAGAAGCGCTTCAGTGTGAAAGTGGCCTTATACTCTAAATGTAATGGGTATGAACTCACAAGCAGACTGCTGAGATAAGAATAACTGGCTTTACTTTGTCAGTAAGGAAAAGAAATAGTAACATGCATTTAAACATATGACTTACAATACTTTAGCAGGTCCCTGCAATATGCACTTTAACATGTACACATATATGTATCAAACTAGCAATGGGGAAACGGAGCGCCAAGTGTAGCGACCGTCTGCTATGCACCCCTGAGGTGCAATAAATCTATCTGCGCCTACCTAACGGACCAGGCCTGATCCCTAGCAATAGAGCTCAGTCCTTGAATAAGTACAGTATTCTTCACCGGCAATAGATCTGTAGAGGTGGTGCACATGTAGCTTTTAAATAGTATACTTGTAATCCACAGAAAGTAACATTTGCTGCTCTGAGGTAAATTGTGCCTTGGCAGTTCACTAGGCATGAAAATGTGTGTATCAATGCAGGATGAGCCTTTCAGCTCTCTCACCAATCCTGGGGTACCGTCCTCAGCTCCGGTCCCTCCAATGGCGGCGTCCGGTCTCCTCAGTTACAGCCCCTGCGTTCCGGTCCTCAACTCCGACCGACCGGCTGTAGGGAAAAGTCTCCGCTCCGCTGCTGTTGACTCTGAGGGATGAGAGTCTCACTCCGTCTGCTGCAAGGCCCAGGCTTCAGGCCCTCAGCATTCCCGGTCCGCACAGGTGTCCCCTCAGGAACAAGTCTCCGCGTCACCAGCTCAGTCAGAAGAGGCGTCCCAGTCAGACACGGCATCAGAAGAGGAAGAGGCGGTCTCTCCTCCTCCTTTTTATCACCTCCCCCAGCAGCCTCTCGGGCGGAAACAAGCAGCCCGGGAGCCTGGGGAATTGTAGTCTCTTCCCCTAAAAGGGGTACGACCCCGCTACATATTTTTTTATTTTTCTTGACAATATTACGCTATGTCTGCCTCCTTTTTTTCTTTTTGATAAACAACCACTGGGGGCATATGTCATTCTCGAGTACCCAAAGTTTCGGGATCTTGATTCATCAAAAGGCCCAGGCTGGGTATAAGCCAACTGCGCAACTTTTTGCTTATTTCTGGTAAGCATATTATTTGGAAGGCTGAGATATTCACTTGCTAGGATTACTTTCATCACTTCTGAACCTCCCTGGAAGGATTAAGGCTTCTGCACACTTATACACGTTGCCTTTTTACGCTCAATTTGTGGACTATTATTAGAGAACTTCTAATTTGGGACTTTAAAATTTAATTCACATTAATTTATTATCATATTCACTAATAGGGTAAATTTGGAATATTATATTCACTGTGTATTAATAGGGTAAATTTGGAATATTATATTCACTGTGTATTTTGTATATATATATTTTCTCTTTAAGTAATTTGGAAAAATATTTGTTATTATTATTTTTTTCACTTGAGTGTGACATCACTGGTCAACACTTATTAACTACTAGCGCAACTTTTCTTTTTTCTTGTATATTTTGTGTATATCCCACAATAAGTTTGCAGCTTTTTTTCATTATTACTTTTAACTGTTCATATTGGGTGTTTATAGGGAATTCACACCCCCCCCCCCCCTCTGTTCCAAGCACAGTTTTCTTCCCCTTTACCAATCTCCAAAGCAACAGGTGGAAAGTCGGCCTGATTTCCTTCTGACCGGCGTCCCAAACCACAGAAGGGTCCTACCTTCAGGAAGACATACAGACCAGGTAGAGAATTCAAAAGGAATTGGAAGAATCCACAATCATCCTTTTTGAGACTTCAGAAGTCTAAGACCACCTCGTCAGGGGAAAACCAGAAGTCCATTTTGAGGGTGCGCCCATCCTACCTGAGAGAGTGGAAGCCAGACTCCAAAAATTCGAGCAGGTATGGACGGAACACATAAAGGACGCGTGGACACTGTCCACAGTAAAGTATGGTCACAGTTTATAGAAGAAACACCAAAAAAACATTTTCAGTCAACCAGACTGCCATCATCTCCAATCAAGAGGGGATTACTGCTCAAGTATGTGGCGGAGCTAGTAATGAAGGGGGCAATATTGGAAGTTCCGATTTCCCAAAGAGGAAGGGGGTATTACTCCCCTCTATTCCTGGTAAGAAAATAGTCGGGCGACTGAAGGCCTGTTATGGACCTAAAGGGACTCAACAGAAGCATTCAAGTAGAAGCTTTTAAAATGGAGAGCCTCCAATCCAATTTTGTTAGCTGTAAACTTAGGAGATTGGATGCTTTCTGTAGATTTATTGGATGCTTATCTTCACGTGCCCATACACCCCGCTTTTCAAAAGTATCTGCGATTCTCGGTCAACCATCAACATTTCCAGTTTCAGTGTCTGCTGTTCGGTATCTCCTCCACTCCCAGGACATTTACCAAGACTCTTCTCCCTGTGATCGCATTCCTAAGAGAGAAAGGCCTGCGGCTCCATCATTATTTAGACAATAATTACAGAAGATAAGGAGGCTAATGGCGGCAAGATATCTTCCAGCAAGAATCTGTCTGAGCATTCTAGGATCAATGTTGGCCACTCTACCGATGATCTAGTGGGCACAATGGCATATGAGGACATTGCAGTACTCATTCCTTACCCAGTGGAGGGGAACATCAATGCTCCAGTCGATCATCATTCATCGAATCGTGAAGCAGTCAATTTGGTGGTGGATGCATACAGACAATCTAAGGCGACACAGACCGATAGTCCACCCAGAACCCAAGGTGATCACCTCGGATGTCAGCCAGTCAGGTTGGGGAGCCCATTATCTGAACCAGGTGGCTCAAGGACAATGGCAATACCAAGCAAGGGATCTGGTATCGAATGTCCTAGAGCTCAGAGCAGCCTTCCAGGCTTTCCTAGCCTTTTGCCTATCCTTGAAGGGGAAGAGTGTTCTAGTCCAGATGGACAACAAGGTAGCAGTAACGTATATACAGAGACAAGGAGGTACCAGAAGCAGTGCATTGTTGGAGGAAGTCCGTCCCATTCTAGAATGGGCTCAGATATTTCTATTAGGTCTGTGAGCAGTATATGTCCCAGCAGCTCAGAACCTGCTAGCCGACTGTTTGAGCAGGGAGTTCTTATCAAACAACAAATGGACCCTGAACCTTCAAGTCTTCAATCTCCTAACCCAAACTTGGGGAATTCTGGAAATCGATCTGGCAGCAACACCCTCAAACACAAAGTGTCAGAGGTTCCTATCGAGATCGGCATACCCATCTGCAGAGGGAGTGGACTGCCTTCTCCATCAGTGGAACTTCCAATTGGTGTACATATTTCCACCAACACCTTTGATTGCGAGGTTCCTATCGAAGCTCAGGAGATCTTCGGCATCAGTGATATCGATCATTCCTTTTTGGCCCAGGAGGCCTTGGTTTACGACTCTGCTACAGCTCAGTCTGGGGGACCCACTACCTCTTCCATTATCACAAGATCTTCTTCACCAAGGCCAGTTCCTCCATTCAGCCCCAGAGAAGCTCCATCTGATGGCCTGGATGTTGAAAGGATTAGGTTCCTAGAGCAAGGTTGCTCACAGGAGGTCGTTTCATGACAGAATATGGGACAAGTTCACGTCTATGGCCCAGCAGAATGGTTGGGACCCTTTTTATCTCCGGAAGTGCAGCAAGTTTTGGAAGTCCTTCAAGCAGGTTTATCCAGAGGGCTCAATTCAAGTACACTCAAAGTACAGGTATCAGCTCTTTCAGCTAAGATGGGTGTCAATCACCCTCTTCTTTTACAATTTTTATAAGAGTGTGTGTCAAGATCAGGCCTCCAAGAAGACCGACTTTCCCAGCATGGGATTTATCGATAGTCCTGAAAACCTGAAAACCCTATCAGAGTCTCCTTTCCATCCAGCTGATTCAATCACACTATGGAACTTAACTTTAAAACTAACATTTCTTATAGCTATCACTTCTGCTAAAAGAGTTTCGAATATACAGGCGTTAATGATTTCAGAGCCATACATGGTCTTTTACCCAGACAGGGTGGTACTGAAACCCTCAGACCAATTCACTCCAAAGGTGTCATCATCCTTCCATTACAATCAAGAAATCAATCAATTACAGATAATCAAGGTCAACCACACGCTTTGGCTGTTAAGACTACTGATGGGGGGAGAAGAGGCCAGATGACATCATCCCGCACCATCGCATCTTGGTTGGTCAAGACAATGAAGAAAGCTTATGACATTCAGATTCTGCCTGTACCCGGAGGCATCAGGGCTCATTCAACAAGGGCAGTGGCAGCTTCCTGGGCAGCGTATTGCACAGTGTCTCCCGAGACAATTTGCAGGGCAGCTACCTGGTCCTCCAGGCATACTTTCATGTCCCACTATAGAGTGGATTAGGCTCAGTTATCAACGGTAGATTTTGGAAGAGCCGTTGTTCGAGACAATTCTTCAGCTATATAATAAACACTACTACTTTAACTTGCACCCACCCGACTGGCGAGTTATTTCCCAGTGTGTGCTGCCATGATGCTTCAGGAAAACGGAAAATTGTCACCTTTCCGTAATTTCCCTTTCCTGACGTATCCCCATGGCAGCACACAGTTTTCCACCTCTTCTTTAGGATGATAGTTGCAGAGAATGATGTGGGGTGCCTCTCCTTCTTCAAATTTATAGCTAACCAATCCTGTCAGTATGTGCTGCCATAAGGATGCGCCAGGAAAGGAAAATTACGGAAAGGTGAGTATATAGTTTTCTGTTTTGTTTCTGTTTTTTGCTTTATTTTGCCTGGTTCTGCTTAGTTTTGTACCCAGCTTAATTATTATGTGTATATCGCTGGTGTTACCCATGTCCGTATGTAAGGTAATATACCTAATACTGACATGACCATTACAATATGATGTACACTTTAAATACATTTATTACTGTGGATATTTTTTCTTTACCTATGTATCATAGGAAAAAGAATACTTTTATATTAGATATCATCCTTTTTTATTTTTCTTATTTGAAGGTACTTGGTCTTTATTAGTGGATGAGAATTGTGCCTCTTTCCAGCTCTCACCCATCAGACACCCTGGGGCTTTTAGCTATTAGTGGGGACATTTGTGCGTACCTGGTAATGAGGAGGGAGGTTTATGTCCCTCCTCACTTCCCGTCCTCCATTCACAGCGTGTGACTGACGGCGCCGACGCACCATTACCACCTGTTGGGACTGGTGTGCATGCACGCTTTCAGGGACGCCCAGACCGGAAGTGATGTCAGGGGTCAGCTCCAACCCTTCACTTCCAGTGGGATCGTGGACATATAAGATGGCGGTTTCAGCATAATGCCGACGCACGCATCCTGATGTCCGAGGTGTAGTGTACTACACATTGCTGCCGGGTTCTTGCTACCAAGGGATCTATTATAATCCACAAATCTATCCTATCAGGTAAGGGTATATATTCAAAGCATTTAGGTTTTGCTTTGCTATCCCGGCCATCGGGTAAGCTATATAAGAGATTTTCTTCTTTAGTATATTCATACTCTTTATTACATTTTTACTTTACCCCCTCTCCCCTCTTGCATCCTATTTTGAAGCTTCACCCACTAAAATAATAAATAATATATAAGTTTAAAATATAATGAAAAATCACCATTACTATGCACATTCCCTTATGTTATATCTGTATAGACTAATATTAAGAACACGCCATAATTATCTACTTTGGTGCTATTATCTTATATTATATTATCTTATTTACGTGGACTACAATCCAATTTTATCATTACCTTTTGTAATTTAATTTAATCTTTAGATTGTTTATGTTTACAATCTCGGCAACAATCACGATCCAATTTTCCCACTGGCCATCCCGTTTGGATCTGGCTCTCATCAGGAACTAGCCCCAGCCAGTGTATTTCATGATGGGTGGACGAATGTGTAAGGGTGCGTCAAATCGTCCAATTTTTTAAAGACCAGGTGAGCACACATAATTGATGCTGTCATCATATAATATGTAATGTTAAAAACCTCTTATTTTTGTTAATTGACATGGACATTCACTGTTCTGTTCATTTAAGCACAAGAGACTCTATTTTGTTCTCACTGTTGAAATGTGTTCTGTAACCTTCACCTAATACAGACACAGCTCCTCCAGGAGCTCTCTACTCCCCCCTCCCCTCTCACGGTTTTAATTTTGCAATTGTTCTATTCGCTAGCTTTTAATAATATATTTCTATTTGTTAGCTTTTAATAACATATTTTTATTTGTTAGGTTTTAATAACATCTCACACCACCCCTTTCTTATCTAGTATAAAATAACATGTAATAATAAATTTTGACACTGAACGGACATTGTAAACACAGTGATTGAGTCCTGTGTATCTGTTCCTGCAGCTGCAGTATTAACTTTGTTTTAGAGTCCCAGTCAGAAATTAGTCATAACAGTTTTGGCGAGTCAGATATCAGGAGTTTTGCAGAGTTTCCAGAAGGAACCGCGATTCGATCAAGATCATCGGGAATGCAGACTTCTAAATGCCGGCTAGGTAAGCTGTCCTTAAGCTTGCTATATTTCTGCCTTTCCTATGTATCCTATCTGTCAGTTCTCAAGGAAACCAGACCACTCTCGGACCTTTCTGGTTGGGTAACGTGTGTGTGTGTGTGAATGTGTTTGTGCCCCCCTTCACGGGTTGGACTGTGTGTGAATAGGGAGAATCGTCTGCAGTTCCCTGCGTTGACTCCTTGTGGGCGACCTGGGTCAGAGGCGCATGGTAGGGTCAGATAAAACTCACAGAGACGAGGAGGGTCTCTTAATGAGTGTTTTGTCTATTGTCATAAACCCATTCTATCCACGTAGATAAGTGGAGACTATTCTTGTAAATCTGCAGATTTGCTGTACTATTTGTTTTAGAGGCAAGAGGGTATAGGCACAAGTAGAGAAGACTGGCCAGTCATTATGGGCAATAAATTAATTAAGGGAATGAAGGGTGAGAGGCTTTCAGAAAATTCCCAGCGCAAGATGAGCGCTAGAGAATATATGAACCGAAGGTACGGTTCCGCCTATACTGAGCCCCTAGATAAATGGGTAGAATGGATAACAGCTAAACCTTTAAAATCTGAAGGGACTTTTGATTTACAAGTATCGAAAACCTTTCTGCATGATTATGGCCCACTACTGTAAGGTGACCAGATTCTTTAAATGAAATCCGGGGACATGTTTTAATTTTTTTTATTGGCAAATTGTAAACTATTTTATAAGCATATTTTCTTGAAATTATATGTGCAGTGTATGTGGTATGTGTTTATGGAATGATTGCATGATATATATACGTTATGTCTCACATTTTGTCCATGAGATAAAAAAAAAAAGATATTTCTTAGAATGTTTGGGGATATGACTACCAAATGTTAAGAAGATAACATAGAGAAAAAACGTTTCAATGCATATTTTGTATTTCAGTCTTACCAAAGAAGTGCAGATGTGTTCTATGTACTGAGTGCAGAGTTCAGGGGTTCAAATCCATAGGTGTGCGCAGCCTGTTTCATTAGAGTGTGCCCCCCAAGCCAAAGCTCAAACACGTGTGTGTGTGTGTGTGTGTGTGTGTGTGTATATATATATATATATATATATATATATATATATATATATATATATATATATACACATACATACATACATACATACATACATACATACATACATACATACATACATACATACATACATCTTTTTCTTTCCACATTCACATGCCGCAGATGCACCCCCTGTTGCTTTTAGCAAGTGTAGAAGAACCCACTGACAGTGACCCATTCAACGAAATGGCAGCACTCTTTAAGCTTCCCCTTCTTTAAGCACCTCTAAATACCTGTTGCTAGGGGGACCCTCGTAGTCTGCCACCTTCATTGCCCGGGCTAAACGTCACTTCCCCTAGGCGCCGCACAGTCATCTGGGACCTGTCATGTGTCCCAGATGAATGAGCGCTGAATCACGGCGCACGGCGCCGCTCGCGCATGCGCAGTGGGTGCCCGGCTGTGAAGCCACAGCCAGGCTCCCACATGAAGAATGCCGGCGCCGCGAGCGGAGAACGAGGGGGGGTCTCGTTCCCCCGCATCGCTGGACCCCCGGACAGGTAAGTGTCCGATTATTAAAAGTCAACAGCTGCAGTATTTGAAGCTGCTGACTTTTAATTTTTTTTTTTTTTGTGGGCACTCCACTTTAAGGCTTTGGCCAGAGAAAGAGAGAGAGAGAGAGAGAGAGTCTGAACATCTGGAGCAAACCATAATTTCCAAATTGTGGCAGCAAGTTGAAGAGAGAAGGGAGATGCCACCCTTTCTGCCCCTGGCACAGAGCAATCTGTTGCAGTTTATCCTGTCAGAACCCAATTAGTGTTTGAAGGTAATGCTGTTGACAGTATGTCTCAAATTAAATGGCATGCACCTTTTAGTCCCCAAGATATGAGAGCCATATTAGAAGGATTGGGAGATCCTAGAAAGAATCCAATTGGGTTTGCAAACAAACTTAGCGCTGCACGCATATGAGGCTTCTGTAACTGACATTCATCAGCTTCTTATTAAAGCAGTTGGAAGCAACATGTCTGGCTATATACTTAAAGAATGTGGTGTAGACGTCAAAAATCTAGGTAAGATGGTTAGTGGAAAGGAGGTTTTTGAGAAATTGAAGGAAAAATTGCCCCAAATATATGGACAAACCAGACATGGTGAATTTATGAATGCTAAGCAAGGGAAAGAGGAAGCAGCAGGGGCTTATTGGAGGTGGTTAAGCAATATGGCTTAGGAAGCAGGCATTAAAATAGAGGAGAAGAATGCGGGAGAAACTGCAAGTCCATCTACACAACTGGTGAAACAAAGGTTTATTGATGGTTTAATACCCCAGTTGAAAGAAAAGTTGTTCACAGCAAGGCCTGAGGCAGGCAATATGTCTATTTGAGACATCCTGCCTATTCTGTTATCCATAGAAAACAGGATTAACCAAAAAGACAGCAAACCCAAGGTTATGTACATGGGGAAGCAGAGAGGAAGAGGAAGCGGCAAAGGCAATTTCAGAAATCATGGCAATCGGGGACCAATTATATGCTACAATTGTGATGGGAAGGACACAGCTAAATTCTGCCATCTTCCTGATTGTAGACTGGAAAAGAGCTTAGAGGCACCTCATGCTGATCCCAGTACAAAAACAGTGGATCAGGCATAGGAAAATGGCATGCCAGCATCAATCATGTTAAATAGGGGAGACAATGGTCCAGAGGCCAGAGTAAAAGTATTTTTACAAGAACTCCCCTATCCTGGAGGAGAAACATAAACCTGTTTAATCAATACTGGTGCAAGCCAAAGTGTTTTTAATATAGAGGACTTACCTCCAGGATTATTATCTACAAATGTTATCTCTGGTGTTGGCCTAACCGGGACCTCTACTGATTTGGTTGAGTCCAAGACACTTAAACTTAGGCTAGGACAGCAAACAAAAATTGTCACTAAAGTGTTAGTTTCAGACACAGTTCCTACCAATCTTTTGGGAGCTGACATTTTGAACCACATTTTAGCAAACATAGACTACACTCCTACAGGAGTCCAAGTGGTCAGTAGTCTGTCAGGAGAAGTTTTAAATTCTGCCTGTGGAGTATTTTTAATCCAAGACTCCACTTCGCCATTTCCACCAGAATTGAAAGTGATTCCTGCTGAATTATGGGCCACCAGCAAATATGATGTAGGTCTGCTGGACTGCACCCCAGTCATGATAAAAATTAAACCAGGAGCGCATCTCCCACAGATTAAACAGTACCTACTGAGGGGATAAAGGAACAAATCACTCAACTGAAAGCAGCACTGGTTTTGTACCAATTAAGTCCCAAGTCAATACACCCCTGTTCCCAATTGCAAAGAAGGGTGGGCAGGTGACATACTGCATGGTGCATGATTTGAGAGCCATTAACAATATACCATTTCACAATACCCTGATCGTGCCCAACCCCCACACTTTACTAAGTGGAACACCTGCCTCCAGCACCTGCTTTTCAGTGATTGAGCTTGCAAATGCTTTCTTTTCGGTGCCCCTGCACCCAGATTGCTGGCACCTTTTTTCATTTACCCATGATGCCCAAAAGTTAGCATGGACAAGTTTTCCAAAGGCTGTGTGAGTAGCCCCTCTGAATATAATACTGCGTTAAAGCAAGTAATGGACCAATGGTCCCCCTCACACCCAAACACGGTTTTGCTTCAGTACATAGACAATTTGCTTATTTTTTCTGATACAAAGGACATTTGTAGCAGAGAAATAGTAAGCCTTCTCATGTTTCTCTATAACAGTAACAACAAAGTTAGCAAAGATAAGCTACAATACTGCCAAGAGAAAGTGATCTTCCTGGGTCACTGCATTTCACATGGAATCCGTCACCTAACCCCAGATCGAGTTAAAACTACAAAATTTTAAAAAGCCAAGAAATGGGGGCGTGACCGGATGTGACCGCGGTAAGACGTGCTGCTACTGAGCTCTCGGCTTTCCCCTGATTGTTTATCCTGACACCGGCGGATAGACTGAAGGACCGAGGGTGCTTTAATGCTGGTAGGCTAGCGGAATAGAGCGGGCAGCAGGACATGCCATTTGCGGCCAAAAAGCAGCAGAAGAAACTACATTCCCAGCCGACTAAAGGTCAGAGACATCTCCGCTCACAGGGAAGCATGGCGTCTAGCCCCGCCTCCTCCTCCACAGGCCCTGCACATAACAGTACCCCACAGCGTGCCAAAATACCTAACGGCGCCGTGGAACTACAAGGCGCAGCAAGTCCGGAGGTGCCTGCAGACACAACCCCTGGCCCACAAGAGGTGGAGGTGGACACGGCCGCAATTACAGGCCCCATCCTAGAAGCCATAGCGGCCTCCAAAACGGAGCTGGTGGGCCGCATGGATCACTTGGCATCTGAATGCAACTTAGTCCGCCATGACCTAGACAAGATTAGAGGCAGACTCACAACCGCAGAGGATTGCATCTCAGAAGTAGAAGATGCCTCTCATGAACAGGGCTCACAATTGGCAGATCTAAGAGAGATGGTTGGTGCACTACAACACAGAGCAGACGACGCGGAAGACCGCCAGAGACGAAATAATGTAAGGGTGGTGGGGCTGCCAGAGGGTGCTGAGGGGTCTGCCTCTACTACTTTTGCTGAGCAGTTTTTTAAAAATATCTTGGCGCTGGGCGACCTACCACCCACTTATGTGGCCGAGCGAGCACATAGAGTCCCTACGGGAACCAGACCACCAGGGGCCCCACCCAGACCTTTCCTGGTAAGGTTCTTAAATTACAGAGACCGTGACATGATCCTAGCAGAAGCAAGAAAACACAAGGATCTGAAATTTGACAATGCACGCATTATGCTGTTTCCAGACTTCTCAGCAGAAACCCAAAGGAGACGCAGATCCTTCATAGAGGTGAAGAAGAGGCTGAGGGAGAAGGAACTAAAGTACAGCATGTTGTACCCGAGCCGTCTACGCGTCCAATACAAAGGTACTGTTTAAATTTTTTGATCACCCTCAAGATGCTAGTGACTGGTTGGACCGCAACGCCTGAGCCGCAGGCCACTCTGGAAGCTGTTCATAGCCCCCTCAGCCACCAAGCCCGGGTAATGTTTCCCACATGATCTGATATTTCTTTGTTTTTCACATCCCCTGTTTACTACTGAGGTCTACAGAACCTCTAGGCCCTTCCCCGGCTACAAGGAATTATGTCTTGGATTTCCTGAGTACCAGAGACCTGCACTAGCAGGAGACCAACACCCCAGACTTACGCCTGACTACAATACTCCTGTTAATTGAAGTCATTCTTCTAGAGATTAACTGACACAGATTGCATCGGGGGTGCCTCTCTTTTTATTATTCATTTTTTGTTCATTATTTTTTGCTTCCATCCCCCTTTTCTTTTTCCATGTGATTACATTTGTTCTACCATTACCTGCACTACAGGGCCGTATGACACGGTCTATGGGGAAATGAAGGGGCTGCAACTATACCGAAGTATTCACTGAACTGTCTCGCCATGGAGGTGTAAGTGACTGTTGTTGGCCTCATTTTTCCGGCGACGGTCTATCCAGCCGGTTCGCTTCCCTGTTAAGAGATAAGCCCGGAGGCTTATGTAGATGGTATGAACATTCTTTCCATCTTTTAATGCCGAACTATAGAAGCGACCGGTTGAACTCTTTTTGGCTGTTTAGTTTTGGGGTAAAGGCTGCATGCTGGACCTTTTTTGGTTTGAGCCAATTTTTCTGGCTCTCAGTTTCCAGTATAACAGCAGGGGGGGGAGGGGAAGGGATGATTTTGTGCCTTATGTTATGTAATGCTACTTGGTTGAGTGTACATCCTATGTGCAACCCTACGCAGTATATATGTGTAGCGCTACCCCCAGTTAAGAGAGCCGCTGGTTTGTTTTGGGTCCCTGAGTACAGCTCCACCAACCCCCGGCTATTTGGCTCTACCCACTCTGGCACAGTTAGTAAAGGGGTACGTCCCTATGCACATAAAACTTAGCTTATACTCTAAGTGTAATTGGTATGAACTCACAAGCAGACTGCTGAAATAAGAATAACTGGCTTTACTTTGGCAGTAAGGAAAAAAGAATAGCAACATGCATTTGAACATATATCTCACAATACTTTAGCAGGTCCCTGCAATATGCACTTTAAACATGTACACAGGTATATGAATCTAACAATGGGGAAACGGAGCGCCAAGCGTGGCGACCGTCTGCTATGCACCCCTGAGGTGCAATAAATCTATCTGCGCCTACCTAACGGACCAGGCCTGATCCCTAGTAATAGAGCTCAGTCCTTGTACTAGTACAGTGTTCTTCACCGGCAATAAATCTGTAGAGGTGGTGCACATGTAGCTTTAAATGGTGTCATTTGTAATCCACAAAAAGTAACATTGCTGCTCTGAGGTAAATTGCGCCTAGGCAGTTCAATAGGCATAAAACGTGTGTGTCAATGCAGGATTGAGCCTACAGGCTCTCTCACCAATCCTTGGGGTACCGTCCTCAGCTCCGGTCCCTCTAATGGTGGCTCTGGTCTCTTCAATGGCGGCGTCCGGTCTCCTCAGTCACAGCCCTGCACTCCGGTCATCAGCTCCGTCGTGTCTCTGCTGGCTGCAGTCTCCGCGTCGCACGCTCTGTCAGCAGAGGCAGGCCAGTCCTGTCAGGCCTCAGAAGAGGAAGTGTCCCAAGAGGAAGAGGCGGTCTCCGCTCTTCCCTTTTATAATCTCCCCCAGCAGCCTCCCGGGCGGAAGTCAGCAGCCTGGGAGCCTGGGGGATTATGGGAGATGTAGTCTCTAAGCATAAAAGGGGTAGAACCCCGCTACACACTCCCCCCACTTTGAATCTTTGGTCCCCAAAGATAGTGTTCAAACTACAAACTTTCTCGGGAACAACATTTTCACATAATTTGGACAGAGGAGCCTCCCACCAATTGGCATAAGATGGGGAGCTGTCCTGTCTACAGGTCACTTCAGTGTGGGCGACCTGCTTAACTGTGCCAGAGAGTGAGCTGGGGTTGCCCTCCACTAAATGAACAGCGGAAGGGTCAGGGCTCTCAGCACTTCTCCTTGCTGTGGTAACAGAGTCCTCTGAACTTTCTCCCATCTTGGGGTAAGTTAGCTTCTTGGGAGGCTTCACACTCCTGCGAGCTCTCTGTTCTCTTGGAACTTCTTCAGGAACACATTCTGGCAACATCTCTGGTTCTGGAACATCATCTTCTTGTTCTGGGTAGAGACCAGGGATGTCTTCCCAGCACTCAGGCACAACACTGAATGGCACAAACTCTGTGGCTTCTGGGTTCAATGTGTTATCTTCCACATCTTCAGTAGGTGGAAGATCTATGGCGGAATTTCCTGGAGTTGAGGAAGGCCATAGCCATTCAAGTTCTCCTCTTTCTTCCTCTGGTTGGGGTCCTGTCCACCCCTAACTTGGGAGGTCTGGGACCTAGTATTAGGCCTGGGGGTATCCAGAATGGAAACAGATCCAGGTACGTCTCTTGCTGGAGGCATTCTGACTGCTTCAGTGAGTGGGAGCAAATGATTCCTATGCCAGGTCTTCAAAGGCCCCAATCTTCCTTCTGGCTTCAACTTGTAGACAGGCAATCCTGGAAGTTTTCTACAGATGATATATGGTTCTGATCTCCATCTATCAGCAATCTTGTGTTTTCCAGGGATCCCTAGGTTCCCTAGGTTCCTCCAGATCTGCTAGCGGGACTCGCCTCACTCTCTCTCGGAATGGCTTGTCCTCTTGCATGCGGATTCGGTGGGTGGCACTCCTCGCACACCCCACATCAAACTCATCTTTGGAGAAAATCTTCTCACATCTGGTCAGCTGGGCCTTGGCTCTCTCTTTCCAAGCTCCAGGTAGGTTAGGGTTTTCCATGGAGAGTTTCTTCCAAACATCTTCTCCTTCACCCGTCCCCTTCACTTCTGACCAGCCAACTGGGACAGCAGGACTCACCTGTCCCAGAAGCATCCTGGCAGGGATCTCCACAGGCTGCTCTGTGGGGTTCCTCACACTGACAGGGACTCTTCCTCTTGCCTTCTTCAGGTCCTTCAGTGAAATTACTTCTGGTATCACTTCCAGACCTGAGTGACCCTCCATTGGGTCAGGTTCCAACATCACAAAGGGGCCGGGCTGCTCCCAGGTAAGTTTTACCGTGGCTCTCATGCAGGTCACCTCTCCAGGTTGTAACACTGCTCCTTCTTTTCCAAGCCTCCATACCCTTCCTATCCCCTCACTTGGGGTCTTCTGCTCTAGGACCAACCGCTGATAGGCTGCCTTCAGCATGGGATGGATCTTGGGAGTTGAAAGATTCTCTTTCTTCACCAGGGGGGTCAGAAGCCTTCTGACTAGGTCCGTGTTTGTCCCTATGATCAGGGACGTCTTGCTGGTTCCTGGTGGGCGGGGACACACCACTGCTAGGGTGTCGAACACTTCAGACTTCCCAGCTACGGATGGGTCAAACGTCAGTCTGATGGGTAGGTATCCATCATAGGGGAAACTCTGAGTTCCCAATCCCCTTATCTCCAACTCTTCTATCTTCTGTATTGGCAGATGACTCAGGTATCTGTCATAGAAGTCCCTGTACAACAGGGTCACTTGTGCTCCAGTGTCCAGGAGGGCCTTCGTGTACACTCCTTCCACCTGGATGGGTACAGTAGGGGATGGACCAATTAGCTCCTCTGGGTAGGGCCTAGTTGATGCTGTCCTCTTCTTTGGACTCTTTGCTTTGCCAGCACTTGATTTGCACTTGCTCCTTTCTTGAGCCTGGTATGCATTGATTTTCTCCCTCTTAGTGGGAGTGTGAACCCGTTGAGGGACATTGTTATCTCTCACTTTGAAGAGTTCACGCTTGGGGGTGCTGTGTCTCTCCGGAGGGGTCTTGCCCCCTTTCTCTGGAGTGCACCTTGGTTGAGGATCCCTGGGCCCCTTCTGAGGGGTTTGGTCTCCTCGCTTTCTCTTCCTGTTGTGCTTCTTGGAGCTCACTGAAGGTGATGGGCACCCGGTTGACTCCTTCACCGGGGCCCTTTGGCGTTTCCCGCCGGCTGGCGGTTTCCTGCCTTCTTCTTCTTGGGACTGGAACATACAGCTGCAATATGACCAATTCCTCCACAATTAAAGCAAATCATCTCACTGTGGTCAAGAGGGGATGCTGGTGCTGGGACAGCTGGAAACAATTCCCTCCTGCTTGTTTCCTTCTTGGGACTGGGCGTCTCTTTCGCCACTAGAGATGTCATTATCCCCATGCGAGAGGTCCCGGGTTCAAATCCCGGACGAGCCCCCACGTGTAGCGCTACCCCCAGTTAAGAGAGCCGCTGGTTTGTTTTGGGTCCCTGAGTACAGCTCCACCAACCCCCGGCTATTTGGCTCTACCCACTCTGGCACAGTTAGTAAAGGGGTACGTCCCTATGCACATAAAACTTAGCTTATACTCTAAGTGTAATTGGTATGAACTCACAAGCAGACTGCTGAAATAAGAATAACTGGCTTTACTTTGGCAGTAAGGAAAAAAAGAATAGCAACATGCATTTGAACATATATCTCACAATACTTTAGCAGGTCCCTGCAATATGCACTTTAAACATGTACACAGGTATATGAATCTAACAATGGGGAAACGGAGCGCCAAGCGTGGCGACCGTCTGCTATGCACCCCTGAGGTGCAATAAATCTATCTGCGCCTACCTAACGGACCAGGCCTGATCCCTAGTAATAGAGCTCAGTCCTTGTACTAGTACAGTGTTCTTCACCGGCAATAAATCTGTAGAGGTGGTGCACATGTAGCTTTAAATGGTGTCATTTGTAATCCACAAAAAGTAACATTGCTGCTCTGAGGTAAATTGCGCCTAGGCAGTTCAATAGGCATAAAACGTGTGTGTCAATGCAGGATTGAGCCTACAGGCTCTCTCACCAATCCTTGGGGTACCGTCCTCAGCTCCGGTCCCTCTAATGGTGGCTCTGGTCTCTTCAATGGCGGCGTCCGGTCTCCTCAGTCACAGCCCTGCACTCCGGTCATCAGCTCCGTCCGACCGACAGTAAGGGGAAGTCTCCGCTCCGCTGCTGTGGACTCTGAGGGGTGAGAGTCTCACTCCATCGGCTGCAAGGCCCAGGCTTCAGGCCTTCAGCTCCGGTCCGCACAGGTGTCTCTGCTGGCTGCAGTCTCCGCGTCGCACGCTCTGTCAGCAGAGGCAGGCCAGTCCTGTCAGGCCTCAGAAGAGGAAGTGTCCCAAGAGGAAGAGGCGGTCTCCGCTCTTCCCTTTTATAATCTCCCCCAGCAGCCTCCCGGGCGGAAGTCAGCAGCCTGGGAGCCTGGGGGATTATGGGAGATGTAGTCTCTAAGCATAAAAGGGGTAGAACCCCGCTACATATGTCATGCAAAACTGAGACTGTTTTTATGGGATATCCATGATGTTCAATTTCTGATTGAAGATTATGGATAGCAGGTTAAAAATACTCTCTTGGAATGTGAGGGGGTTAAATAGTAAATTCAAACGTGCAGCTATTTTCCAGTACCTTAAGCAAGCAAGGCCACATATTGTTCTCCTTCAGGAGACGCACTTAGAGGGGAGCAAAATTCTCTCTCTTCATAAACCCTGGATACAAAAATCATTCCATGCTACATACTCATCCTATGCCAGAGGTACCACCATCCTGATCAGTAAGGCCATTGCGTGCACTATACACCAGGTGGTTATTGACCCAGGGGGACGATATGTGGCTTTGGTGATTGAGATAGCAAGTAGGAAGTTGTTATTGGTGAACATTTATATGCCACCGCCTTTTAAAGTACAGTTGCTCTATGATTTGTGGGTGGCCCTAGCACCATATTTGGATTTACCCTTACTGATCTTAGGTGACTATAATGCCATTTTAGACTCGGCACTGGACTCCTCTAATGTGTCAAGGCCGGTTTCATTGGATTTGTGCTCCTGGGTGTCCATGGCCAACCTAACGGAGGTAT
Source organism: Lithobates sylvaticus (assembly GCA_028564925.1). Taxonomy (NCBI): domain Eukaryota; kingdom Metazoa; phylum Chordata; class Amphibia; order Anura; family Ranidae; genus Lithobates; species Lithobates sylvaticus. Next base: position 179,839,864 of record CM053028.1, on the reverse strand, counting down.
GGAGGTGGAAGCATCCTGGGGAAGTGGTGTACTCACATCTCTCCTCTACACACAAATCCTCGGCCAGAATAGATCTGGCCTTCGGAAACTCTCTTATTCTTAAACACGTGTATGCCGCTGAATACTTGGCCGGGGGCACCTCGGATCACAACCCATTACAAATTACATTGACACTCCCCACGGGTGGTAGGGGAGGGGGCCTCCGGTTGGCCTCCGGTTGGCTGCAAGAGGATCAGGTAGTAACACAAATACATTCTGCAATGGACACCTTTTGGGTAACTAATGAACAGTCAGCAGACCCGCACATCGTTTGGGACGCCTTTAAGGCTGTCTCAAGGGGCGAATGTATCTCAGCTATAAAAGCCGCTAAGAAAGACCGCTTTGCAGAAGGGGAACTTTTACTGGCCAAGGAGAGGGAGTCTGCTCAACAGCACGCAGACTCTCCCTCGGAGACCACCTATAGGGATCTAATGACAGTCAGGAGATCGGTAGCTCTACACTTTGATAATTTGGCTCACACTGAACTTAGGCAGAAAGCAGAAACAATCTTCGCTGAAGGGGATAAAAATGGCAAGTTACTGGCCAACCTGGCAGCTGAACATAGGATACCTGTTGGCATTCCAGCAATCAATGGTAGACAAGGGGAGAGGGTTACAGAACCGGAAGGCATCTTGGCAGAATTCACTCATTTCTACCGATCACTATATACCCCAATAGCCCCATATGACCAATTAGAATTGGAGGGGCTGCTGACGAGCCTTTCCATCCCGCAGTTGTCTGATACTGACAGGACCTCCCTAGATAGGGCCATTACGGTGATGAAAATCGAGGCAGCTATAGCCGCATTTCCGCCACACAAAACCCCGGGTCCAGATGGATTTCCCGCAGACTTCTACCAAACTTTTAAGTCACAGCTAGCTATCAGGTTAAACCTACTATACTTGCACTGTAGTGAACAGAGAGCTTTACCGGCCTCAATGATGGAGGCTTACATGGTTCTTCTCTTGAAGCCGGGCAAAGACCCCCTGGAGTGCTCCTCATACCGCCCTATTGCACTGCTCAACACTGACCTGAAGATTCTTGCCAAGCTACTGGCCTCAAGGTTAGCTGGGGTCATTTCGTCCCTGGTCGACATTGACCAAACTGGATTTATGCCAGGTATGTCAACAGATACGAACCTTAGAAGACTTTTCACGCACATACAGCTAGGAGACTCAGAGTTCCCAGAAAAGATAGTGTTTTCTATAGATATAGAGAAAGCCTTTGATTCGGTAGACTCGCAATATATGCACACGGTCCTAGGGGCCATGGGATTCGGCCCGGGTTTCCGTCAGTGGATTGCGCTACTTTACAGCGCCCCAAAGACGGCGATCAGACTGGGTAACATGGTCTCAAACTACTTCGAGATTGGTAGGGGAACGAGGCAAGGATGCCCCCTCTCCCCCTTCCTCTTCTCGCTAATGATGGAACCTATAGCTAGAGCCCTCAGACAATCGAGAGAGGTGGGAGCAATACAGGTAGGTAGTATAGCCGAATGTGTTGCATTATATGCTGACGACATGCTTCTGTTCCTAAGAGACCCTGGGCCATCACTAAAAGCAGCTCTGGAGGTACTAGATAAATTTGCCTTATTCTCAGGACTCCAGGCAAACTGGAGCAAGTCATCAATATTACCCCTAGGTTCGAAAGCAGAGGCGCACAGAGATAACACCTTGCCACTTAGATGGGTTTCCACCATTACATACCTGGGGGTTAAAATTACGGCCAACATACAGGACTACATGACCATCAACCTTCTCCCACTGAAAAATAGACTAAAACAGATGACAATGACTTGGAAGAATCTCCCACTCTCTTTGATAGGACGGGTTAGTCTTATAAAAATGAAATTCTTATCAGTGATCTTGTATTTTCTTCGTCATTCTCCTGTATGGGTACCAAGAAACTTCTTCAAGTCACTTGATAGTATCATTGGGTCGTTTATCTGGTCACCACAATCACCACGCATAAGTATAAAGTCACTACAGGAACCATGGGGACAAGGGGGCCTAGCACTGCCGGACTGGCAAAAATATTATTTGGCAGGCCAAATGGTGGTTGCCAGGAAATGGCTGACAGCGGAGGACGGCGACTCTGCCACGGTTGTTGAAGCGGCATTGCTGGGCTCATACGAAAGTCTGCGACTGGCACTATACAGGGGCACAAAATCTTGTCTACCCTTGACGAGCTCCATGAAGGCTACTATTAGGGCCTGGGAGGTCACTACTACTCTGACATCACCTAGCTATGACGGGGTTACTCCATCGGCCCCCCTGTGGATGAACCCTAAGTTCCCACATTTTTTCTCGTTCCCGGACCCAGGGATCTGGGCGTGTAAAGGTATCAAACTGCTAAAAGACATCACTAGAGAAGGGGAACTCTGTACCTTTGACCAGCTAAAAGCCAGACATGACCTTCCGAATACTTACTTTTTCCGCTATATGCAACTGCGTCATGCATTTCAGGTTCAATTTGTAGGTATGCGTATTGAGTATTTGCCCTCGGACCTGGAGTCCTTGCTGATTACAGAGGACTTAGCCAAACCTCTCTCCACAGTATATAAATCTCTTTTCAAAAAAACTCCCCCTGGTTTAGTCAAATGTAGGAGGAAATGGGAGAGTGAGATTGCTGATATTCAAGGGGAAGATTGGGATGACATGTGGGATCACCCCTTTAAACACCTGGTCTCGGCGAGGGATAGATTGATACATTTTAAATTTTTGCATCGAGTCTACTTCACACCAGCTAGGCTAGCTCGAATCTACACCTCATCCAGCAGCAGCTGCTGGCGCTGTGACTATTCCCCGGCGGATGCCGAACATATTTTCTGGAGCTGCCCACAAATACAACCTTTTTGGTCCGGTATTACTGATTGTTTGACGGAGGTGCTGAGTATACCTATACCCAAATCACCTAGGGTGTGTATGATCGGCCTTGTGGAGGAGGTAGTTCCTTTGAGGGCACATCGCACATTTCTGAACATTGGCCTCTTCTATGGCAGGAAGGCCATACTTTTAAAATGGAAAAAGATGGAGGCTCCTACTTTGTCATTCTGGAAGGGTTTAATAAATAAAGTTATCCCCCTATACAAGGCGACATATAGATCCAGAGGCTGTGAGAAGAAGTTCTACAAAGTCTGGCAACCTTGGTTGGACTCCTCAGACACTGTGGGTTGATAGAAATAATTGTTAGACGCTGATCTAAATATGACATGCTTGAAAATGTAATACTTTACTGTAGAATAGATATTACTGTCTGCGCTTGAAGGTACAACAGTAGGCAGTCCATATCCCCTCCTTTAAGCAGGGTTGGCATGATGGGCTTAGGTTAAATTCACTGCATTATAACATGGTACACTCTAAAGCATCGAGTTGCACGCAAGGTTCGGGGGGGGGGGGGGGGGGGAACAGGGGGGGGAGGGGGAGGGCAGGAAGGGGGGGGTATTGTGAACTACGTTAGTTCATTAGCCACAGGTTGTGGTAGGTTGCCCATTTTGGGTTTTGGGTTGTGGGTATGTATGTAGATAGGACTGTACTGCATTGTACTGTTCCTTGTATGTTTTGTACATGTATTGGTTTGTATGCATGTATTGTACTGTTTTCCAAAATTTAATAAAAAAATTAAAAAAAAAAAAAAAAAAAGCCAAGAAATGCACGGCAACTACATGCCTTTTTGGGGTTAGTGGGATATTGTAGGGACTGGATTACAAATGCATCAGAACTTATGGCTCCTCTATATGAGGCTACCACTAGAAACCCTTTTAACCTCACATGCGACAATGAATTGCAGATGAAGGAAGGAGTTTATTAAAATTTTGTCTGAGGCTCCTGCCATTGGACTTCCTGACTATACTAAGACTTCCTCATTGGTCTGTCATAAAGTCAATGGATTTGCTGCAGGTGTACTCACCCAGCTACATTGAGACAAACAGAGGCCTGTGATGTATGTATCAGCCTCATTAAACCCTGCCATCAAAGGCTCCCCCAGTTGTATGGGAGCCATAGCAGCCTGCATTTTTCTGCTAGACAAAGTAACTGAGCTTGTACTAGATTCTGCTCTGATCCTGTATGTGCCACATGCAGTAGAGGAAATCATGAATCAAGTAAATACCAGACATGTGTCTGTCTGTAGATTTGACAAGTACGAGTCTACTCTTTTTGCTCCATCGAATTTAACAATCAAACGATGTGTTACTTTAAATCCGGCTACACTTCTCCCTATAATTGATGAGGAAGATGCAACAAATGGTACTGATGTAGAATCTCAGAGTTTTTCTCATGATTGTATGGCTCTGATTGAAGTAGAAAGGGCCTCTGTCACACCAGCAAAAGATGAGCCCTTATCAGATTGTGACACACACTTATTCGTAGATGGTTCCAGATTTTACACTCATGATGGTCAGCCACACATAGGGTTTGCTGTAACCACTACAGACACAATTTTACATCAGGAAGCATTGATACCCCAGATGTCAGCACAGGAAGCGGAGTTGTGTGCTGTAGTCAAAGCATGTCATCTCCTAGAGAATCAAAGGGGAAACATTTACACTAACAGCAAATATGCATTTGTAATACCTCACGATTTTGAGCCTATCTGGAAAGCACGGAACTTTCTGACTAGTGCAGGCAAGTGAGACATGAAAAATTCATAGAGCGGCTATTTGAGGCCTTTCAGAAACCAGCAGCACCAGCACCATCTTGAAGGTAAAAGGGCATGCAAGGGGAAATGACATGACAGCCAGAGGAAATGCTTTAGCGGACCAAGCGGCAAAGGATGCTGCCCTTATTGCATTTGGAGTCACACCCACTGTAGGGGTCGCCCAGGTAGCAGGGACAGATTCCCCTCATCAAGAGCAGTGGGATGTAGAAACTCTAATTCAGTTGCAGAACATGGCCCCTGATGAAGAGAAGGATAGTGGATCACATGTAATGCTACACAAAATCAACAGGGCCTGTGGAGCGCTGACAACAGGTGGTGTCTACCCAGGAGTTTGTACCCAGTTTTAGCACAACTGGCACATGGCATCAGTCATCTTGCTAAGGGCGTGATGGTGGCACTTACTGACTGCTATTGGATAGCACCTGGATTTAGTGTATTTGTAGCCAGGTTTTGTGCTTCATGTCTCACTTGTGCTCTGTACAATGCAGGGAAGCCTGTCCATGTTCCCCAAAAGCATTCTCCTAAGCCAGATTTCCCTTTCCAAACAATTCAACCAGACAACATTCAGATGCCCAGAATAGGCACCTATGAGTACGCTTTAGGCCCCATGCACACGAGACGCAGATGCAAACTCTGCTGAACGCATGTTTTAAAAAGCAGAAACCTGCGTTTAAAAACGCGCGTTTTGCTGTGTTTTCATGTCGCGTTTAGACGCGTTTAGACGCGTTTGCGTCTATAAGCATTTGTAAAGATAACATCATATAGACCCTCCCCAAGCTCAGAAAGCATGTATTATTAACTATTTCTGCCATTTTGTGAGCAGCAGCAGCAGAGAGAGCAGTTGTACACTTGCATTTGCCTCTCTTTCTGTGTTTTTTTTTGGAAATGGATCCCATATTGAATATATGTCAGGAAATGCTCCTGATGTTGCTCTTGATGAAGCAGCAACGTCATCGCAAATTTGCATGAGAGGTCCAGAATCAGAGCTTGGCGATATTGGACCCATCCGTTGATGGCACAGCAAATGTCCGTTGGATATTTCACAAACATGTATGCATTTCACAAACATGTATACACCAGTGAGTATATATGCTCTATGAACTATCTAAACTAATTACGACATTTTAAACAATTTTTTATGGTTTACCATCATATTTCTGAGTTTTCTGGTCAAAAAAATTGGGTTCCTTTTAAAAAAGCTTATAAACGCAAACGCGGCTAAATGCAGGTGCCTGCGTTTAGCCGCGTTTTGCGTCTGAAACGTGGAAAAGCAAAGTGTCTGAACGCATTTTTTTTGCTTCTGGAAAAACGAGGTTAAACGCAACTGCATAAAAACGGGAAAAAAATAGACTGTGTACATGGACACATAGGATAACATTGCATGCGTTCAGGTGCAGTTGAAAAAAGTGTCCAACTGCCTCTGAACGCGTGTTTAACTGCGTCTCGTGTGCATGGGGCCTTAGTGTGTGCTGACATGTTCCCAAGTTGGCCCGAGTGCTGGCCGGTAGCTAAAGCAAATGCAAAAACCGCAAAGAAAATTTTGAATGAAATAGTTTGTAGATATGGAGTTCCTGAAACTATTGAGAGTGACAGAGGAACCCATTTTACTGGGGAAATAATGAAAGAGGTAATGCCCTTCACATACAGCAAGCTTTCCATACACCTTATCCACAAAGTAGTGGTAAAGTTGGGCGACTTAATGGTATTTTGAAAAACGGATGTGCAAAAATTAAAGCAGATACGGGAAAAGGATGGGTGGAAGCTTTGCCATTAGCCCTATATTCTGTACGAACTACTCCTAAACAACCACATGGGATGTCCCCCTATAAGATTTTATTTGGAGAGCCACCCAAAACAGGGCTATATTTTCCCCAACAGTTGCAGGTTTCTCACTCTAGTCTTCAAATACATGAAGGTGTTTATAAATCTATCCCCGACCCAGATTCTGTTTCAGGTATTCAACCAGGTGACAGTGTGGTAGTGGTCAAGCGACACGTCAGAAAGCCACAAGAACCAAAATTTGACGGACCACATTTGGTGCTTTTGACAACCGGATCCCCTGTCAAGTTGGAAGGAAAGCCCACCTGGATTCACGCCAGTCACTTCAAGAAAATCCTGAAGTGATGATATCCTTTGAAAAAATTATTATGATGTTTCTTTTCTTTTTGTTGTTTGTGAGAACTGAGACATGGAAAAATAACCCTTTAACCACTTGCCGACCGCCGCACGACGATATACAATGGCAGAATGGCACGTACAGGCAGGAGGGCGTATATATAAGTCCCTACCTGCCTGCGGGTGGGGGGCCTCAGCAGTGCCTGCGGTGGTCGGCATCGTTGGGGGAGCGATCGGAGATGAGGGGGAGGCCACTCATTATTGCCCCCCCCCCTCGCGATCGCTCCCAGCCAATCAAACACTTCCTGTAGCCCCGTCATGTAAACAGGGCTAGAGGAAGTGATGTCATCCCTAAGAGCCGCGGGTGGGGGGCCGATCGGGCCCGCCCCTGTGCCTGTAATTGTCCGGGACATTGGGGGAGGGATCGGAGATGAGGGGGGGGCACTGCACCTGCACCCCCTGTCACAGTGACACCAAAGTAGTTTTTTTTTTTTTTTTTTACTGTTAACTGCATTGGTGCATTGTGACCCTAATAACTGTTAGGGCAGTTAGATTTAGCCCCCTTTAGGTCTAGGAACCCCCCCTAATAAAGGTTTAACCCCGTGATCACCCCCCGTCACCAGTGTCACTAAGCGATCGTTTTTTTGATCGCTGTATTAGTGTCACAGTTGACGCTAGTTAGGGAGGTAGGTATTTAGGTTTGCCGCAGCGTTTTATAGCGTCAGGGACCCCCCATATACTATCTACTAAAGGTTTTAACCCCCTGATTGCCCCCTAGTTAACCCTTTCACCAGTGATCACCATATAACTGTCACGGGTGACGCTGGTCAGTTAGTTTATTTTTTATAGTTTCAGGGCACCCGCCGTTTATTACCTAATAAAGGTTTAACCCCCTGATCGCCCGGCGGGTGATATAAGTAAGGTTTTAGAGTCAAATAGGGTCTGCGTCGCCCCAGGCAGCGTTGGGTTAGTGCCAGTACCGCTAACACCCACGCACGCAGCATACACCTCCCTTAGTGGTATAGAATCTGAACAGATCGATATCTGATCTGATCAGATCTATACTAGCGTCCCCAGCTGTTTAGGGTTCCCAAAAACGCATTGTTAGCGGGATCAGCCCAGATACCTACTAGCACCTGCGTTTTGCCCCTCCGCCCAGCCCACCCAAGTGCAGTATCGATCGATCACTGTCACTTACAAAACACTAAGCACACATAACTGCAGTGTTCGCAGAGTCAGGCCTGATCCCTGCGATCGCTAACAGTTTTTTGGTAGCGTTTTGATTCAGTCGCTAACAGTCAGGAGCTTTTTTTTTCCTGTGAGTCTCACTAGTGTACTACTAAAATTTAGAGCCCAAAATGGCAAGTCAAACGTACACTAGTGAACAGGCCTACTTGTTTCTGAGTATGACAGATAGTGAAGAGGAGGTCACTCATCTGTCAGAATCAAGCTCAGAATACGACCCAGTAGACGACAGCGGCTCCATGACAGATAGCTCTGATGGCGGAGTTGTGGTCCCTGCTAAGGTCAGGCGTACCAGACCCCAAACTCCTTCTTCTGTTGTTGAGGTGCAGGAACCGCAGGTCGCTCGTAGGAGGCAGAGACGTACTAGAGCCGCTATTCCTTCTGGTGAACAGGCAAGCACCAGCGGCCTAGTACACCCTGGACGTAGTCAAACCAGCACTGCAGTATCACGTGGTGACGTGGCGAGTCCCATAAGTGCAGTTCCAGCTGGCGAGTTGGCAAGCACAAGTAGTGTCCCGCTGCCACCAAGAAGACGACAAAGACAGGCCCGTCGTGCCCATAGTGCCCTTCCTGCAGAATTCGCCAATCCTGATTGGGTGCCCACCACTTCTGCAGAACCCGTACTTCCCCCATTCACTGGCCAACCCGGTATTCAGGTGGAAACAGCTGATTTTACGTCACTTGATTTTTTTTCGCTGTTTTTCACCGAAGATCTCTATAGATCTATTGTGGACCAAACCAATTTGTACGCTGGTCAACACATCGCCGCTAATCCCCAGTTGTCCACCCTTGCCAGAGATTGGAGACCAATTACGGTCCCCGAATTTAAGCTCTTTCTGGGCCTTTCCCTCATCATGGGCGTAGTTAAAATGGGTACGTTGCGTTCATATTGGTCCACTGAGCCAATGTACCATATGCCCGTGTTCTCTGCCTCCATGTCCAGGGCAGGATATGAACAGATTTTGCGGTTCATGCACTTCAACGACAATGAACTCTGTCGTCCTCGTGGAGACCCTGCATACGATCGGGTCTATAAAATTCGGCCCCTCATAAACCATTTCAACCAACGTTTTGCAGACTTGTTTACTCCCCATCAAGTTGTCTGCGTTGACGAGTCCCTGATTAAGTTTACTGGCCGCTTGTCATTCAAACAATACCTTCCCAGCAAGCGTGCCAGATACGGGGTCAAGATGTATAAGCTCTGTGACAGGGCCACAGGCTATACATGTAGTTTTATGGTTTATGAGGGCAAAGATAGCCACATAGAGCCGACAATCTGCCCTGACTACATAGGGAGCGCTGGCAAGATTGTGTGGGACTTGGTGTCACCCTTATTCGGAAAGGGGTACCACTTGTACGTGGACAATTATTACACAAGCATGCCACTGTTTACTCATTTGTTTGATCAGCAGATTGGAGCATGTGGCACCGCGCGACCTAATCGCCAGGGCTTTTCCCAGCGGCTTGTAGATTCCCGTCTTAGGCTGGGGGAGAGAGCCTGCTTGAAGTGTAATAACTTGCTCACTATGAAGTGGAGGGATAATAAGAATGTTTTCGTTCTTACCTCACTTCATGCAGACACGACGGTCCAAATTACTACGGCGGCTGGTGTTGTGACGAAACCCCTCTGTGTCCACGAGTACAACCAAAACATGGGAGGGGTGGACCTCAACGACCAGTTGTTGGCGCCGTACCTAGTTGCCCGTAAGGCTAGACGCTGGTACAAAAAAGTGTCTATTTACCTTTTCCAATTAGCTTTGCTGAACGCTCATGTGCTATACGGAGCTTCAGGACGTACTGGATCCTTCCTTAAATTCCAGGAAGAGATCATCGGAGCCCTTCTGTTTCCAGACGGTGCTCCACCTCACCTTCCCAATCCAAATGCAGTTAGCCGGCTGCATGAGCGGCATTTTATTTATGTCCTCCCGAGTACCCCTACCCAACGAGCCCCCCAAAGAGAATGTCGTGTCTGCAGAAAGTGCGGATTTAGGCGTGACACCCGCTATTATTGTCCCCGCTGTCCTGACAATCCTGGTCTTTGCATCGGTGAATGTTTTGAACGCTACCGTACACTAGTTGAGTATTAGCGTAGGGTACAGCATTGCACAGACTAGGCACACGTTCTCAAGAATGCCATCGCATTTTGAGACCAAAACCGCTGGAACCGTTACAACAGTTCCGTTAGAACTGTTACAGTTACAAACAAAAGTTTAAAAAAAAAAAGTAAAAGGAAAAAAAAAATATATAAAAAAAAAAAAAAATAGTTGTTGTTTTATTGTTCTCTTTCTCTCTATTCTCTCTCTATTGTTCTCTTTTTTACTGTATTCTATTCTGCAATGTTTTATTGTTAACCATTTTTTTTGTTTTCAGGTACGCCATTCTGTTGCAGCGCGGATTTATCTATCTTGACAGCAACAGTGTTTTCTCCCACGATACATAAAGCCATGACTCCAACGATGTAGGAGGTGATTTCACCACCACAGTTAAAAAAAAGAGCATATATGCCGAAGCATGGGGGCAGCAGGGGCGATTTTGCTCCTAATGCCGCCTACATACGGTCGAAATTCCGACGGAGGCTTGCCCGTGGAAAATTCCGACCGTGTGTACGCGGCATAACTTTTTTGCGTGAGGATGCCCCCATGCTTCGGCATATATATATTTTTAGGCACAGGTTGCGTTAAAAAATGTTTTATTTTTTACTATGTTTTTTTTGGTATTTGCTTTGCAGGTATGGTAAATCTTACTGTTATACTGTAATGTTACTTTGTTTTATTGTTAACCATAATTTGCTTAGCAGGTACGCCATTCAGCTGCAGCACGGATTTATTTATCTTGACAGCAACAGCGTTTGCTCCCACGATACATAAATCCGTGACTCCATCGCTGTTGGAGGTGATTTCACCACCACAGTTAAAAACAAAATGCCCATCATTAGAAGTGGGTGGATGAAGGGAGGTATTCTAATGGTGGGCATACCCACCGATCAATCTTTTTTTTTCGTTCAGCCCACAGGCTGCATGAAAAAAAAGATTACAATATATGCCAAACAAGGGCCAGCAACGTACTGGTATGTTGCTGGAATTTGAGTGGTTATACCAGAATGATGCCGGCGGGTTTAGGTATTATCTTGGTATCATTCTTTTCAGCCAGCGGTCGGCTTTCATGTTAAAGCAATCCTAGTGGCTAATTAGTCTCTAGACTGCTTTTACAAGCAGTGGGAGGGAATGCCCCCCCCTCCCACCGTCTTCCATGGTTTTCTCTGGCTCTCCTGTCCCAACAGGGAACCTGAGAATGCAGCCGGTGGTTCCGCCAGCTGACCATAGAGCTGATCAGAGACCAGAATGGCTCCAATCATGTCTATGGCCTAAGAAACCGGAAGCTACGAGCATTTCATGACTTATATTTCGCCGGATATAAACAGCGCCATTGGAAAATTGGGAAAGTATTTTATCACACCGATCTTGGTGTGGTCAGATGCTTTGAGGGCAGAGGACAGATCTAGGGTCTAATGGACCCCAATTTTTTCAAAAAAGAGTACCTGTCACTACCTATTGCTATCATAGGGGATATTTACATTCCCTGAGATAGCAATAAAAAGGATAAAAAATATATATAAATGAAAGGAACAGTTGAAAAATAAAATAAAAAAGCAAAATCAATAATAATAAAAAAAAGCACCCCTGTCCCCCCTGCTCTTGCGCAAAGGCGAACGCAAGCGCCGGTCTGGCGTCATATGTAAACAGCAATTGCACCATGCATGTGAGGTATCACTGCGAAGGTCAGATCGAGGGCAGTAACTTTAGCAGTAGACCTCCTCCGTAAATCTAAAGTGGTAACCTGTAAAGGCGTTTAAATGCTTTTAAAAATGTATGTAGTTTGTCACCGCTGCACGTTTCTGCGCAATTTTAAAGCATGTCGTGTTTGGTATCCATGTACTCGGCCTAAGATCTAATTTTTTATTTCATCAAATATTTGGGCAAGATAGTGTGTTTTAGTGCATTAAAATTTAAAAAAGTGTGTTTTTTCCCAAAAAAATGCGTTTGAAAAATCGCTGCGCAAATACTGAGTGAAAAAAACAAATGAAACACCCACCATTTTAATCTGTAGGGCCTTTGCTTTAAAAAAATATATATTGTTTGGGGGTTTAACGTAATTTTCTTGCAAAAAAAAAAAATGATTTTCTCATGTAAACAAAAAGTGTCAGAAAGGGTTTGTCTTCAAGTGGTTAGAAGAGTGGGTAATGTGTGACATAAGCGTCTAAATGTTGTGCATAAAATGCCAGGACAGTTCAAAACCCCCCCAAATGACCCCATTTTGGAAAGTAGACACCCCAAGCTTTTTGCTGAGAGGCATGTCGAGTCCATGGAATATTTTGACACAAGTTGCGGGAAAAATAATTATTATTTTTTTTTTTTGCACAAAGTTGTCACTAAATGATATATTGCTCAAACATGCCATGGGCATATGTGGAATTACACCCCAAAATACATTCTGCTGCTTCTCCTGAGTACGGGATACCACATGCGTGAGACATTTTGGGAGCCTAGCCACGTACGGGACCCCAAAAACCAAGCACCACCTTCAGGATTTCGAAGGGTGTGAATTTTTGAATTCACTCCTCACTGCCTATCACAGTTTCAGAGGCCATGGAATGCCCAGATGGCACAAAATACCCCCAAATGACCCCATTTTGGAAAGTAGACACCCCAAGCTATTTGCTGAGAGGTATGGTGAGTATTTTGCAGATCTCGCTTTTTGTCACAAAGTTTTGAAAATTGAAAAAAGAAAAAAAAAAAATTTCTTTTCTTTCTTCATTTTCAAAAAAAAATGAGAGCTGCAAAATACTCACCATGCCTCTCAGAAAATAGCTTGGGGTGTCTACTTTCCAAAATGGGGTCATTTGGGGGGGGGGGGGTGTGCCATCCTGGGCATTTTATGGCCTTCAAAACTTTGATGGGTAGTGAGGAGTGAAATCAAAAATTTACGCCCTTAGAAATCCTGAAGGCGGTGCTTGGTTTTCGGGGTCCCGTACACGGATAGGCTCCCAAAAAATTCCCACACATGTAGTATCCCCATACTCAGGAGAAGCAGCAGAATTTATTTTGGGGTGTAATTCCACATATGCCCATGGCATGTGTGAGCAATATATCATTTAGTGACAACTTTGGGCAAAAAAAAGTTTGTCATTTTTCCCGCTACTTGTGGCAAAATATAAAATATTCCATGGACTCAACATACCACTCAGCAAATAGCTTGGGGTGTCTACTTTCCAAAATGGGGTCATTTGGGGGGGTTTTGTGCCATCTTGGCATTTTATGGCCTTCAAAACTGTGATAGGTAGTGAGGAGTGAAATCAAAAATTTACGCCCTTAGAAATCCTGAAGGCGGTGCTTGGATTTCGGGGTCCCGTACACGGATAGGCTCCCAAAAAGTCCCACACATGGGGTATACCACCGTACTCAGAAGAAGCAGCAGAATTTATTTTGGGGTGTAATTCCACATATGCCCATGGCATGTGTGAGAAATATATCATTTAGTGACAACTTTTTGTAAACATTTTTTATTTTTTTTTGTCATTATTCAATCACTTGGGACAAAAAAATAAAATATTCAATGGGCTCAACATGCCACTTAGCAATTTCCTTAGGGTGTCTACTTTCCAAAATGGGGTCATTTGGGGGGGTTTTGCACTTCCCTGCCATTTTAGCACCTCAGGAAATGAGATAGGCAGTCATAAACTAAAAGCTGCGTAAATTCCAGAAAATGTACCCTAGTTTGTAGACGCTATAACTTTTGCGCAAACCAATAAATATACGCTTAAGGAAATTTTGTTTACCAAAGACATGTGGCTGAATACATTTTGGCTTAAAAGTATGACTAAAATTGATTTTATTGGATTTTTCTTATAACAAAAAGTAGAAAATATCATTTTTTTTCAAAATTTTCGGTCTTTTTCCGTTTTTATAGCGCAAAAAATAAAAATGGCAGAGTCAATCAAATACCATCAAAAGAAAGCTCTATTTGTGGGAAGCAAAGGACGCAAATTTCGTTTGGGTACAACATTGCATGACCGCGTAATTATCAGTTAAACCAGTGTAGTGTGCGAAATTGTAAAAAGTCCTCTGGTCTTTAGGCTGCATAATGGTCCGGTCTGAAAGTGGTTAATCCAAATGTTAAAATTGTATGAAACCCATAGCAACGCTAGTAACTGCTGGGTGTGTTCTCACTTACATCCACAAACAGGGACAATACCCATAATAGCAATGCCTCTCAAATTCACTGATCTAAACAGGACCGGAATAAATGGCTTATACAGCTAGTGAGCACAGATGAGTAACTTTGATGGTTTCAAAACAGATAGACACTCCACAGATTTGTTTAAACATAACATGCCCATTTAAAACTAAATGTACACGGTTGGGCAATTCTGATTGTACCGGAGCAAAAATTACAGTTTATTGAGGAAACTATGGTCAATATTATTATATGCCAGATCCAGGACTAAATAGAACCCTTTATAGTACAAATTGCTCACAGTTCCCAATATGTGAAAATATTGGTTACCTGAGATTCCATGTTATTGCTTCCAGTTTTTTAGGAGCAGTCATACCATCCATACATAGAGGGTTATATTATATATGTGGAAATAAAGCTTATGCCTGGCTTCCTACTAATGTTACAGGTACATGTTGTTATATTGGGAAGTTAGCACCTGCTTTGGCTGTTCGCAAAGATACAGTGCGACAAGATCAAAGTCCAAAATACCCTTTAGTGTTCAAAAGAGAGCTGTTCACTGAAGGTGACATGGCATGGTCATGGTTCCCTTCCTGGACAGGATGGGGAATTGAAGCAATGAAAAGAATAAATAATTACACTAGAATTGTAGATGAGATTATTAACCTTACTACCACTGATATAGGTTTATTAACCACTTCCCGCCCGGTCAATAGCATATTGACGTCCGGGAAGTGGTTTCGTTATCCTGACTGGGCGTCATATGATGTCTTTTTTTATTTGTTGCGCAAAAAAATAAAAATTGCAGAGGTGATCAAATACCACCAAAAGAAAACTCTATTTGTGGGAACAAAATGATAAAAAATTTGTTTGGGTGCAGTGTAGCATGACCACGCAATTGTCATTCAAATTGCGACAGCGCTGAAAGCTGAAAATTGGCCTGGGCAGGAAGGTGTCTAAGTGTCTGGTATTGAAGTGGTTAAGTGAAGAAATGGCTCAGCTTATAAAAGTAGTATTAGAGCACAGATTAATGCTAAATTATCTCACTGCAGCTCAAGGTGGGATGTGTAAGGTTTTTCGCACTGACTGTTGTATATACATTTCTGATAATGAGGACATTATTAAAGGGCATCTTGCTAAAATAAGAGAACTACAGAATAAGGCCAGAGATATTGCTAAAGATGGATGGAACCCCTTTAAGGGTTTAGGAGGTGTTGGAGACTTTTTATATGGCATAGCAACATGGTTACAAAAACTAGGGGCTTACATTGTGATCTTCCTATTTCTCATTTTTTTTATTTACTTCCTCATCAGGCTATGCCTCTGTGTGATTACCCGTACCAACAAATGTTCCACCAGCCTGATGAACCCATTATTGTGAGAAAGCTAGGAGAGCGCTGAACTGGACGCCGTCTCTCTGTGCCAATGTAACAGGAGTTACCAGCAATCGGCTGAATGTAACGTGGAGAAGAATGGTGTCAAATAAACAAAAGGAGGGAAATTACATGGACTTTCACTGTACTGTTCATTTAAGCACAAGAGACTCCATTTTGTTCTCACTGTTGAAATGTGTTTTGTAACTTTCACCTAATACACAGACACAGCTCCTCCAGAAGCTCTCTACTCCCCCCTCCCCTCTCAAGGTTTTAATTTTGCAATTGTTCTATTTGCTAGCTTTTAATAATATATTTCTATTTGTTAGCTTTTAATAACATATTTCTAATTGTTAGTTTTTAATAACAACATCTCACACCACCCCTTTCTTATCTATGCATAAAATAACATGTAATAATACATTTTGACACTGAACGGACATTTTAAACACAGTGATTGAGTCCTGTGAATCTGTTCCTGCAGCTGCAGTATTAACTTAATTTTTGAGTCCCAATCAGAAATTAGTCATAGAACTTACAAATGTATGTTTGATACTGTACTAATGACATGTTTATGTCTCATGCAATGTAGATGAAATCATAGATGTATGCAGTGCCCTGATGAAGCATATTGCGAAACATGTTGGCTATTCCTGCATATCTATGCATCTGATTTCACATATCAAGCATCAACTCACGGTCTAAAAATATGTATTATGACTGTGTTTTTATTTTTGATACTAGCAATTTGGCCAGGCTAGCAATTTGGCCAGGCTAGCATTTAGACGCTGAACATGTGGATGGCTGGGACCAAATTTCTTTAACCGGTTCAGCAACTGGGGTAGGGAAATTTGCCTGCTAAAATCAATTGGTGGTGCACTGCTAGCAGATTGGCTGCAAGTATTTGGGACACCTATTGCTATACCGTCATTCCGCTCAGTGCAGGTTTTTGAGAGGACTGGAGGTATATCAGGGTTGGAGATCCCAGATGAGGAGCAAGGAGAAGTCGCCATTTTTGTTTGATGTGGGTCTTTCAAGTGCTGTTGCCAACAGACTGCATGGCAGGTCATCATATGTCTGGTCATGCATGTGGTGACCAAGCAGCTGCTGTTCTGGCCATGCTTGATCCACCTCAGACAGTTTGAAAAACAGCAAAGGTGCGATCTGCTGCACACGTGTCGAAAAATGGCCCACACCAAGGAACTTTTAAAAGTCAGTGGGGAGTCAGCAGTGCCCTGCACCTGCCGAGCTCTGCGGTGTGATGCAATAGGGTGGCTGCCCCCTAGAGGACATCCTGCCTCGTTGGAGTTGTGACTCCTCCTCACTTTCCTCCTCTCTTCTCTCAGGCACCCAAGTACAGTCAGTGACCTCATCTTTCCATCCCTCCCCATTACTGGAGCAAACTTATCAGTATGCTGCAGCTGGGGGAACATGACTTCCAGTTTCTTGTGCTTCTTCGGCACCCCCTCTCTCTAGGCTCACGTTACTCCCTTCCTCAACCTGTGAACCAACATCGGAGCCTTCAAATAGCTGCGCATCCTCCAGCAGCATATAACGGACACTGTGGTCAAATAATTCTGGGGACTCCTCTGGAGCCGGTGGAATAGGCCGCTTTGGCAGCTGCGTTGGAAGGCAAACTACTCTGAGCCTGGGTGACGGAGGATGAGGATGGCTTTGTTATCCACTCCACCAACTCTTCTTCATGTTGTGGCTCAATAACCCAGCCAGCAGCAGCAAACAAGGAAAAGCACACCACACAACCACCTGCAGAGGATGCACCATGTCCATGACCACCACTGTTGACTGTAGACACAGAGACTGCGTTCCCTCTTTTAGTGGCCACCACCAGAAGTGTAGTAGAAACTGTACACACTGTATTAGATACTGTGTACACCGCTTGCACTGTATTAGATACTGTAAAACGGCTGCACTGTATTATATACTGTGTACACCACCAGAAGTGTATTAAAAACTGTACACCAGGGGCTGATCCAGGCGGGGAAATGGGGCAATTGCTCCTCCCCTTGAAAATAGTGAGCGGGTGAGCCAGCGGGTGACTGAGCAGGCCGGTGGGTGAGCGAGCGGACGGGCAGGCTGGTGAGCAGGCCGGTGAGTGGGCTGGCATGTGACTGAGCGAGCAGGCAGGTGTTCTATCAGAAAGCTGCTAACCATCAGAATATGCAACTGAAGTGACGTTGCGTAGTGGCCATCTTGGTACACCTGCACTCGTCCGCAGTAAGCCTAGAGTTATAAGCCGGCAAGCGGACATCTTTATACACCCACCAGAGTCTTACTTTTCACAGTTATTTTTAACAGTAAACTCAACTTATTTAGTGAAATACAGTATTTAGAAGTCCGTAAGACTGTTTTGATGTTGAATTTTAAAAGCAGCGGCAAGCCTGCTGATCTCACAGGTTTGCTAATGTGACCGAACACCGCTGCTTTTAAAGTTAACATCAAAACAGTCTTGCGGACTTCTAAATACTGCAATTCACTATATAAGCAGAGTTTACTGTTAAAAATAACTGTGAAAAGCAAGACTCCGGTGGGTGTATAAAGATGTCCGCTTGCCGACTTCTAACTCTAGGCTTACTGCGGAGGAGTGTGGGTGTACCAAGATGACTGCAATGCATCTTCACTTTGGTTGCATATTCTGATGGGTAGCAGCTTTCTGACAAGACACCGGCAGGCGAGCGAGCAGAGAAATGACATCTCTCACCGCTCGCACTGCATCACTGCAGCTCAGCTTCTGACAGAACACTGCCATCACTGTGCAGGCGAGGGCAGCAGAGAGATTACATCATCTATCACTGTCCGCCTTCACCCTGGGACACAGCCACTGGCAAGTGACAATCTGCATCTTGTGGCAGGTAGGGATGGGTGAACGGTTCGGCCCAAAAGACCAAACTTTCGACGAACAGCCGAACAAACGTGGTTGTTCGACCATTTGTTAGGCCCCCGAACAGACCACAATGCATTGCGGCACTGAACAGTGCATTGCAAGCCCTGATTGGCTGATGCAGTGAAAGCCAGGGCACAGAGCACTGTCAGAGTCACGATTGGACACTGTCTTCATGACTTTATCCAATCATGGCTCATTCCCGCCCCAAAGTATAAAAGTATTCTTTCAATGGCGGCCATTTTCATATAGTTTTGAGTGCGTTACTGCCAGTTTAACACCATATAGTTCTGTGTGTGTTACTGCCAGTTTAACGCCATATAGTTTTGTGCGTTACTGCCAGTTTAACTCCAGATAGTTCTTTGCGTCACTGTATGGCGTATTATATTGCAGAATATTATAGTGTATCTGTGGAGTGTGTCTGTGTAGTGTGAGTACTCAAATTAAAGTGCACCAAACACCTCTTTACATTGATTAAAGTGCATCTACGTATAGATTTCAACTTCTTCTTTACATTTGCTTAAAAGGCACCGCCTCCTCCCTCCCAATAATGTCTGGGAGGACAACAAGAAGAGGCAGACGTTCCCTTGGCACTGTAAGCGGGCCAGAAACAAATGTGTCCATAGGGAAAGGTGGACATGGTGGTCAGTCCTCAGGCAGGGCATCATTTCCTCTGTTTAGTGAGTTTGCCCGTGCTATCCAGCCACAGCATGCAGAGGAGGTGGTGGACTGGTTTATTAAACCTTCCTAATCCTTTTCATCCTCTGTCACACAAGCAGAGACAAGTGTACAATCCCCTGCAGTTGCCAGAGTGTCCACATCTATTCCTGCCATAGCCCCAACATCAGCCATTGAGGAGTCAGCTGAGTTATTTGACCACAGCGTCAGCCACTTGCTCCCTTGATGATGCCCAGCCATGACTGGATTCAGATGTTGGTTCTGAGGTTGAGGATGACAGGAACATGAGCCTAGAGAGAGGGAGGAACACTGATAGACAAATTAGCATTCATGTTCCCCAAGCTGCAGCGTATTGCCAAGTTGTCTCCAGTGGAATTGATGAAGATAGAGGAGATGATGATGATGAGGTCACTGATGTGACTTGGGTGCCAGATAGAGCAGAGGAGGAAAATGAAGGTGAGGCGGCACAACCCCAAGGAGGCCGACATCAAGAAAGAGTAGAGAGCAGCCACCCTATTCCATCACATTCTGTAGCTGTTATCTCCCGGCCCACTCCCCAAAGCTCAGCTGTCCTTTTTCAGCACATCTGCAGCAAATCGCACTGTTGCTATGTGCAAACTGTGTCTCAGGCATCAAACGTGGCAAAAACACCAACCATATGCATATCATTGCAATTGTTTTGCCTTCATCAAAAGCACCTCTATAGGGTTACGGTGGGAAGGCACCCCTGACACCCAAAGAGTAATTTTTCTGCAGCTGTTTGACAGGTGAATATCATTGCAATTTTTTACAGCAAGGCCAATTCTTGCCTTCATCAAGAGTATCTCTAAAGATTACAGTGGGAAGGCGCCACCAACACCCAAAGACCAATTTTTACGCACCCGTTACTCCGATAGAAAGTCAAAGTGACACCAAATGTATCCAAAAAATCTCTAATCTTGTTCCCAGTGCACTACATTGTGGCCTAATCATACACACTGGCTCTCCAACTGTTGCTGAGCAAAATAAAGGCAGCTTGCAGGGAAATTTTCATTTTTTTGGGCTTTATAAATGCAATTATTGCTGCAGCAAATTCTAGACATGGTACAGATCTGCAACTTTACAGGTAGACTAAGGGGACCCCTCAGGCACTATATTGAAAAGAATTTTTAATTTTTTGGCTTTCACTTTAAAAATCAAAATATCACTGCTCATTTAAAAATGACGTTTTTCACAAACTTTTTTTTTTATTGATACATGTCCCCCAGGGCAGGACCTGGACCCTTATAACCATTGTATGCCCAATTACTGGCATACAAGCCTTCAAAATGGGCACTTTTGATTTTTGACGTTCGGGTCCCATAGACTTTAATGGGGTTTGTTATTCGGGTCCGAACTTTTTTGCTGTGTTCGGAAGTTCTGGTGCGAACTGAACAGGGGGTCGTTCGGCCCATCCCTAGTGGCAGGCGACATTGGCAAGTGACAATAAACATCTGGTGACAGGCGACATTGGCAAGTGACAATCCACATCTGATGACAGGGGATGTGGCAAGTGACATGGCAAGTGACAATCTGCATCTGGTGGCAGGAGACAGTGACAAGTGACAATCCGCAATTGGTGGCAGACAACAGTGGCAAATGACACGCTGCATCTTGTCAGAACATTTGAGGTTAAAAGAATTTATATTCATATATATATATATATATATATATATATATATATATATATATATATAGGCCTTTATATTATGTATATTTTTCATAGATGCTTTGAGCAAACCCAAAGCCATCTTGTATAAAGGAGTTTTTCTTTTTAGAGGTTAATTTGAGTTCATAGCTAATGAATAGACATTGTTTTCTGTCTTAAAAAAATCTCCCAGGTTATAATTCAAAGATTTAGACCAGGGATCCTCAAACTATGGCCCTCCAGCTGTTACGGAACTACACATCCCATGAGGCATTGTAAAACACTGACATTCACAGACATGACTAGGCATGATGGGAATTGTAGTTCCTGAACAACTGGAGGGCCATAGTTTGAAGACCCCTGATTTAGACACTTAGTAACATAAACAAGATACAGGGGGTCCCCGGGTTACAAACAAGATAGGTTTGTTCTTAAGTTGAATCTGTTTGTAAGTCGGAACAGGTACATTTTTTAAGTGTAGCTCTAGCCAAAAAATCTATTTTTTTTACGTTTTTTTAGATAATATAGAGAAGGGTTATCACCCCTGCAACATTTGTTTTGCTGTCTGTGCCCCTGTTCAGAAGATTTCACCTCACTTTCTGTCCCAATGACAATTGGATTTTGAACATTTTGGGTTGTTAGGGAAACATGGACTGGTGATAAAGCATCAGTGGAGACACAGTTTTCCCATATTAACTCTTAAGCCCCATACACACGGTCGGATTTTCCGATGGATTCTGTCCTATCGGACAATGTTGTCGGAAATTCCGACCGTGTGTAGGCACCATCGGACAGTTTCCATCGGATTGTCCGACGGACAAAGTCCTATCTCCTGCTGGATAGATTTTTTGACAACAAAGTCCGATCACACCAAATCCGATCGTGTGTAGCGAATTCCGACGGACAAAGTGCTACGCATGCTCAGATCACATTACAAGACCAAAGCTATTGGCTACTAGCCTCTACGTAGCCCCGTGGTACGCAACAAACGTCACCACGTTCAGAATGATCGGATTTTCCGACAACGTTGTCCGACCGTGTGTACGCAAAACCAACATCGGACAAAGTACGACGGACATGATCCGACGGACTTGGTCCTCGGATAATCCGAGCGTGTGTATGGGGCTTTACAGGTGTGAATTTCCCTTCCTAGGGGTGGATTTCCTCTCACTTCCGGTTGTCTCCCTCCGTTTGTAAGTAGGAGTCGTTTGTAAGTCGGATGTTTGTAAGTAGGGGACCCCCTGTAATTGGAGATTCTACAGACGAAACATGAGCTCACAGTAGTGTTCTTTGCATGAACGAAACCAGAGGGCTTATTCACAAATAAGCCATCATATTATAGATGTTAAATAATAATGTTTCTTTCATAATAGTGTAATAGTGTATTAATACAGTGTATCTGTATTAATTAGTCACATATAAACCTGTTTACTACATATATATTATTATTATTATAAGGTTGCAAATATGGTATCGTATTTATGAAACCATTCATAAATAACTTTTTAGGCTTAGAGTGAAATTTTAATGATTTTGGTTACAAACAATTTAAATAATTTACAATCCAAATAATGATGTGGGGTAAACTTTCCCAAACCATATATTTAAGATAACGCCAGTGTGTCTGGAGGAAATTGACACGTTTGACAGTTTTTGACAATTAATGGTGTTTAACTAAGCCGAGAACTAAAGGTCATGAGAATAACATTAGTAGTCATTTCTTATCCAATTCTGCCCCTAGAGGTTGAAATTGGTAATTATTCAAGATGGATGCTAAACTTGGTTGTTATGACAACCTATAAACTCCATCGTCATATGACATCATAAATTACATAGTAATGAGACACACACACACTTTTGGGGTGGCATAAAAGTAGCTACAGATCACAGTGAGAGAGAGGTTTGGGAGGAGCTCCGAGGATGGCTGGACGGGGCTATCTCTATAGAGGTTGAAGGAAGGAGAGCGGTCTTTCTCTCTCGGGTTGAAGGGGAAGATCTTGAAACGCAGAGATGTAGGAATATGGAAAGAAGTCTCTTTTGGGACTTTGCTTCTCAAACTGACAGACTTCCTAAAGACCTGGTAAAGTATAAATCTTTTTATGTATACTTGGTAATTGAATTGTTTTTGCATATACATTACTAAAACCATTTAAATATTTGGCAAAGCAAATTGGAGTTGTATTATTTTTAACTGCAGTATAAAATAATTATATTCCAAATATTAAGAGACATACACAGTTTTGTCTGTCTTTAAAAAGCTAACAGCCAAAGCTTGTACAATGGTTTTACTATGATATATGTTTAGAAATTGATTCATCCTAAATTTAACATAAGTCTTGATTGATCAAGGTTTATCAAGCTGTGCACAATATGACATTTTGTCTGTGCATGTTTAAGGCCCCTTACACACGGGACGGATCCGTAATGATCTGCCCCGTGAAGATCCGCTGCTCAGCGGGGATCGCTCAGCTGATCCCCGCTGAGCCGGCTGATGACAGGGCGGTCCCTGCACACTGTGCAGGGACCGCTCTGTCAGATCTCCGCTCTCCTCTATGGGGGATCGGATGAACACGGACCGTCTGTTCGTGTTCATCCGATCCGCTCTGCAGACGGATGGAAAAATAGGGTTTTCCTCCGTCTGCAGAATCAGACAATAGCGGAGGCAGACGATAGCGGGTGTCAGCAAATGCTCATCCGCTGACACCAGCTATTCCATAGACATGCATGTATGTCCGTTTTTCATCCAAAAACGGATGGATGAAAAATGGACATACGGTCCGCATGTGTGAAAGGGGCCTAAGAGTGCAAGAAGAAGGTCTGTTTGTTTTGAGAAAGCATCACATCATAGTTTTAAGGTAAACAAAATTGTTTAAACAAGTCCATGAAGCCATGGAAGCTATTCACTAATGCCTCGTACACACAGTCGGAATTTACAACGGAAAAAGTCTAATCGGATTATGTTGTCGGGAAAATCCGATCGTGTGAGGGCTCTATCGGACTTTTTCCATCCGAAAAAGTTTGAGAGCTGGATCTAAAATTTTCCGACAAAATCCGATCAGACTTTTTCTGATTGTGTGTCGAAAATTCTGACGCACAAAGTGCCACGCATACTCAAAATAAATTTAGAGACGAAAGCTATTGGCTACTGGCCTCTACGTAGTCCCGTCGTACGTTTTGTACATCACCTCGTTCCCAACGATCGGATTTTCCGAAAACTTTGTGCGACCGTGTGTATGCAAGACAAGTTTCGGCCAAAATCCGTCAGAAAAAAAATCAGATGGATTTTGTGGTCGGAATGTCCGACCATGTGTACAAGGCATTAGAGTTACCCATTCCCTTACCCTTTCATTCACATTTTTTGTTGCTTTCTTTGTCCATTGTGAGCATTCGTGGGACCGTCTGGCCTCATTTCCCTTCCCCCCTTTACAGATTAGAATTACCCAGTCTTAAATGTACAAGTATCATTCAAGTATTGAAATGTGGTAATTTGTTATAGAGCTTGTATAGAAAATGTGAATTATCTGAATCATCATTTATCTTTGATATGTAGAAGTATATCCATTTATTTGTATTATCACAAAATATACCTGATATTGATTTGCACTGTATTTTTAGTTAATATATATTTTTAAGCAATATCATTTGTATCACTTGTCTTCAAAATAGCAAGGATAAACAAACTTGAATTTCTTGTTGATATTTGTGAAAAATTGTAAATCTCCCAAAACTAAGATTTGCATAGTATCATAAATAAAATACCATTTTATTATTTCAGTATAAACATTCTGACAATCTGGTGGGTGGCAAGTGACACACTCAGGGCTCCCACTGATTCTGCAATATGGTGAGTTGAACTGTTTAATTTTATATTACAATGTAATAATAGAAATAATGCACTTCAATCATCCTGACACCATATCAAAAATGGCGCTGTGATGATTGAAGCGCCAACACCAGCCATTGCCCCAACAAATTGCCTGCAAAATTTTCTGGCAGTTCCCCTCCAGAGACTAGACTCCGCCCCTGCTGTACACCATGTATTAGAAACTGTACAACAGTGCTGTGGGGCGGCACAGTGGTGTAGTGGTTAGCACTCTCACCCAGCAGTAAGAAGGGTCGCTGGTTCAAATCCCAACCACGACACCACCTGCCTGGAGTTTGCATGTTCTCCCTGTGTGGGTTTCCTCTGGGTACTCCCGTTTCCTCCCACAATCCAAAGACATGCAGGTAGGTTAATTGGCTTCTGTCCAAAAATTGGCCCTAGTATATGAATGGGGACCTTGGATTGTGGGCTCCTTGAGGGTAGGGACCGATGTGAGTGTGCAATGTATAGGGATGGGGACAGTTGTAGACACTCACTCAGGATGGACTGGTGTCTTTATTCAACCTTACTAACTATGAAACTACACTAACTATGAAACTGTATTGTATACACCACCAGAAGTGTAGTAGAAACTGTACACCATTAAATGCAGGGAAATGCAGCAGCTACTGGGTAAACAATGCCCATTTGCAGCCTCACTGTGCCCACCTGTACCTTTGATAACTAAAACAGCGGGTGTCTCCCGCTGTATCATGCAGTCTTAACTGTTCGGCGGCCAACACAGCGGGAAACCCTCATTCGAGTATAAGCCAAAGGGGGGCTTTTCCAGCATAAAAATGTGCTGAAAAAGTCAGCTTATACTCGAGTATGTATGTATGTATGTATGTATATATATATATATACATATATACACATATATATATACATATATACACACACACACACACACACACACATACATATACACACACACACACACACACACACACACACATATATAAAAAATCTAACGCACTGTCACTAAGGCCCCTTTCACACTGGGGCATTTTTCAGGCACTACAGCGCTAAAAATAGCACCTGAGAAAAAAAGGCCCCTTTCACTCCAGTGTGAAAGCCGGAGGGCTTTCACACTGGAGCGGTACGCTAGCAGGATAGTAAAAAAAAAAAAAAGTCCTGCTAGCAGCATCTTTGGAGTGGTGAAGGAGCAGTGTATTCGCCACTCCTAAACTGCTCCTACCCATTGAAATCACTGGGGCAGCGTGGCTATACCGCCAGCAAAGCGGCGCTTTGCGGGCGGTTTTAACCCTTTTACGGCCACTAGCAGGGGTTAAAACCGCACCGCTAGCGGCTGAATACCGCCGCTGAATCGACGGTAAAGCAACGCTAAATATAGCACTGCTTTGACGCCGACGCCGCCCCCGTGTGAAAGGGGCCAAACTGAATAACCTGCCTGCCTGATCTAACTTAAGCTATCCCCCTGTCCACGCCAACAACACTACACACGGCCACTCTGTAAGCAGCCTTATATAGTGTGGGACGTGGACTTAGAGCCATAATTGGCCAAATCATGGCTCAGGGGGACTCTCAGCAGTGATTGGCCAAAGCATGCAGGTCAGGTGCATGCTTTGGCCAATCATCATACAGCAATGAACTGCGATCTCACAGTGCATTATGGGTCGTTCCACGGCGCTCAAATTTTCTCGCGAACGCCCCATAATGTTCGCTGTTCGGCGAACACCCGATGTTCGAGTTGGACTTATGTTCGACCCGAACATTGAGCTCATCCCTAGTGTCCATCAATGCAGCCTATCAGTGTCCATCAATGCAGCCTCAGCAGACAAAAAAACCCAGGCATCGCATTGGGGAGAAGCCAAAAAGGACCAACCTGCCAGCCAGCTCGCTGCACATACAATCAGCGCTCCGGGATCTCAGCGATGCCGCTCCCACTCTGAACTCCTGCACCTCTGCTTTCTCTCGACCATACATCGGGGACAGCGTCTGAGTCAGTGGCACTCCCGGCCCCGTCGCCTCCCCTTCTCCCTGTGGACTACTACAGCTGGCTGCCTCAATGCTAGTGGCATCCAGTGGTGCAACTAGGGTTGGTGTCACACGGTGTGGAAAAAATTGGTGTCACACGGTGCAGAAAAAATTGGTGTCTCCCCCCCTCCAACTATAGTCCCCCCACAGTACAGACCCCCCCCCCCCACTAAGTACTGACCCCCACCCTCAGTACAGACCCCCCCCTCTATCAGTATAGACCCCCCCCATCAGTACAGACCCCACTCCCTCAGTATAGACACCCCCCAATGCAGACCCCATCAGTATAGACACCCCCCTCAGTACAGACCCCCCTCCCTCAGTATAGACACCCCCCAATGCAGACCCCATCAGTATAGACACCCCCCTCAGTACAGACCCCCCTCCCTCAGTATAGACACCCCCCAATGCAGACCCCATCAGTATAGACACCCCCCTCAGTGCAGACCTCCCCTCAGTATAGACACTCCCCTCAGTGCAGACCCCCCATCAGTATAGACACCCCCCCTCAGTGCAGACCACCTCCCCCATCAGTATAGACACCCTCCCTCAGTGCAGACCTCCCAAACAAAATAGACACCCCCTCAGTGCAGACCCCCCAACAGTATAGACACCCCTCCTCAGTGCAGACCCCTCCCCATCATTAGATACCCCCCCATCAGTATACACACCCCCCTCAGTGCAGAGCCCCCCCATAGACAGTGCAGACCCCCCAATCAGTATACACCCCCCTCAGTGCAGTCCCCCATAGTGCAGACACCTCTCCTATCAGTATGCACACCCCCCCCCCATCAGTATGCACACCCCCCCCCCCATCAGTATGCACACCCCCCCCCATCAGTATGCACACCCCCCCAGTGCAGAACCCCCATAGACAGTGCAGACCCCCCGCCATCAGTATACACACCCCCATCAGTATACACACACCGTCAGTGCAGACCCTCCCATCAGTATAAACACCCCCCATCAGTATAGACTTCCTCAGTGCAAACCCCCTCCATCAGTATAGACCCCCCTCTCCCCTCCCTTAGCGCCCATCCTGCACATGTCCATCTACATATAGTACAGTGTACAGATTTTAGAACATTGGTGTGTGTCTCTTGGGATCCTCCTCCTATGTGGATGTAAACAGAGAGGAGGGAGGCGGCTTCGGTCTGTTCCGCAGGCCAGTGTAGGACAGCGGCCAGTGTTAGCGGTGCCGCTACCCACGGGTGTCACCCGTGTGCAGCCCGTACCCCCGGCCCCCTCCCAGCAATGCCACTGGACTGGCATCATGGGGCACAGGGCGGCCCCCAATGTGCAGGCAGCATGACACTGCATGCTGCAGGGAGAGAGCCTCGGGGGCACGGGCAGTCCACCCATTTGCTGCCCCTCTTAAACGGCTGCCTGGGACCCATGGTAGGGCCGGCCCTGGCTTAATGACAAACAAAATAATAACCCCTAACTTTCAGCATGTCATCAACCTGAATGTCATGTCATCAACCTTAAGTGCTTTTATGTCTCTGGTGTTTTTATTTTTGACTCCTAAAATGAGTCATGTAAAAGTATTGGGGTCTTAAAAAACTATGCATTAAACATCACAATAATACAAGATTTGCCATGTTTGAAAATATGCTAGAACTTATAAATGATTTATCCTTATATTCCATTTTGTTTTCAGTTATCAGACCAATGAAGACACATTTGACATTTTATCCTTTTGATTTAATAGTTAACATAATTAATTGTTAGCACTGTATTGTCCAGGAGATCCATATTACCATCCCGAAGGCTCATACGGATTGTAAATGGTTTAGGCTTGATGCTCAGACCATAATCACATTGCTGGTTGAGATTCTCCAATGGGTTGGCAGTAAATGTACACTGATGCACCAAAATAGATGCAAATAGGAACAGCTGGATCTTTGATAGTTCTTCTCCGATACATCTCCGCTTACCCACAGAAAAGATCATCACCTTGCTCACGGCGTCTTTGTTTAGAAACCCTTTATCATCTAAGAATCTGTTTGGGTCAAACACTTCTGGATTAGACCATTTTAAAGAATCATGATTAACTGACCACTGATTGACAAAGACCACTGTATCTTTGGGAATATAAAAGCCCATCAGGGTTGTATGTTTCGTTGTAGCGTGAGGAATAGTGACTGGAACAAAGCTGCTGAAGCGCATTAATTCATAAATAAATGCCATGACATAGGGCAAGTTGGGCTGGTCCTCAATGCAAGGCAATCGATCTCTACCGACAAATTTATCCACTTCACACTGCAACTTCCTCTGAACATCTGGATATCTGTTAATGAGAAGACAATGTTATACAAAACAAAAAACTTTTAATAGCTGATAAAGTGCACCACCAGCTTTCACAAATAGGATTAAGTTTAAAGAATCAGTTGCAATAATAAAAAAAAAAAAAAAATGTATTAGCCTCACTCAGCACAAAAGAATGGTATGGACAAAAGCTAGGGTGCTTGTGGTAACATGGAGGAAACGCTCATGAAATGTGGTTATATATATATATATATATATATATACACATATACACATACATACACACATACACACACACACACACACACACACACACACACACACACACACACACACACACTATATTCAATATTAATAAGAAGCAATAATGAAGTCAATGCATTTTTTAGCCAGAGGAGGCAGCAATCTCATGTACAGTATATGGGAGCAACAATTGACCTATCTTTGGGATATGGTCATTGACGTTGTCTAATAGCTATAGGTTCCATGATATAATTTACATCAGAATCTTCTTGTCACTTTTCCTTCTTCTCAACTCACTAAACATGTAGATTTGTTTGAGCTGGGCATACACAGGACCATACATACTATAGCATTACCCATAAACCAATCTCTAAGGAATTTGCTTCAGCTCCTGGAGGGATGTTTCTGCCGTATTATACTATGTCCTGGCTCAACTTCACCCGGTAAATATTGTTACTCAGTCTGCTAATAACCCCCACCACTTAACTGCTTCCTGACCGCCTCACGCTGATATACTGCGGCAGAAGGGCACGTACAGGCAGAATCACGTACCTGTATGTTGCCCTTTAACCACCTCAGTACAGTGCATTTTCACCCCCTTCCTGACCAAGCCATTTTTCAGCTTTCAGCGCTGACGCACTTTTAATGACAATTGCGCGGTCATACAACACTGTACCCAAATGAAATTGTTATCATTTTGTCCCCACAAATAGAGCTTTCTTTTGGTGGTATTTGATCACCTCTGCGTTTTCTATTTTTTGCGCAATAAACAAAAGAAGAGCGACAAATTAAAAAAAAAAAAAACAATATTTTTTACTTTTTGCTATACTAAATATCCCCAAAAAATATATAAAAAAACATTTTTTTTGCTCAGTTTAGGCCGATACGTATTCTTCTAAATATTTTTGGTAAAAAAAAAAAAAAAAAAAAAAAAAAAATCGCAATTGGCAATTATTGATTAGTTTGCGCAAAAGTTATAGCGTTTACAAAATAGGGGATAGTTTTATAGAATTTTTATTAATATTTTTTTTTTTACTAGTAATGGCGGTGATCAGCGATTTGTATTGGGACTGCGACATTATGGCGGACACATCGGACATTTTTGACACATTTTTGGCACCATTGTCATTTATACAGCAATCAATGCTATTTAAATGCATTGATTCATGTATAAATGACACTGGCAGTGAAGGGGTTAACCACTAGGGGGCGGGGAGGGGTTAATTATGTTCCCTGGGAGTGATTCTTACTGTGGGGGGAGGGGGACTCACAAGGGGAGGAGACCGATCTGTGTTTCTCTGTACAGAGAACACATCATAGGCTCCTCTCCTCTGACAGGACCGTTGATCTATGTGTTTACACACACAGATCCACGGTCCCGCTGTGTTACCGGGCAATCGCGGGTGCCCAGCGGACATCGCGGCCGCTGGGCACGCGCATCGGGTGCCCAGTGACACGGCGAGAGCGCGCGCTCCCTGGAGTGCACAGAAGGGGAGGATGTCATATGACGCCCTCCCACAACGAGAGCTGCGCCGCCTGGCCGTCATTTGACAGCCGGCGGTCACAAGCAGGTTAAGAGGCGACTTGCGTGCGCGCGAGCTCCCGCCAGGACCTCCGCGAGTGTGATCGCGGGGATACCCGCGAGTGTGATCGCGGGAATACCCGCGATCATCTCACAGAGAGGAAGAATGGGGAAATGCTAATGTAAAACAAGCATTTCCCCATTCTGCCTAATGACACTGATCACAGCTCCCTGTAATCGGGAGCGGTGATCAGTGTTGTGTCACACACAGCCCCTCCCCCCCAGTTAGAATCATTCCCTAGGACACACTTAACCCCTACAGTGCCACCTAGTGGTAAACCCCCCTCAGTGCCAGTCACATTTACACAGTAATCAATGCATTTTTAATCGCACTGATCGCTGTATAAACGTGAATGGTCCCAAAATAGTGGCAAAAGTGTCCGATCTGTCCGCCATAATGTTGCAGTCATGATTAAAAAAAAAAAAAAAAAAAAAAACGCTGAACGCCGCCATTACCAATTTAAAAATATTAATAAAAATGCCATAAAACGATCCCCTATTTTGTAGACGCTATAACTTTTACGCAAACCAATCAATTAACGCTTATTGCGATTTTTTAACAAAAATATGTAGAAGGATACGTATCGGCCTAAACTGAGGAAAACAAATTTTTTTTTAATATATTTTTTTGGGGATATTTATTATAGCAAAAAGTTAAAAATAATGTGTTTTTTTCAAAATTGTCGCTATTTTTTTGTTTATAGCGCATAAAAACCTAGAGGTGATCAAGAACCACCAAAAGAAAGCTCTATTTGTGGGGAAAAAAAGGACGTCAATTTTGTTTGGGAGCCACGTCGCATGACTGCGCAATTGTCAGTTAAAGTGACGCAGCGCCGTATCGCAAAAAGTGCTCTGGTCTTTGGCCAGCCAAATGGTCCGGGGCTTAAGTGGTTAATGTAATGGTTATTGGGAGTTCTTGCTTGAAAATGAAGCCAAAAAACAACAAAGAAGTGCTGCCTCAGGCTTCAGTCAGAATGGCACTAGCTGCATCCCCTCCCCCTGGTACCTCATACTCAGTGAAATCCTCTCAGCGCTCTTAAGCATCTGTGGCAACACAGGGGGAATAGGACTCAGATTAATTTATACAAACTTCACAAATGACATCTTTTACAGACCCTGCTCATTCTTCTGTTCTGCAGCAATTTGAAAAAATGCTTAACAAAGCCCTTAAACAGACCTCAGATCATATCAAAAACTGTCTGACTAGGGAAATAAGAGAACTGGGCCAACGCACTGCAAATCTTGAAAACCTCAAAGAGGAAAACTTAGTCCTTCAATCTCATTTAGAAGATTACGAAAATGGGGCCTGGCATTACAATATCTGTATACGTGGAATACCTGAATCTGTCACTGATTTGCAAGCCACTATGCTATCCCTATTTCAAGAACTACAGCCTTCCATACCAGTCGAGCGAATGAAGATGGACAGGGTTCATAGAGCTCTCTCACCTCGCAAAGCCAATGGACCACCAAGCGATATTAACCACTTCGCATCCGGCCGTAGCCGAATGACGGCCACAGCGCGGATGCCAAATCCCGGGAGGCCGTCATATGACGGCCTCCCCTTTCCTCGCTCCCCGAGCGCGCTCACGAGCGCGCATCGGGAAATTCTGTGTTGGCCGTGTCCCTTGGACACAGCCAATCACAGATCGCTGTAAACGGCCAATCACAGCGGCCGTTTACAGCGCGATCCCCCCGGCCAATGAGCGATGATCTCAAATGTAAACATATGAGATCATCTCTCATTGCCGGCTCTCTCTCCTCACACAGAGACAGCGTGTGAGGAGAGAGAGGATCTGTGAAAGTAAGAATCACCACCCAGTACAGTGCCCCAGTATTACAGTGCCCCACCAGTGCCCCACCAGTGCCGATCAGTGCCCCACCAGTGCCGATCAGTGCCCCACCAGTGCCGATCAGTGCCCCACCAGTGCCGATCAGTGCCCACCAGTGCCGATCAGTGCCACACCAGTGCCCCACCAGTGCCGATCAGTGCCCCACCAGTGCCGATCAGTGCCCCACCAGTGCCGATCAGTGCCCCACCAGTGCCGATCAGTGCCCCACCAGTGCCGATCAGTGCCCCACCAGTGCCGATCAGTGCCCATCTGCACATCTTCACAATCAGTACCCGCCTGTGACGCCTCATCAGTGCCCGCCTGTGACGCCTCATCAGTGCCCGCCTGTGACGCCTCATCAGTGCCCGCCTGTGACGCCTCATCAGTGCCCGCCTGTGACGCCTCATCAGTGCCCGCCTGTGACGCCTCATCAGTGTGCATTTGTTCCACTTCATTATTGCACATCTGTGCCACCTCAGTGCCCATCTGTGCCACCTCAGTAACCCATCTGTGCCACCTCAGTAACCCATCTGTGCCACCTCAGTGTCCATCAGTGCAGGCTTAGTACACACCTGTGTAGTCGCACCAGCAACCAGCAGCATGTCCAAAAGGGTCTATTCCGCAGAGGAGGCGTTCCAAATCCTTTCCCAGGCCGACGAGAGCAACGGGGAGCTCTCTTCAGATTCCTCTTCATATATCGATTCTGAGACTGACATAACTTACGAGCCAGTCCTCAGTAGCGAAACATCGAGTGACTCGGAGGAGGAAGAGATTCGGCCGGCCAAACGAAGGCGTTCTGAGGAAGCAGTGCCATCCACCAGCACCGCAGTGCCATCCACCAGCACCGCATTGCCATCTACCAGCACCGCAGTGCCATCTACCAGCACCGCAGTGCCATCTACCAGCACCGCAGTACCTCGGCAAGAAAGGCCAAGGACCCATGCCAGCCTTCCCTATGCCCTTCAAAACCCCTTGTGGCTTCCTCCTAATTCAGGAGAAGCCAACATTCCCCCTTTCACTTCCCAGCCAGGAGTCCAGGTGGACACACAGAATTTTACCCCAATAGACATGTTAGGATCAATTGTGGCCCAGTGCAATCTTTATGCCCAGCAATTTATTTTTCAAAACCCAACCTCATATTATGCCCGTCCCTATGAATGGAGAGACCTAACGGTGGAGGAGTTCAAGGTTTTTTTAGGCCTCACATTCAACATGGGACTGACCAAAAAAAAAACACCTTGATGTCCTA
Source organism: Lithobates sylvaticus (assembly GCA_028564925.1). NCBI lineage: Eukaryota > Metazoa > Chordata > Amphibia > Anura > Ranidae > Lithobates > Lithobates sylvaticus. The sequence goes on along the minus strand of CM053028.1, from coordinate 179,805,922 downwards.
TTGGTCAACCCAGCCCCTCCAACACATGCCAGTCTTCTCCAAGGTTATGTCCCGAAACAGGTACCTCATGATACAGAGGTTCCTTCATTTTAACGACAATTCCCAGTGCCCTCCCCGAAATGACCCAAATTATGACAGGCTTTTCAAAATTCCCCACTTTTAAATTATTTTTCCCAAGTATTTCCCCAGCTCTTTACCCCGGACCAACACATATGTGTGGATGAGTCCCTTATTAAATTTAGTGGCAGGCTCAAAATAAAACAATTCATTCCCAGCAAAAGGGCCCGCTATGGGGGGAAGGTGTACAAATTGTGCGACCGAGTCACAGGGTACATGTATGCCTTCAAAGTCTACGAAGGGAAGGACACCCAGCTGCAGCCCCCTAATTGCCCGGACTACTTGGGATCAAGCGGAAAAATTGTTTGGGACCTCATATATCCCCTACTGGAAAAAGGCTACAATTTATATGTAGATAACTTCTACACATCCCTGCCCCTGTTCCACAACCTCCACCGGATGAAGACACCAGCATGTGGCACCGTTAAAAGAAACCGGAAGGGCTTTCCTCAAAGTCTCGTGCATCAAAAATTGAAAAAAGGAGAAGCGGCAAGCCTGAGAAACAGAGATTTTGGCAGTGAAGTGGAGGGACAAAAAGGGATGTCTACATGCTGTCTTCAATCCACAATAACACCTTTGTAGAAATCCCCAGAAGAAATGGCCCCATAAACAAACCCAAATGTATTTACGATTACAATTTGTATATGGGGGGGAGTCGACTTCAACGACCAAATGATGGAACCATATCTTGCTACACGACGGACATACCATTGGTACAAGAAAGTTGCAATATATTTTTTTCAATTGGCAATATATAATTCGTATGTCATTTACCGGAACTCCACCCAAAACCCCAAACCCTTCCTTGGCTACCAGGAGGAAGTTTTCACTGTCCTTGTATTCCCGAGCGGCCCACCAGAAAATATGCAATCCGATGTTGTTAGTCGACTCTCCCACTGCCACTTTCCTGATAAAATCCCTCCCAAACCAACAGGCCAACGCCGTCAAAAAAAATGTAAGGTGTGTACCAAAGCAGGAATCAGAAGAGACACATCCTATCATTGTGCAGATTGTCCTTCCCAACCAGGCCTCTGCATAGGTGACTGTTTTCGCCGTTACCATACTTCAATAAATTATTAGTGAAGTATGATAAACGTAATCTTCAGTTCCTGCCCTACACACCTTCACACCCCTTATGCCACTGCCTGCTCTATAACTGACCCTGGCTTGTTATACGACCACGCTTCTGCCTAACGATTCTGTACCTACCTCTGCCTGATCTGGAACTGACCCTGGCTTGTTATACGACCATGCTTCTGCCTAACGATTCTGTAAATACCTTTGCCTGATCTGGAACTGACCTTGGACTGTTTGACCATGATATTTGCCTGCCTCTTGGACTGATCTTGTACCCTGCTACTGGACTAGTGGGATTCAACACAGGGGTCTCACATATGTGAGGGGCTCCAGAAATGTTTTTCTGGATGAAGAAAACAATTTTTTGGTTTTCTCAATCCTAGATTAGGGTCTGGAGGCTCGGAGGCTTCAAAGAGATTTGGGTGGGAGAAGCCTCTACCCCTGTCCCCATTCTAAACGAGGCCCTACTTCTGCCTGCTGCCTGTAGGACTTTCTGCCGTCATGCCTCTGCCTGTCGCACTGACCACACCACATGTCCTGCCTACTACCAGGACCAATATTTTTGGCACTGCTGACAATATCTCTGCCTGCACTGACCCTGGACTTTATATGGACAGTATCCCTGCCTGGACAATTGTGTTCACCGTTGCTGACCAAGTCCCTGCCTGCTGCCTGGACCAGTGCTATCCTCCTGTGTACAACTGCGCTACTACAACCACAGGTAAGCTTTTGTTTACGCTTTGCTCAGCATAATGTATTTTGGGGTGTAATTCTTGGTATGTGCATGCTATGTGTCCCTGGAATACCTGATGGTGTTCCTTGCATTTTGGATCTCTGTATGTGGCCAGACTGTGTAGAAGTCTCATACGCATGGTATCGCTATACTCAGGAGGAGTAGCAGAATGTATTTTGGGGTGTCATTTGTGCTATCTAATAGCTACCTGTTGGAAATATCTTCTAAACGGACAACTGTGTAAAAAAAATGCATTTTTATTTTTTTTCCACATTTTCCAAAAACTTCTGGAAAAAAAATGTACCATTCAAAAGACTCATTATGCCTCATAGATTATACGTTGGGGTGTTAGCTTTCCAAAATGGGGTCATTTTGTGGGCGTTTCCATTGTCCTGGTGCTCCAGGGCCTTCAAAAGTGTAATAGGTGGTTGAGAAATGTGATGTGTAATTTATGCTCCTAGAACACCTGATGGTGCTCCCTGCATGTTGGGCCACTGTATGTGGCCAGGCAGTGAAAAAGTCCCACACATGTGGTATCACTATACTCAGGAGGGGTAGCAGAATGTATTTTGGGGTGTCATTTGTGGTATACATATGCTATGTGAGAGAAATAACCTATTACAATGAAAATTTTGTGGGAAAAAAAAAAAAAAATATCTTAATTTTGCAAGGAATTGTGGGAAAAAATTACAACTTCAAATAACTCACCATGCCTCTTACTAAATACCTTGAAATGTCTACTTTCCAAAAAGGGGTCATTTGGGGGGTATTTGTACTTTTCTGGCTTGTTAGGGTCTCAAGAAATGAGATAGGCCTCAGTACATCAGATGTGATAATTTTTTTATGATTTGCACCACAGCTTGTAGACTCTAAAACTTTCACACAGACCAAATAATTTCCACAAATTTTTGGTTATTTTTACCAAAGATATGTAGCAGTATAAATTGTGGCCAAAATTTATGAAGAAAAATTAATAATTTGCTAAATTTTATCACAGAAACCAAGAAAAATTTGTTTTTTTTCAAAATTTTCGGTCTTTTTTCATTTATAGCGCAAAAAATAAAAAACCCAGAGGTGATCAAATACCACCAAAAGAAAGCTCCATTTGTGGGAAAAAAAGGACAAAAAATTCATTTGGGTACAGTATTGCATGACTGAGTAATTGTCATTCAAAGTGTGAGAGCACCAAAAGCTGAAAATTGGTCTGGATGGGAGGGGGGTGTTGGTGCCTAGTGGGCAAGTGGTTAAATCGCCAAAATTTCATTATTTCCGTACCAAGGAACAACTTCTAGCTGCAGCTAGAGCAAAAGATTAACTGATTTTCCAGGGACATACCTATCAACTTTTTGCTGATCTATCTCAACTCACCATCTCTACGCATCAGACTTTAAAGCCACTTCTTCACGTTTTACAGCAACATGAAATCACCCATCAATGGGGCTTTCCATTTTCACATACCAAAAATCTAAATAGGTCTGCCTTTCTGCTGAAGAACTCAAATCTTCTTTATGTAGCACCCTGATGTTTAGGCAGGGTTGCTATTCAATTTATTTGCCAAGTAATTGTTGCCTTGGCAAATTGATAGGTCAATTGATTTCACCCCAATTCTGGAATTGCTGCACTTCTCTCTTCTGTCACTAGATGGCCGGGTAGCTGGTGACATTAGATAAGACAAAGGCATTGCAAGGACAGATTAGGAATGAATGGGGTGTCCCAGAAAATGGGCAGGCCTGTTGGGAGAGCCTATTTATTTGGGTGGAGTCAGGTGATCGGGGTTCTGTACCACCTGGACGGCTGTCTGGGTAGACGTGTGTCGTATTGCCCTGGGCTGCTAGGCCAGAAATCGAAGGCCTATCCAGGGGACATCTGGCTGCTAGGCTATCTGAGAGCCTATCCAGAGGTAGTGCAGGATTGAGACTGCGGGCTTGTAGTCCAACCAGAAGTAATGGTTCTGCCGGCTGGGGAACCTGTTTTGGTCGGAGGTAGAGGGGTAGCTGTCGCCCCAAATGGACCATCCACCTTGCTACCTGAGACCACAGTGAGTGAGCTGAGGTCAGTACCAGAGCCGACTTCTCGCCAACCGGGGACGGTGAAGAAGTGGAAAAGCATCAGCAAGTTTCAAGTCAGGGACTCAGCGGGACAGCAGAGGTGACTCTTGGGTAATGACAAGCCAGGGACTTAATATGTCAGCAGGGATGAAGCTTGAGGAGTATCTGTGAGTGTCCGGTAAGGGACCCAGCAGTGAAGCAGGGGTGACGCTTGAGGAAGATACTGAGTGCTACAGTGAAAGAGCTCAGGGGATCCAGTGGCTAGTGCATCTGAAGTCTAGTGAGAGAGACTGTGAGCTCGTTGAGTGAAGACCCACAGTGAGTGAGTGTGGGGGTAAAGAGAACTGTTCGTATTGCAGAAAGTTGAATACCTTTACCGTTAGTAACAGTTACAAGATTGTTGCCATAGGAGACAGCAGGCCTACCTATACAGAAGTGGTGTCCGTCTGGAGGCCTTCACCTGTATAGCTGTCTACCTATAGAAGTCTCAGAGTCTGACAATTAACATTGCATCTACCTAAGGGTGTCCTGGCCCTAATCCTCTCCCCCACAGTTCTGTTTAAAAGACAATAAATCTCTTTGCATTCAAAAAGTGTCTGGTGCCCACCTGTTCATCTTGCATTACACCTGCCATGGATGTCGGCTGTCCTTGACTCTGGAGGTCACCATTAGAAGCCGGCCGATATATCGGCTGATATTTGGCCTCTCTTAAGAAATTGGCATTGGCTGATTATTATGTCAATTAGGCAGATTAACACTGACCGCACGTGCCTGTTCCTGAGCCGCGGTGTGCGTGAAACTGACATATGTAACTGAAAGCAGAGAGAGACCAGATGTCATAATTGAGCATTGATGTCAGGGGTGGGCAGGACCTAGCAGCTATCAAACACCAGCCAATTGAATGGGATCTGGACGGGCCGCTACATGTGGCCCGCCCCATTTCTTAAGCAGCCCAATCATTGACTGGTGTTTGATTCCCGCCCACCCGACATCACCGCTGAATTTTGACAGCTGGTCTCTCTCTGCATTCAGTTACAGTTACATATGTCAGTTTCACACACACACAGTTACAATATATGGGCTCAGTGTGAAACCTGCCAGTGCCAATCAGTGCCATCTGTCAGTGCCAATCAGTGCTTCCAATCAGAGACCAGCTGCCAAAATTGAGCATTGATGTCGGGGGAGGGTGGGACCCAGCAGCCATCAAACACCAGTCAGTCAATGGGATGGGATCTGAGCAGGCCGCTACAGGTATGTGGTCCGCCCCATTTCTTAAGCAACCCAATCATTGACTGGTGTTTGATAGCTGCTGGGTTACACCTACCCCCCACATCCCCGCTGAAGTTTGACAACTGGTCTCTCTCTGCATTCAGTTACATATGTCAGTTTCACACACACACACACACACACACACACACACACACTATATGGGCTCAGTGTGAACCCTGCCAGTGCCACCTGCCAGTGCCAATTAGTGTTTCCAATCAGTGCCACCTGTCAGTGCCAGTCAGTGCTAATTATTGTTTCCAATCAGTGCCAACCAGTGCTTCCAATCCAAGGCCAACCAATGCCACCTATCAGTGCCAATCAGTGTTTCTAATCAGTGCCACCTACCAGTGCTCCCAATCAGTGTACTGCAGTGTACTGTACCGAGGACATCAAGTGTGTGGTAGAGTGACAGCAGCAAGCAGGGGGAGTGAGTGGGTGAGTTTATGAGATGAAGGGGAAAAATCGGCCGTAAAAATCAGCATCATATATCAACGATCGGCCGCCCCCTAATTTCTAAATAGCGGAATCGGCCAGAGAAAAATCCACATCGGTTGACCTCTAGTCACCGTTGGGCTTCAGGGTCCCCGGGACTTTGCTACATTTACAAGCCATCCAGCTTATAGAATACCCTCTCAACCAAAAGCGGCGCACAAAATTGAATGGTTACCTGTTCCCTGTAAAAATCAGCTGGTACTGAAGGAAATATAAGTCACCAGGAGCAATCAAAACGTTTTTCTTCTCCTACACCAACTCCTGAGGACTCTAAAACCCCCTAATTTGTAGATGCTATAAACTTTTGCGCAAATCAATATACACTTATTGGGATTTTTTTTACAAAAAATATGTAGCAGAATACATATTGGCCTAAATTTATGAAGAAATTAGATTTTTTATTTTCGTTTTTTTTATTATTGGTAATGTTTTATAGCAGAAAGTAAGAGATATTGTTATTTAAAATTGTCGGTCTCTTACGGAAAGTTTGTTGGGGTCTGCTATTCAAAAGAGTAAAGAACAGTTTGAGGGAGGGGGGGGTGGAGCTGCTAGCCAAGATGGCCACACACTGATCTGGTGAGGCCACAGCATGCACGTGTAAAGCTGGATCACTGAGCATTATCATGAGCAGATTGCCTAAGAGAAATTCCTGATAGGCTCTTGAATGGCAACTAAGCAATACCTATACTCCGGACTGGTATGCTCTCAGTTTGTATGATTGGTGTGGGCTCCTGTGGTGCACTGTTCCCCTTTATGGATTGTGGATGCCCTGCTGTGCTGCCGTGGTGAGGGCGAGTGAGGAGCCGAAGCTCGGATCGCAGTTAGAGCCCTGAGTGTAGCTCCGTGAACGGAAACTATCGGCTTGTCTTGTGACCCCCGGAACAGAGGCGGAGACTGGCATCTCTACTCAGCTGTGTGGCGGATTGCTTTGGGAATCTTCAGAAAACCTTCGGCATGTTTTGCAACCTCGGGAATCGGAGGATGAGACTGACATCCCCACTCAACCTGTTTGGCTGTGTGATTGATGGCCTCGGGGAACCTCAGATATTTTCAGTTCCCCTCGGCTCCCGCCGACCTCCTATGACTGATGCTCACCTATCACCGCTGCTGAAGACTCAGAAGACAGTACCAGGGACTGGTAAGACTCGGGAGCAGTGTGGCGGAGTGGAACGGCAGTATCTCTGGTAAGAGATTTTGCATAAATAATAGTAGAAAATAATAAATAAGCTAATTCCTGATATTGCCATATGGGGACATATTATTAAAAGGTGCAAAATAAATATATATATGGAATATGGGAGGAGAGTTATTGTATATAGTATATGGACATGAAATAAGAGATTTATGCAGACATCTATATACATTTTGTATGCTTTAAAAAGTAATAGACCCTGAAACTGGAAGAGGAGAATCCCTATTGGTGCCGCATTGTGGTATAAAAAGGCAGAAATGGAGATATACTCTTACTAACCACTTGATTGTGGGCACTTTAGCTGAATACGCTAAACCTACTGATCTCCAGACTCTTTGGGGTCCCCCCCCCCCCATCTTTTTTTGATTATGGCACCGAAAAAACAAAAAAGAACAAACAATCTCCACAGTCTCAAAAGAAAGATAAGAAAGGAACAATCAGTGAAGTAAATAAAAACACCACAGGGGCACAATTGACTCAAACCACTGATATATATTTTCAACAACTACAACCAATACAGGGACTATCTAACACAACAGAGACATCTATAACCTCATGTACAACAGAAGAAGAGATGGGCCAATTTAGGAACAGCTCTCCTGTAAGAGAACTGTTTGTGCGCCTGGAGCGGGCACTCACGTGTGCGCACAGGTGCACGCATGCGGGCGTCAAAGGATGCCTATGCGCATCAATGCGCGGCAGACTATGAATAAAATTAATAAAAACTGTGTTAATTAAAATGGGAACATATAGATAACAGTGGGGGAGGGAGAGGGGGAGTGAGAGGAATGGGGGGGTTAAGGGAGGGTGGGAAGGGTAGTAGGATTGGAATAAATGGGGTTAATAAAAAGGTAACATTTGTAGAGGTGACACAATCACAGATATATAGATATAGATATAGATATAGATATAGAGAGAGAGAGAGAGAGAACTAACAATGTAAAGCAAGAAAAGGAAAAGTTTAAAAAAATTAAAATTAAAAAACTGTTTTTCCTCACATATAAAAACAGACACACAAGTTATTACTCACATATAAATACACATATTATAATAAGGGTGGGGTCCTCTTCCTCCTAAATTTTTCATATATACTATTAATAAATGGGAGTTTTTTTTTTCTCTCCCCCCCTCCCTCCTTTCAGTTTGCCATAAGGATTTTTTCCAGGGCTTGGATTTGTAATAAGTTTGGGAATTAATGGATATTCGTGCAGCAATGTCCTTTGAACAAGGTATCTATAGGATAAAAGATATAGATATGAATGAGAAATGTGGAGAAAAGTCTCCACAATGAAATATACATTTGGTGGCTAGCCAGACAGTGCTATGTTGCAGATCTGGTGGTAGTGGCCCCTAACCACCACCCCCCCCAATAGGGACCTTACTATAGTAAGATAGACTAATAAGTCAGATAGTTCCAGTTTACATGTGAGATTTATTTATATTTTTTGTGGGGATTGTAAAACATTTTTTTTTTTTTTTCCTCTCTTTTTTTTTTTTTTTTTTTACACGAGAGCTCTTTCAATGCCAGAGGTCTTAACTCTCCCACTAAACGAGCACAAGTCCTAAACTCATTTCACAAACAGGAAGTTGGAATTATAGTGCTCCAAGAAACACATTTTCGGCTGGATCATATTCCCAATATACAACAAAAATTATCCAATATGGATTCACGATGTATTTCCATACTCTAAATCACGAGGAGTTTCCATTGCAATCCATTAGACTTTTCCCCATCAAATTTAGCAAATATGGAAAAGTGGAGATTGTAGAGCTTTAATTCTGAAAATCTCAATGTATGGGAAAATCTACACAATTATCAATCTCTACCACCCAAACTATGATCAAATCAAGATGGGAACACAAGTTGTCCTGGAGGCAATGGAAAAAACAGAGGGAGTGGTAATCATTGGAGGAGATTTTAATTGCGTAATAGACTCAAAATTAGATACAACATCAAATAGAATACATAGGAACAGTGGCCAATTAAAGGAATTTAAACATATTAGAGAAATATGGAGGATCTAGCACCAGACAGAAAAAAAAACTATTCATATTACTCGAATATACACAATACATATCACAGAATAGATTTTTAGTTAGTTAAATAGGACTATATTGGCAATTTTTTGTGGTCAGATCATGCTCCAATATTTTTTTGAATTGGCAGCGACCCAACATAGGAAAATTCAAGGGTCTTGGAGTTTAAATTATAATCTTGATAAATGTGAAAAGGATGTTCGGCAGACAGTAAAATAATTTTTACAAACCCATGAAATAGACAATACATCAACTCCTATACAATGGGAAACATTGAAATGTGTATTGCGGGGATTGTTCAAACATGGAGCTAGATTGAATAAAAGAGAAATGGCATACAATAATGCAACTGGAGGGAGAAATTTCTGTATTAGAAAATATGAATAAACAAAATCTTAATCCATTGGATAAAATTAGATTAAATAAACAAATTGAACTACAAGCAATGTTTGATGAACAATCCCTGCGCATAAGAGATAAAAATAGAACTTTGTTCTATCAACATGGGAATAAGCCAGGATAAGTATTAGCAAGAAATTTAAAACAAAAACCTTTGACCCCTATAATTAAAATTCAAAAGATGTTGGGTAAATAACATATGACCCTGGGGAAATTGCTAAAACATTCCATACATATTACGCTAAGCTCTATAGCTTATCTATACGGCAAGAAATAGAATTTAGAAGAAATACGTCAATACATCAGAGAAACAGCAATACCTAGCCTATCTAAAGAAATAAGAGAAGAACTAGAAAAGGATCTCCGTACAGCAAGTTATATCCACCTGGGCCCTAGGCAAAAGCCCGGGCCCAAACGGATATACCTCAAGATTTTATAAGAAATTTCAGGATATACCGTATATACTCGACTATAGGCCGTCCCGAGTATAAGCCGAGACCCCTAATTCACCACAAAAAAATGGGAAACCTGCATTGACCCGTGTATAAGCCGAGGGTACAAAATGCAGCAGCTACTGTAAGTGGAAAAGAGGGCCAGCAATGCCCATCTGCAGCTGCCTGTCCCCTGTACAGACCCCCCCCCGTGTCCCCATTACAGCCTACCTGTGCCGATCTTCGGTCCCCGCTCTCCGGTCCTCGGTCCCCGCTCTCCGGTCCTCGGTCCCCGCTCTCCGGTCCTCGCTCTCCGGTCCTCGGTCGCCGCTCTCCGGTCCTCGGTCCCCGCTCGCCGCTCGGTCCCCGCCATTGCAAAATTAAAAAGCCGCGCCTCCTCCTCGTCCTCGTCCGTGATAGGAGGAGCGCTGTTTTCCCAGCAGTCAGTGCGCAGTGTTCCGCCTATCACGGACGCCCTCTCATCCTCGTCCATGAGATGAGAATGACAGGGCATCCGTGATAGGCGGAACACTGCACTGCTGGGAAAATTAGTGTCCGCCTATCACGGACAGGCGGGAGGAGGCGGCGCGGCTTTTTAAAACTGCCGTCTGTCTGCATGACAAGCTGTTCATGTAGGCAGACGGCAGTGACTCGAATATAAGCCGAGGGGTAGACTTTCAGCCCTAAAAAATGGGCTGAAAATCTCGGCTTATATTCGAGTATATACGGTACTTACTTCCATTTTAAGAATAATATCAGATTATCATATCTACTACTTTACTATTTACACCACAGGGTATGGAAGCCCACATTGTATTGATCCCTAAACCAGAAAAAGACCACACGATTTGTGTACATTTTCGACCAATCTTCCTCACAAATATAGACTTATGTCTATACTCTAAGATTATTGCAAATAGATTTACAGCTATTCTACCTGCACATATTAATCTAGATCAAACTGGTTTCACATTGGATAGGGAGGTTAGAGATAATACAATTAAAACATGTATATTAGTAGAATATGCCCAAAAAACAGCTATTCCAGCATTTCTTCTATCGGTCGATGCTGAGAAAGCATTTGATAGGGTGGAGTGGAGATTGTTAAGGGAAGCCTTAACCCAATTTGGGATAGGACCTAGGATGCTACATAGAATCATGGCATTGTATTCCAATCCTAGAGCAAAAATAAAAACGATTGGGATACTCTCAGATTATCTTAAAATATCAAATGGTACCCGACAAGGATGCCTCCCTTGTTATATACAATAGTTATGGAGCATTTGACAACAGCTATCCAAAACAATAGGGATATTCAAGGAATAATAGTTAAGGGAAAGGAGGAGTATAAAATGTCAGTATATGCGGACGATTTATTAATTTATGTTAACAAACCAATAATGACAATACCAAATCTTGAGAAAGAAGTTAAGTGATTTGGGAATCCAAGTAATTTTAAAGTCAATTACGATAAGTCAGAGATGTTAAAATATATCATTGCCAAATAAAGATCAGGAACTTCTTCAGGTAAATTTCCCTTTTAAAATGGCAAAAAGTGGCAATTAAATATCTTGGGATATACAGTATATCCCAAATGACTTGACTAAATTGCGGGAATTGAATTATTCCCCAATGATACGTAAGATTTTGAAATTGCTTCCAAAATATGGTAAACCGGTCCATTCATGGATGGGGAGAAGCAATACAGTTAAAATTGATATATTACCAAAATTGCTGTATTTATTCCAAGCTATAGCTTTGATCTCCCCAAATAATTTAATGGAGCAGCTATGCAAGGCTGTAGGAAGTTTTATTTGGGCTCATAAACTCCACGAATAAAAAGGAATATATTAATTAGCATAAAAAAGGATGGAGCCTTGCTCTACCAGATTTTACAAAATATCTACAAGCTGCATCTTTGAAAAGGATTATAGATTGGTACCATAATATGGAATATAACCAATGGGTAAATTTGGAAGAAGACATTGGACTGCAGCTTAAATCTCTTCCATAGTTTAAGCCTCAGTTTAGACTGGAGAAAAAGAGATTTAACGTTATTTACATTATCAACCTTAAAAATATGGGACAAAATCCTGAAAAGGGGGAGGTCTAGCCACATTGATGGGTCCATTGACGCCATTATTTTCAAATCCAGAGTTTCCTCCAGCATTAAGGGTTAAAAAAAACTCTTAAATGGAAAAGGACCGTGTAAGCTAGCCATCCACGATTGTCTGAACTAGGGCCTAAACATGAACATAAAACGGATGCAATATCAGCAGTTAGATACATATATTAGGACTAGTATACAACCCTCCTTACTTGATAGACAACCATCTATTTTTGAACAATTATTAATAAAGGAACAAAGACCAACTCATAATCTACTTTATACAAGCTCCTACTTCCTACGGAACATCCTAATGAATTAATATATATGAAGAAGTGGGAGAAGGAAATTGGGATCTTGACCCCAGAGGCAGAGTGGGATAAGGCATTCTCTTTTACACATAAAACCTCAATAGCGATTAGAAATCAAGAAAGGATAAAATCATAATGAGATGGTATAGGACTCCAGTGGAATTACATAAAATAAACAGAAACAATTCAGAAATGTGTTGGAGATGCCTGAAGGAAAGGGGGACTATGACACATATGGCTTAACTGCTCTATGGTGAGGGATTTCTGGGACGATATTTTAAAAATCTATCGGAAAATATCGAGCCATGTGTTACATTCAAGTGTAAACATCTCAATATTGAATGTTATCTCAGGAGCTAGAACAATTAGGACAGATATCCTTCACCATATGATAACAGCAGCCAAGAATATAATAGCCCAAGAGTGACGCCAAGCAAATAGTCCCACAATAGCAGAATGGCTTTGTGAGAAGAGTGAAATACAGCGAATAATGATAATGAAGGAAAAATGAATACCCCAGAATTAAAAATATGAGAAAAATGGGAAGAGTTTAGGTCCTCGACAAATATACAAAATTATTTATGAAGAGAATGAACCACCCTAATCTATAGTGTTGAGTGTTGGGGGAGGAGGAGGAGGATGGGAAGGAGGGTTTTAAAAAAAAAAAAAAAAAATTGGAGTTGAGAGATTGGTGTCTAGAATGAATGGAAGGAAGATAATATAAAAAGGGACTCTATGTAAGAGAATAAAAAGGGACTCTATGTAAGAGAATAAACAAAAGAAAGGAGAGCGCCTCTCAGTAAAAGTGTTTAATATAAAACACAAAAACTTAGGCACTTACAAGTCAATACGGTAAGAAGCTCCACACGGGTCATCATAGTAGTGAAGTTAGTAACAGTAGCAGGTTGACAAGAGTATCACAGCATCAATATGCAATAGTCCGCGGAAAACCAAAAAAGAAAACCAGCAGAGTTTTTTGCAGGAGAGGCTGGCAATCAACTCGTGGAGACTGCGTGTGGTGTCAAAGCAATGAGAGAAGGAACACACCGCATTTCTGAGCATGCGCAAGGTCCGTGAGGCGCATGCGCGCTCCTTTTTCAAGTGTAATGGCAGGGAATGGGCCGTGTGGCTCTTATATGCTCCAGGGCGGCATGAAGTGGGTGCGGGGTTCCCGGCTTTCCCGGTCTCGGTGAACTTTCTTCCTTTTCTCTCACAAAACTTTCTATCGGCCACTTCTGGCTTCGCCGAGCTGCGCATCACCGAGGGCCCGAGCTCAGAACGAGGCGTGAGCCGCTCCTCCAAGATGGTGGTGCTTCTGATGACGTCACAGTGACGCGCGGCTCGGCGGAGCCGGAAGTGTCTGACAGTTTTGTGAGAAAGAAAAAGGAAGGAAGTTCACAGAGACCGAGAGAGCTGGGAACCCCTCCCATACCACCCGCCCGGCACCCACTTCATGCCACCCTGGAGCATATAAGAGCCGCATAGCCCATTCCCTGCCATTACACTTGAAAAAAGGAGCGCGCATGCGCCTCACGAACCTTGCGCACGCTCAGAAACGCATCGTGTTCCTTCTCTCACTGCTTTGACACCACACGCAGTCTCCATGAGTTGCTTGCCAGCCTCTCCTGCAAAAAATTCTGCTGGTTTTCTTTTTTGGTTTACCGCGGACTATTGCATATTGATGCTGTCAACCTGCTACTGTTACTAACTCCACTACTATGATGACCGGTGTAGAGCTTCTTACCGTATTGACATGCAAGTGCCTACGTTTTTGTGTTTTATATTGGATTAAACACTTTTACTGAGAGGCGCTATCTTTTCTTTTGTTTTTTCTCATTGATTCCGAGCCGGCTTCACTTCTGAGAAGAGCAGCCCTTTGTGATCGCGTTATATCATTTGGTTTTATTTTTCCCTCTACCATCATCATCCATCTCATCTTAGCCTATTGAACTTTATGAACTGGTGTTTTATCCTAGCTTGGACATTTATTTTATATATTTTCATCAATAAAGTTTTTCTTTTTACTGTCATTTAAATGTGTTCGCTATTAGATTTATTGGCTGTGCTAGACCTTATCAGTACTCTGAGAGCCAGCATCTGTGTGTTTTTTTGTCTATGTAAGAGAAAAGAATATGGAAACGGTTTTAATATATAGCTTTAACATAGAGTCAGGACTAATCTGAAAGATTGTAAGAAGTTGTGTAAATGTATTTATGTATTTGTATCTATATTTAATGAAAAAAGAGGAGATTGAAAACAAAATTGGCGGGGTTTTTTGTTTATAGCGCCAAAAACCCCCCCAAAAAAAACGCAGAGGCAATCAAATACCACCAAAAGAAAGCTCTATCTGTGGGGAAACAAAAAAGAATTGTATTTGGGTACAGTGCCGCACGACTGCGCAATGGTCAGTTAAAGCGACGCAGTGCCGTATAGCACAAAATGGTCAGGAAGTGGGTAAAACCTTCCAGAGCTGAAGTGGTTAATGTCCAAGGTCTTACTATACCACAAACGAATGCACTAAAGCTTTCAGTTCATTTGCTGCAGCTAAAATCCACATTCTTTGCCTACATGAGAGACCCATTTTACTGAACAGTCTACTCCTATGTTTTTCAGCTCCTCTTATCCACAGGCATGTACAGCCTCGGCAGCTACTGAACGAGTTCAACCCCATTTGTACTTTCATCTGAAATTAAAGATCCTGAAGGCCACTATCTCATTCTTATTGGGCACATTTATGATGTTGCTGTAACCATTGTATCATATTATGCTTCTAGTAAACATCCATTATAATTTCTTTCCCATCTTTTTCATGTAATTGATTCACACAAGTTAGGTAGAGCGATATTATTGCAGAGAAATGTAAATAAATGCCATTGACAGAATTCATGATTTTGAGCAAGCTTGACTTGGCAACCGCGAGTGAAGACTCAACGCGTTTCATGGCGTTTACAGCCAATCATGAGGAATAGGTTGCATGAATTTTGTCTAGAAAGTTGAATAAAATAGATAAATGGGTAATTAAAGTCTCAGATGATGTACCATGCTTTCTAAAAGAGCAGGAGCTGGCAATTTATATCAGGAAATCAGGAAGTGAAGCATTGCGGCTTCATTGTCCGGTTCCCTACTGTGCAAGTCACGCTGCTGGTCTTCACTGGTCCCCGTTGTGTCCTGGGAACTGTGTGTTTCCCAGAACACAACGGGGGGGGGGGGGGGTGCAGGCATCTGCGGCTAGCTATTTCCGGAAGTGGGTGCAGATACCTGGGATTATACAGGTATCTGCACCCCCTCCCCCCTGAAAAGGTGCCAATTGTGGCACCAGGGGGGGGGGGGGAATCTGATGTGCGGAAGTTCCACTTTAGGGTGGAACTCCGCTTTAATAACACTTCTGCGGATATTTCCCCCTCTCACTTTTTTATTTAAGACAGGAAGACTGGTCCATAAGGACCTCAACAACAGAAATAACGCTTAACCACTTCAGCCCCGGACCAATTGTCAGCTTAAGGACCAGAGGTCTTTTATCAATTTCGCACTGCACTGCTTTAACTGGTAATTGCGCGGTCATGCGGAAATTTGCGTCCTTTTCTTCCCACAAATAGAGCTTTCTTTTGATGGTATTTGATTGCCTCTGTGATTTTTAGCGATATAAAAAACGGAAAAAGACTGAAAATTTGGAAAAAAAAATAATGATATTTTCTACTTTTTGTTATAAGAAAAATCTAATAAAACTAAATTTTAGTCAAACATTTGGGCCAAAATGTATTTAGCCACATGTCTTTAGTAAAAGAAATGCCAATAAGCGTATATTTATTGGTTTGCGCAAAAGTTATAGCGTCTACAATCTAGAGTATATTTTCTGGAATTTACACAGCTTTTAATTTATGACTGCCTATATCATTACTTGAGGTGCTAAAATGGCAGAGCAGTAAAAAAAAAAAAAAAAACCCAAATGACCCCATTTTGGAAAGTAGACACCCCAAGCTATTTGCTGAGAGGCATGTGGAGTCCATTGAATATTTTTTTTTTTTTTTTTTAGTCCCAAGTGATTGAATAAAGACAAAAAAAAAAAATACATTTTGCTGCTTCTCCTGAGTATAGGGATACCACATGTGTGGGACTTTTTGGGAGCCTAGCCGCGTACGGGGCCCCGAAAACCAATTACCGCCTTCAGGATTTCTAATGCCGCGTACACACGATCAGAAATTCTCGTCGGAAAAAAAACAATTTACTTACGGTAACGTTCTTTCCGGGAGTCTTTCAGGACAGCCACCTGAGAGACCTTGGCTCCTCCCCTCTGTAGGAAACACCTGCGCCAGCTTGCTATAAATTTCCTCCTCCCCTGCTGCTCCTCAGTTCTTTGAAGAGCACCTCCAGTTTGCTGGGGAGACACAAGAACATATGATACACATATAATAATTTATATCACATTTCCTGTAAGGAAACCTATGCTTTGATATACATCTGGGTGGGTACCCGGCTGTCCTGAGACTCCCGGAAAGAACGTTACCGTAAGTAACTTCGTTTTTCCCTTATCGTCTTTCAGGACAGCCACCTGAGAGGATAACCGAGCACTTACCCTTAGGGCGGGACCACAGCTTGTAAGACCTTACGTCCAAAGGTCAGATCTTTAGCTGACCATAGGTCCACTCTATAGTGTCTTACAAAAGTGGCAAAGCTGGACCATGTTGCCGCTTTACAAATCTGTTCCGGCGTTGCTCCAGCTCGCTCTGCCTGTGACGCTGCCATTGCCCTCGTGGAGTGTGCCCTGATTCCTTCTGGGATCTGCATACCCCCTAGTTTGTAAGCCTGTTCTATGGCTTCCCTTAGCCATCTGGCTATTGTACTCCTTGAAGCCTTGTGCCCTTGCCTGGCTCCCGTGTATAAAATAAAGACTCCGTCTTTCTAATTGTCTTGTTGCCTCTAAATAATGCAAGATGCATCTCCTGACATCTAAATTGTGAAATTTCACTTCTTTCTCATGAGAAGGATTTGGGCAAAATGATGGTAATACAATTTCTTGACCCCTGTGAAACTTTGAGGCCACTTTAGGTAGAAACCCCGGATCCATTTTGAAGATTATACGGTCCGGGAAGATTTGGCAAAAGGGGGGTCTGATAGATAGGGCTTCCATCTCATAGACCCTTTTGGCTGTAGTAATTGCTACCAAGAAGATTGCTTTAAGCGTCAGCATCTTCAGGCTGCAATCCTTTAATGGTTCAAAGGGGTCTGCTGTCATAGTCTGCAACACTAATGACAGATCCCACTTTGGAAAGGCTGTACTCTGTAGCGGCCTTTGTCTGCTCACAGATCTAAAGAGTCTGATTATCCAGGGGTTTGAGGCTAAACTCCTCTCCTGGTAAACTGACAGTGCTGACACTTGACTCTTTAGCGTGCTGAGGCTTAGCCCTTTGTCTACACCACTCTGTAGAAACTCTAGGACTAGACTGAGCTTTGCGTTTTAAAGTTGTTCTCTGTACACCATTGATTAAAACATTTCCATACCCTCTGGTAGATATTACGTGTCTCAACCTTCCTGCTTTTCAGCAGTGTGTCTATCAGACGACTTGAGAACCCCGTTCGCTTTTAGTAGCTGTTCCTCAGATACCAGGCGGCTAGTTTCCACCTTTCCACCTGTGGACAATACACTGGGCCCTGGGCTAGCAGATCCTCCTGGATTGGTAGCAACCAAGGGGGCTCTATGGCTAGTTCTTTGAGCATAGAGAACCACGGTCTCCTGGGCCAGTGAGGTGCTATGAGGATCAATGACGTGTTTTCTGTACGTAATTTCCTTATCACTGCGGGTAGTAGCACTGGTGGGGGGAATGCATAACATCTGCTGAACTCCCACTTCTGCGCTAATGCGTCTACTCCGAGTGCTCCCTCCTCCCTTTTTAGGGAGAAGAAGGCTTGGACTTTCCTGCTTTCTCTGGAAGCAAATAAGTCTGAGGTATTCCCCATTTTTTTGTAATCTGGTCGAATACCTCCTGTTTCAGCACCCAGTCTCCTTCTCTTACTTTCTTTCTGCTGAGAAAGTCTGCCACTTTGTTTAAGTCTCCTTTTAGATGTACTGCTGAAAAAGGAGAGTATGTTTTTCTCTCCCCATTTCAGGATCTCTTCTGCTAGGGCCCACAGAACTCCGCTTCTGGTTCCCCCTTGTTTGCTTATGTAAGCTATAACTGACGAGTTGTCTGATCTGATCTGAACATGATGTCCTTTCAACTCTTTCTGGAAGGACTGGAGTGCAAACCATACTGCTTTCAACTCCTTCCAGTTGGACGATCTCGTCCACTCTTCCCTCCCCCAAGCACCTTGTGCTATCTGGGAGTCTAAGTGTGCTCCCCACCCTACACCGCTTGCGTCTGTGGTTAGGATTCGGGAGATAGGTAGGATCCACAGCCGTCCTACGGCTATATTTTCTGTCCTTCACCACCATAAGGATTTCTTTACTTTTGCTGGTATTGATACCTGCAAATCCAGAGACTCCTGCTTGTGGTCCCACACTTTTAGTAGGAACATTTGCAGTGGTCGGAAATGCAGGTTTGCCCACTGAACTGCTGGGATTGCAGATGTTAGCAACCCTAATGTTGACATTATTTTCCTTATAGAACAGGGTACATTGGTCTGTATTAATCTTATTTCTTTTTGCATTTTTTCTATCTTCTCTTTGGGTAGAAAAACTTTTTGCTGGACTGAGTCTATTATATACCCCAGGTATTTTATATGTTGTGTGGGTTGTAGACTTGACTTCTCCACATTCACCAACCAACCTAGACTCTCTAGGAATGCCCGAGTATACTTGAGGTTCTCTAATAACCTTTCGGGTGTCTTTGCAAAAAGGAGAAGGTCGTCTAAATAGGCAATAATGGATATGCCTTTTAGTCGCAGTGGTGCCAGAGCTGCTGCTAGAACCTTGGTAAAGATTCTTGGCGAAGATGATAGGCCAAAGGGTAGAGCCTGAAACTGAAGGTGTACGGTTCCTTTTCCTGTTTCTATTGCTAGCCTTAGAAACTTCTGGTGATTTAGGTGTATGGGTATGTGCAGGTACGCATCCTTTAAATCTAGCGACGCCATATAACAGTTTGGGGGCAACAGGGCCTTCACTGAGTATATGGAGTCCATCCTGAACCTTTTGTAGGTTATGGATAGATTTAGTGGTTTGAGGTTGAGGATTGGTCTGACCTTTCCTGAGGGTTTCTGTACTCCGAATATATGGGAGTAGAAGCCCTGTCCTCTTTCTGCCCTTGGTACCGTGATGATTACACCTTGTTTCCTGAGGTCCTTTATGGATTTCATTAACCCTCTGGCTTTTTCCTTGCTGTTTGGCAGCTTGGTGATGTACAGTCTGTTTGGGGGGAATTTTGAGAATTCTAGGGAATACCCGTCTCTTATTGTCCTTAAAATGAATTGACTGGAGGATATTTCTTCCCATTGTGAAATAAAGGCCCCCAGTCTTCCTCCCACTGGGAGTACTTCATTCTTTATTGCGGGTCTGCTCAGGAGGGCGAAAAATTGCTCCTCCTTTGCTATTCCCTCGCTGACCCCAAGGTTTCTTTTGATTAGTTGCCTTGGGTATTGAAAAACGGGACTTAGCGTCCCTCTTTTGCCTCTGTTTTGTTGAGGCTGGGACCAAGGTGCTTTCCGTTTCAGCGGAAACACCTTCTTTTTGTCCGCTGTACGGTCTAACACTTTCTCTAATCCTGGCCCAAACAGCAGGTCCCCCGTAAACGGGATCCCGCATAACTTGGCTTTGGACGCAGCATCCCCTTGCCAAGTCTTTAGCCATAGGGCCCGTCTGGTAGAATTGGCTAGAGCCGGGGATCTGGCTGCCATGCGTACCAGTTCTGCTGATGCATCTGCGATATATGCGATGCCTTTGAGCAGAGTGGGAAAAAAAGGACAAAATTTGCTCCTTTGCAGTTCCTTCCTCAATATGTGCCTGTATACGGTTGAGCCAGAACTCTACATTTCTGGCTACCACCGTGACCGCCATGGCTGGCTTTAGGCTTCCCACTGTGGAGTCCCATGACTTTAATAGGGCATCCATTCTTTTGTCCATTGCTTCAGAAAGGACCCCCATATCCTCAAAAGCTAGATCGGTGTGCCTGGAGACTTGTGAGAAGGCAGCGTCTAGTTTTGGGGTTTTGTTCCACACTGATGACTCATCTGAAAATGGGAACCGTCTCTTTAAGGCTTTAGAAAAGAATGGTTTCCTTTCAGGTTCCTGCCATTCTTTCTTGATTGCCTCTATCAAGACCTCATGAACAGGACAATTCTTCTTTTCCTGTTCTCCTAAACCCTCATACATCTGATCATGCAGGGATAAAGGTTTCTTTTCCGTCTGTATACCCAGCCTGGTATGAATGGCTCCCAACAGCTGGTCTACCTCTTCTAATGAGAGTTTGTATCTAGAGGGTCTTCTGGAATCCCCTTCCAGTGTTTCACCCTCAGATTCTTGGGAGCCGGACGCTGCGCTGTCAGGCTCGTCCTCTGCCTCCTCTCTAGGAGTTACTAAAGGACCGGCACTAGTGGAGGGTAGTGCCTGTGCTTTTGCTAGCACCGGTAGTACTGGTGGGGGAGCAGTCTGCAGTTGAGGGATCTGAAATCCTTCAAAAAAGGTTTTGAAAGATACAAAGGTACTAGATAGTTCCTTGACAGATGCCGCTAAATCACTGCCCTGCTCTGTGGAATGTTCTTGCACGAACTTGTGAATACATTCCTTACATAATACTTTCCCCCAGGAATCTTTAACCACCTCACTACAGTGCATTTTCACCCCCTTCCTGACCAAGCCATTTTTCAGCTTTCAGCGCTGACGCACTTTGAATGACAATTGCGCAGTCATACAACACTGTACACAAATGAAATTGTTATCATTTTTTTTCCCCACAAATAGAGCTTTCTTTTGGTGGCATTTGATCACCTCTGCGGTTTTTCTTTTTTGCGCAATAAACAAAAGAAGAGCGACAAATTAAAAAAAAAAAAAAAAAAAAAAAAAAACAATATTTTTTGCTTTTTGCTATACTTAATATCCCCAAAAAATATATAAAAAAAACATTTTTTTTCCTCAGTTTCGGCCGATACGTATTCTTCTACATATTTTTGGTAAAAAAAAAAATAAAAAAAAAAAAAAAAATCGCAATTAGCGATCATTGATTAGTTTGCGCAAAAGTTATAGCGTTTACAAAATAGGGGATAGTTTTATAGAATTTTTATTAATATTTTTTTTTTTACTAGTAATGGCGGTGATCAGCGATTTTTATTGTGACTGCGACATTATGGTGGACACATCGGACATTTTTGACACCATTGTCATTTATACAGCAATCAATGCTATTTAAATGCATTGATTCATGTATAAATGACACTGGCAGTGAAGGGGTTAACCACTAGGGGCGGGGAGGGGTTAATTATGTTCCCTAAGAGTGTTTCTTACTGTGGGGGGAGGGGACTCACAAGGGGAGGAGACCGATCGGTGTTTCTCTGTACAGAGAACACACCATCGGCTCCTCTCCTCTGACAGGACCGTTGATCTCTGTGTTTACACACACAGATCAACAGTCCTGCTGTGTTACCGGGCAATCGCGGGTGCCCAGCGGACATCGCAGCCGCTGGGCACGCGCATCGGGTGCCCAGTGACACGGCGAGAGAGCGTGCGCGCTCCCGGCGGCACGCGCGCGCTCCCTGCAGTGCACAGAAGGGGAGGACGTCATATGACGCCCTCCCGGAACGAGAGCTGCGCCGCCTGGCCGTCATTTGACGGCCGGCGGCCGCAAAGCGGTTAAGTGTGTTTTTACAAGAAGGGCACCTCCTTTTTGAGTTATGAGAGGGCTTAGACTTGTCAGGTTTCTTTAAAGACATAAAGAAAAAACCCCACACACACTCCAAAGACATGCAGGTAGGTTAATTGGCTTCTGTCCAAAAAAAAAAATTGGCCCTAGTATATGAATGGGGACCTTGGATTGTGGGCTCCTTGAGGGTAGGGACCGATGTGAGTGTGCAATGTACAGGGATAGGGAGAATTGTAGACACTTACTCAGGTTGAACTGGATGGACTGATGTCTTTATTCAACCTTACTAACTATGAAAAAAAAAAAAAATAAATAAAAAAAACTATTAATACTGACATAAGCTTCCTGCGTCTTGCAGGTGCACAGCGTCTTCCATATGGGCTTGCCACACTAGGGGCCCAATGAAAATAACCCTCTGACACAGGAGGGACCTGCCCACCCCCCCCCCCTTTGCTGAACCCTTGAGGGGGAGGGGGATGGGTGGTGGTTATAGGCCAGGGGAGGTCCACCCCAGGTTTCCCTTACCTTTACATGGCTGGAGCTGGTCTCTGTCGGAGCAGTCTGGTCCCTCCCTTCTGCATCCGACATGCTTGTGTCACCACTGGAGCTTTTGCTGTCTCCACAGCATTTGTAGCTCCCCTCCTAGCCCATGCCTGGTCCCTTTTCATGATTCGCGGCCGGAACCGGAAGCCGCGAACCCGGAAATACACGCCCCCTCATGCCGGACGTGACGTCACCCGTCACCGACATCGCCGGTCCCTATACCCAGCGTGTTCCGCGCTGCGAGCGCTACACGCCGCTGGAGGTATGGGACGGCAGGACCTGTATCCGTGCTCCGCACTCGGAGCTGAGAAGGAACCCCCCTGACCTCCGCTTCGCTCAGGGATGCAGGGGTGGCAGTCTCTCCCAGGTTAGTTACCTGGTCTGTTGTCCAAAAAAGGAGCCTCTGCTGCTTTGTTTGTGGACCTTTTCCTTTGCCTGAGCCTTACATACCCCCTGGTAATCCTGACTCTCCTGGCTGGTTCCAAAAAGGTGTCTCCCCTCCTGGGAGGAAATTTATAGCAAGCTGGCGCAGGTGTTTCCTACAGAGGGGAGGAGCCAAGGTCTCTCAGGTGGCCGTCCTGAAAGATGATAAGGGAAAACTGACGGTTTTCCGCTCAAGCTGTGTTGCCTACACACGATCACACCAAATTCCGACCGCCAAGAACACAGTGACGTCCACCACGTACGACAAGACCATAAAAGGAAAGTTCAGCACCATGTCCGGCACCCGTTGGGCTCCTTCTGCTGATCTCGTGTTTATCGCGTGTTAGTAGAAGTTTCGTTATAGACGATTCGTGCTTTTCAGACTTGTGCTTCAGATCGTTCCTGCTCTACAGTTTGTGCTTGTCGGTGCGTATTTGCTTATCAGTGCGTGTAGTCAGTTCACATTTGTTTGTCTTTGCGGCCTATATATTTATATATATAGTACGCTTTGATTTTCAGTGCTTATTGTCCGCTCGTTGGTTGATTTGCATTTCGTTCTTTCAGGCCTTGCTGTTTATCAGTGCTTTCTTTAGTCCGTTCTGACCAGCCGACCGTTTAGAAGCGATGTTGCGTGTACGTACTCGTCGTAGAGTTCGTGCTGTGCGGGGGCTTGGTGTTGGGGTTCTTACTTTGACACAAGCCCGGTCCATGAACAGGGCGAGGAGGAGTTCATGGACCAAGAATTGGTTGCTCCAGCAGGACCAATTCTCGCACATGCCTCTGCTTCGTGAGAATAACCCTGATGATTTCAGGAATTATCTCAGGATGACGGACCCCATTTTTCACCGTCTGTTGGCTTTGCTGTCCCCTTATATTACCAGGCAGGATACCTGCATGCGGCAAGCCATCACTGCGGAGCAGAGGTTAGTTGCCACGTTGAGGTACTTGGCGACAGGGAGAAGCCTTCAGGACCTCAAGTTCGACAGGCATCTCCCCCCAGGCTCTGGGGATCATTATTCCAGAGACCTGTTCTGCCATCATACAAGTCTTGCAGAAGGACTATATGAGGGTAAGTTGTATTCTTTAACATCACATTCTATGTATTTACTGTTTGCTAATGTATTGTATTTCTTTCCTCGTGCCCCAATTACCAGGATTTCAATATGCTGTAATATGCTGTGCCCCTTTGTCCTCATGCATGTTGGATTTTTGTATGTTCCTTTTTTGTCCTTCATGCATCTTTGCCTTCACTAACTCCCCCAGCATGCTATCTGGGGCCCATATATACCTATAGTCTAGTCACTTAGCAATGTATTTTGTCAGCTCCATAGTAATGCTTTACCCTAAACACCCCCTAAAATGTGTACAAATGTTATAGTTGTCCTTAAATTCCTTCAGAGTGCCTGAGGCTTTGTTTTGTGGTGCCCCAAATCTTTTTGGAACCCCCCCTCCCACAACTGCTCAGTCAGCTGATACCAATCCTCTATCTGCTGACTTTGCCAAACCCAATACACACTATACCTACCTCTTTAGTGGTGATATTTATGGATGAATTTTTCAAAGCATGTAGTGCAAGGGCCTGCCTCAATACTTTCAAATGCTACTGTTTTTATTTTTCAACTCCTATTATTGTGATAGGTAATAGCAGAATCCAAAAATATGCTTCCATTTTCCTTTATTTTTAGGCCACTTCTTCTTACCTGTCCAGTGGGCTTCCAATAGTGTAATTAAGGAGGGGCTGACCAAACTATCACACATTACTTTGTTACTCCATTACGTAGTGGAGAGGGTGGTTACCTGTCCAAAACATACCTCCCCCTAAAATATTTCCAAGGGGCCATCAGAGGGGGGAGGAATCTGATCGGTGGACCTTATATTTTTAGCCTTTAAATACTACAAGAAATGTTATACTGATGTTTGCCAAAATGTTTGTGTAGAATCTGTTGTAATGTTTATTATCAAATGTACTAATTATATTTTTCTTGTTTGACTCCACAGTTTCCTTCCACGCCACAGGAATGGCAGACTGTGGCCTCCCAGTCTGCCCAGCGGTGGGATTTCCCTTACTGCGGAGGGGCAATCGATGGGAAGCATATCCACATCGTCCCACCACCCCATTCGGGGTCATACCCTTTTAACTATAAGGGGTTCAATAGTATCGTGTTGATGGCGGTGGTGTCAGTGACCTATGAGTTCCTATATGTGGACGTGGGGAGGAATGGCCGGATGGAGGAGTCTTTTGCCGGACCGAGTTCTACAGACGTCTCGAGAGTGGTGGCTTGGGATTGCCACCCCCGGGAGGAGAATGTCAAGGGACTCCCGTTTGTGTTCGTGGCAGACGAGGCTTTTGGTTTGGCAAACCATTCCCCCAGAGGACCCTCACCCCGGAGAAGAGGGTATTTAATTACCGGCTGGCCAGAGCCAGAAGAGTCGTGGAGAATGCGTTTGGTATTCTGGCCAGCCGGTTCCGCCTGTTCCAAACGGCCATTAATATGGAGGAATACAAACTTAACACCATTGTGGTAGCGTGTTGCATTTTGCACAACTTTTTAAAAAAGGATCAACCCCAATTATGTTGTTACACTTGGGCCTGACGCTGGACTACAATCCCTGACACCCCTGGAAGCGGCCCTTCCTGGCTTGACCCCCCAAAGCACCCGTGAAGTGCGTGAAAATTATTCTGAATATTTTTCGGGGAGGGGGGCTATTGCTTTGCCAGCAGTTTTGGAATAAATGTTACCTTTATTTATCTTTAAAAATATTGCTTTGAATTTCCTGCTTGTGTTTCTTTTTTGGGTCTCCTAGTGCACTTGTAGTGCCAAGTGGTTTGTACATTATTATCTAAACACCCATTGTCACTGCAAACACCAATTTCAACACCAAAAACTGGTATTGATCATTGAAAGAAGAAGCCACACATTGTTGAGCAAATACATTTTTTTTTACTCCACACACATTTCACATTTTTTTTTTTTTTTTTTCATTTTCACCACTAAAAAAATTGTGGCTACGTTACATAAACAGCTATGTTTCCAAACATAACATACACAACTCTGGAGCATTAACAAAGTTCAAGGTAGAAAAACTTTAAGCCAAGATCACACATTACATTGTCCAAAATGTGTGGATCTTGCCTTCATCAGATGGGGTGCAGTCGCCCCTGTAAAAGCCTAATTTTGAAGATGCACACAAATTGGGAGGCAAACTGGGGATTTACATCCTGATCCCATGCCTAATGTCAACATGTGCTATCTCCCATCATGGGGGATCAATGTATGTGTTTTGGGGGTGAAACCCCTTCCTCTCACTGACTTGAGTTTTGAGGAAGGGGTTGCAGGCACAAAACTCGTACATTGATATCCCCTGATGGCAGATAGCACATGTTGACATACTGTGTGCATCTTCAAAATTAGGCTTTTTAAAATGTTGTACAATTTAAATCCCCCAAAAAAATTGTGTCAATTTTGGCGAAAATTAGATTCTTCCAAGGACATCAATCAGGTTTTTAAGTTTAACTTCAATATCCCTATTTTTTTGGGAATCATTTCTAAATCCTGACTACAATACATGATGTCCTGGATTAGCCTTTGGGCACTGTCACTGGTGAAATGATCTGACTGACTGTTCTTCCACAACCTGTACTTCACCTAAAAATAAAAAAAACACACACCATGTATTATAAATAGGCAGGCATACATGTCTGATGACCTGAATCTGGGGTGTCAGACACTCACCTGTTGTGGTCTCAATCTCGACTACCTCTCCTTCCTCCACATCCTCATCTGGTGGTGACCTCGGTTCCCTTTGTTCAGGAGATGGGCGGTCCCTGGGGACATGATATTTCCCGATTCTTTGCTCCCCTATGAGAATAAAACAAAAAGGTATACTTAGCACACAGATATTTGAGACAACAAATATGAATGAGAAACATTGCTTGGAAGTGGGGGACAATTGTCTGTTTGGGCAGAGTTCCAAGCTGAACACATGATTTATTCCATTTATTACTCAGGCTGGAATACTTACCTTTTTTGGATAATTTTCCCACCTGGAGACACTCCAAAGTATCCACTGGAGTACCTGTGTTTGAGACCCTAAAAATGTTTGTTCTGGTGTCCCACACTAGTGGACCTGAGTCCAGATGTGTAAACAGCTGCAGAGTGTCCTCTACATACATTACACTGAATGAAGATTGATATTCCTTCTAGGTTCAAACACATCTAGGACAACAATGTCCTAAAAACTCTTTTGGATAAACGTAAAAAATTGAAGCCACAAAAGTATTTAATCATTTATCTGTGAAAACATTGTATTTTTGATAACGAACGAGGTTTACAACGAACGATTACTGCGTATAACCATGAAAGTAGCCATTTTGGAGTGTACAAGACCTATGTCTTGTAGATTAGGGGAAAACACATGGCGCAGCATATAATAATAATAATAATAATAATAATAATAAAGTACACACAACATAACATACTTACTTTTTCGAAGAACTTTCTTGATCTTTCTATACTGATCGTGCTCCCATAATTTGAGGTCCAACCATTGTTTCCTCAGTTGATCCTTGGTTCATCGTACCCCAAAATTACTGTACAGACTCTTCACAACTTTATTCATGATCTTGGCCTTTCTCATATTTGGGTTGGGGTACGGACCATAATTCCCATCATAGTCGTTGCTCCTCAAGAGGTCTACCATCTCCAACATCTCCACAAAGGCCATATTTGAGGCCTTAAATCTCCTCCTCGATCGTGACGTTTCAGGCTTTCCTCCTCGTTACTGCTCTTATGTACCTGCTGTGTCTCCATGTTCCGCTCCCACTGCAACGAAAGAGACTGGGCGGCGAATATTCTAAAAAGAACATCAGGGGTGGGCGACGCGGGCGGAGATTCACGCATTCGCAGTGAATATAAAGCTTCAAACATGTGTGTGTTGTAACTACGTTCTGTGTGCAGAGGAAGGAGGAACGGACACCACGAACAACGACCAACGTTACAACGAAGGTAAGATTTTAATTTTTTTGGAGTCATGTGCGGCCTATACTGAATCTAGATTGAGGCCAATAATATTTGTGTTGAAAAATTATCCTGAGATGTTTATTTTTGTATTTTGTTTGGTCTTGCAGACATAATGCTGCCATTTAAGGACCCAGAATTCATTGACAAATATGAGATGAAAAATCTCTGGGAGGTGAAAAACCCCTTGTATCATAATAAACCAGCTAGGAGGGCAAAGCTGGAGAAATTGCTTGAATTTGTAAAGACCTGGGTCCCCGATGCAGACATCAAAATTTGTTGAAGCAAAAATTGGTAGCTTGAGAAGCACCTATAAGAAGAAGGAGTACCAGAAGGTCCAGAAGTCCCTGAGGTCCGGAGTAGCAGCAGATAAGGTGTATGTACCCAGTCTGTGGTACTTCAGCAGGATGAGGTTTAGAGATGACCAGATGGAGGGCAGGGAATCCCTTTCTACTCTTCCGGCACCCCTTCCCTCCAGCCTTCCATCCAGCCTTCCCTCAACCCAAGCTGAGGCATTTGTGGACCAACCTGGGCCTTCCATACAGGAAGAGATTGAGGAGCCCAGATGGAGCCAGGTATAGGTTTTTTTATACATAATTTTTCTGTGAAAAAAAAAAAAAAAAAAAAGATTGTTGGTAAGTAGTTATTATTGCTAATAAATGAATGGTGTAACAAAAAGTGTTTCACATATCAATAGACAGAAGTGGCCAAAAAAAGAAGATTAGGACAAGGAAAAATGCTGGGCTCACAATGTGTGCGTTTGATGAACAAGAAACTATGTCCCTTTTTCATACACAGGATGACCTCAGCCAGGACGAGGCTCTGGCTAGTGGCAAACAGGAGGAGGCAGGGGGAAGTGTCACCCAGGAGGTGGCAGGGCCCAGTAACACGCAATCCCAGGTGCCTCCCCTCATCCTTCCCTACAAAAGACAGAGGAAGGGCACGAAAGCAGAGGAGGCAGCACTGGCCCTGATCAAGGAGGCTAATGACGCCCTCAGATCCCCCCCTCGATGCTACAGAGGCCTATGGCATCTACATAGCCTCAAATTTACAACAGATGGAGGAGGGACAACAGCGGAAATGTGAACAAATCATTTTTTATACTATTCACAAGGGGTTGAGTGGGGAAATGTGTGACAACGAACACCTGTGTTCTCTCCCCCATCCTCCTCCTGCCACAATGCTACCTCCAGAGCCACAGCCTCCAGGGAAGGCTGCACGGAAGACTGGGAAGTGATCCCCTGCCCTCAGTCTGGTCTCAAAGAACCCACAGCGTGTTGTAGTACCACAGCCTGGGTACATATACCATCTGTTGCTGCTCCTGTTCTCTGGGACTCCTGGACCACATTGACCTCCTTTTTATATGGACTTCTCAAGCTACCAATTTTTTTGATGTCTGCCTTGGGGGCCAAAGGCTGCACAAACTCAAGCAATTTCTCCTGCGTTGCCTTTATCTTTATTTTGTTATTCTGATGACAAATACATTTTGATTTTGGGTTTCAGAAAATACTTGCCTATGTGTTTTAATACAAAGAGCAAATCAATTTATTTTGGGGGAGTAGGCAGGTACATTTCAAAAATACAATGTCAAAACTAACAAGGGACACCAACAACAAACAGGTTTACAAATAATACATAATAATGGTGTTGTGGAAACGTAACATAAAAAATAAAAAGGAGAGCACAATAAAATACAATAATACAAATATTCTTATTAAAAGAAAAAAAAAAAAACACACTTTAAAAAATTATATATATTTTATGCAGATCTGGCTTAAATTCTAATATAAATATTATTCTGGAGAGACCTATAAATAATAAAGAAATACGTTTGTGAAAACTCTGAATATGAGCAGCAAAACAACTTCATTCTTCTAGCATTATAAAGAAGAGAATGAGCGGCATTGAACAATTAAAAAAATTCCAGTGTGAAGAATCTGCTAGCTCCATTACGAACGCTAGTTCTACCAGACCGAGCGGTTCCGTCTCGTAGTGGATTCTGAGCTTGCGTGATTTTTGGCGTGTCGGAATTGCCTACACACGATCGGAAATTCCGATAGAAAGGTTTTCGGTCGGAAAAATTGAGAACAGGTTCTCAATTCAAAGTCCGTCGGAAATTCGGACAGAAAAAGACTGCTGGGAATACACACGGTCGGAATTTCCGATGGGAGCTTTTCACCGGAAATTCCGACCGTGTGTACCCTGCATAAGGGTGCAAATTTTTGATTTCACTCCTCACTACCTATCACAGTTTTGAAGGCCATAAAAATGCCAAAATAGCACAAAACCCTCCCAAATGACCCCATTTTGGAAATTAGACACCCCAAGCTATATTTAATATTTTGCCACAATTGTAATATTCCCGCAACTTGTGGCAAAATATAAAATAATTTATTTATTTTTTTCATTATTCAATCTCTTGGGACAAAAAAAATAAATAAAAAATATTTAATGGGCTCAACATGCCTCTCAGCAAATAGCTTGGGGTGTCTACTTTCCAAAATGGGGTCATTTGGGGGGGGGGGGGGGGTTTGAACTGTCCTGGCATTTTATGCACATTTAGACGCTTATGTCACACATCACCCACTCTTCTAAGCACTTGAAGACAAAGCCCTTTCTGACACTCTTTGGTTTACATGAAAAAAAAAAATTTTTTTGCAAGAAAATTACGTTGAACCCCCAAATACTATATATAGTTAAAGCAAAGGCCCTACAGATTAAAATGGTGGGTGTTGCATTTTTTTCTTCCACACAGAATTTGCGCAGCAATTTTTCAAACGCATTTTTTGTGGAAAAAATACACTTTATTTTAATGCACTAAAACACACTATATTGCTCAAATTTTTTATGAAAT
The DNA here is from genome assembly GCA_028564925.1 of Lithobates sylvaticus. Taxonomy (NCBI): domain Eukaryota; kingdom Metazoa; phylum Chordata; class Amphibia; order Anura; family Ranidae; genus Lithobates; species Lithobates sylvaticus. The sequence continues at coordinate 179,775,086 of CM053028.1, read as the reverse complement.
AAAAAAGATGATCTTAGGCCGAGTACATGGATACCAAACACGACATGCTGTAAAATTGCGCACAAACACGCAGTGGCGACGAACTACAAACATTTTTAAAAGCCTTTACAGGTTACCACATTAGATTCACGGAGGAGGTCTACTGCTAAAATTACTGCCATCGATCTGACCTTCGCGGCGATAGCTCACATGCATGGTGCAATTGCTGTTTACATATGACGCCAGACCGACGCTTGTGTTCGCCTTTGCGCAAGAGAAGGGGGGGGGGGGGTGCTTTTTTTTTTTTTTTTTTTTTAGGTTTTTTTTTTAATTTATTTAGCTTTTTTATTTTATTTTTAAACTGTTCCTTCCATTTTTTTCTTTGTTATCATTTTTATTGTTATCTCAGGGAATGTAAATATCCCCTATGATAGCAATAGGCAGTGACAGGTACTCTTTTTAAAAAAAATTGGGGTCTATTAGACCCTAGGTCTTTCCTCTGCCCTCAAAGCATCTGACCACACCAAGATCGGTGTGATAAAACGCTTTCCCAATTTCCCAATGGCGCTGTTTATATCCGAAGGGGGGACATTTCCTCCCACTGCTTGTAAAAGCAGTCAAGGCTAATTACCCGCTAGAATTGCTTTTACATGAAAGCCGATCACTGGCTGAAAAGAATGATACCAAGATGATACCTAAACCTGCAGGCATCATTCTGGTATAACCAAAGTCCAGCAACATACTGGACATACATTGTAATCTTTTTTTTTCATGCAGCCTCTTGGCTGAACGAGAAAAAAAAAAAGGATTGATCGGTGGGTATGCCCACCATTAGAATACCTCCCTTCATCCACCCACTTCTAATGATGGGCATACATGCACCATTTATATATGCCGAAGCATGGGGGCATCCTCCCGCAAAAAAGTTATGCCACGTACACATGGTCGGACTTTTCCACGGGCAAGCCTCCGTCGGAATTTCGACCGCATGTACGTGGCATTAGGAGCAAATCGCTCCTCTGCCCCTATGCTTCGGCATATATGCTCTTTTTTTTTTTTAACTGTGGTAGTGAAATCACCTCCAACAGCACTGGAGTCATGGCTTTATGTATCGTGGGAGCAAACGCTTGTTGCTGTCAAGATAAATAAATCCGCGCTGCAGCTGAATGGCGCACCTGAAAACGAAAAAATGGTTAACAATAAAAACACAGTAAAAACAGTAAAGTATAACAAAATTATATACCTGAAAAGCAAGCATGATAAAAAACATTGCAGAATAGAATACAGTAAAAAAGAGCAACAATAGGAGAGAGATTTTGTTTTTTTATTTTATATATTTTTTTTTAAACTATAATTTTAACTGTAAAGGTTGGGTCTCAAAATGCGATGGCATTCTTGAGACCCTGTGAAAGTGTATCCTAGCCTGTGAAATGCTGCACCCTACGCTAATACCTCAATAGTTAGTGGTAGCGTTCAAAACATTCACCAATGCAAAGACCAGGATTGTCAGGACAGCGTGGACAATAATAACGGGTATCACGCCTAAATCCGCGCTTGCTACAGACACAACATCTTTTTTGGGGGGCTCGTTGGGTAGGGGTACTCGGGAGGACATAAGAATAATGCCTCTCATGCAGCCGGCTTACTGCATTTGGTAGGGGATGGTGAGGTGCAGAACCATCTGGAAACAGAAGGTCTGACAACCTCTTCCTGGAATTCAAGGAAGGGTAAAGTCCCGCCTGAAGCTCCGTATAGCACATAAGCGTTCAGCAAAGCCAATTGGAACAAATAAATACACTTTTTTGTACCAGCGTCTAGCCTTACGGGCAACTAGATATGGCGCCAACAACTGGTCGTTGAGATCCACCCCTCCCATATTTTGGTTATATTTGTGGACACAGAGGGGTTTCTCCACAACACCAGCCGCCGTACGAATTTGGACTGTCGTGTCTGCATGAAGGGAGGTAAGAACGAACACATTCTTATTATCCCTCCACAGCGAGCTAATTATTACACTGAAAGCAGGCTCTCTCCCCCAGCCTAAGAGGGGACTCTACAAGCCGCTGGGGAAAGCCCCGGCGATTAGGTCGCACTGTGCCACATGCTCCAATCTGCTAATCAAACAAGTGACTAAACAGTGGCACGCTCGTGTAATAATTGTCCACGTACAAGTGGTACCCTTTTCCGAATAAGGGTGACACCAAGTTCCACACTATCTTGCCAGCGCTCCCTATGTAATCTGGACAGTTCTCCGGCTCTACATAACTATCTTTTCCCTCATAAACCGAAAAGCGCCATGTATAGCCTGTTGCCCTGTCACAGAGCTTATAGAGCTTGACCCCGTATCTGGTACGCTTGCTGGGAAGGTACTGTTTGAAAGACAAGCAGCCAGAAAATTTAATCAGGGACTCGTCAACGCAGACAACTTGATTGGGAGTAAACAAGGCTGCAAAACGTTGGTTGAGGTGGTTTATGAGGGGCCGAATTATGTAGAGCCGATCAAATTCAGGGTCTCCACGAGGACGACAGTTCATCGTCACTGAAGTGCATGAACCGCAAGATCTGTTCGTATCGTGCCCTGGACATGGAGGCAGAGAACACGGGCATATGGTGGACTGGTGAGGTGGACCAATAAGTCCTCAGAGTCAGGAATTTATGTATGCCCATGTTGAGGGAAAGGCCCAGAAAGGACTTAAATTCGGAAACCGTAATTGGTTTCCAATCTCCGGCAAGGGAAGTCAACTGGGGATTAGTGGCGATGTGTTGACCAGCATATATATTACTTTGGTCCACAATAGATCTATAGAGATCTTCTGTGAAAAAAGCGATATAAAAAAAAAAAAAATAAAAAAAAAAAAAAAAATTGGATGGCTTAAAATCAGCTGTTTCAACCTGAATACCAGGTTGGCCAGTGAATGGGGGAAGTATGGGTTCTGCAGAAGTGGTAGGCACCCAATCAGGATTGGCGAATTCTGCAGGAAGGACACTATGTGATCGACGGGCCTGCCTTTGTCTTTTTCTTGGTGGGAGCGGGACACTACTTGTGCTTGCCACCTCGCCAGCTTGAACTGCCACGTCACCACGTGATACTGCAGTCCTGGATGTACGTCCAGGGTGTACTAGGCCGCTGGTGCTTGCCAGTTCACCAGAAGGAATAGCGGCGCTAGTACTTCTCTGCTCCATACGAGAGACCTGCGGTTCTTGCACCTCAACAACAGCAGAAGATCAGGATCGGGTATGCCTGACCTTAAACCTAAAACCTAATTGATATCACCCGCCGGGCGATCAGGGGGTTAAATCGTTATTGGGTAATAAATGGGGGGTGCCCTGACAGTATAAAAAACAAAACTAACTAACCAGCGTCACCCGTAACAGTTATATGGTGATCACTGGTGAAAGGGTTAACTAGGGGCAATCAGGGGGTTAAAACCTTTATTAGGCAATATATGGGGGTACCTGACGCTATACAAAAACCTGACGGGGAACCTAAATAACTAACTGGCTAACCAGCGTCACCAGTGACACTTAAACAGTGATCACTGGTGAAAGAGTTAACTCTAGGGGCAATCAGGGGGTTAAAACCTTTATTTAGGTTGTAATATGGGGGTACCTAACCTACAAACCTATTTATGTACCTATATAAACCTGGCGGTTAACCTTAAAAAAAAAACTGGCTATCTAGCGGCACCAGTGACACTAATGCAGCGATCAGAAAAACAATTGCTTAGTGACACTGGCAAAAGGGGGTGAAAGGGTTACCTGGGGGGCAATCATTTTATTAGGGGGGGGGGTAGGGGGCTACCTTAGTTTTAGGCCCCTTTAGGTCTAACTGCCATGACAATTATTACAGTCACAACTGACACTAAATGCAGTGATCAGTAAATAAATGATCACTGCAATCAGTGACACTGTGACTGGGGGGGCAGAGGGTGAAATATGTACCTATGTGTCCTGGTGTCAGTGTACTGTTTGTGCACTAACCTTGATGTCTTCACTCCTCGGCGTCCAGGTCAGAAAGACCGACACGAGGAGTGTGCCATCACTTCCGCCTGCCTGTGTTTACAATTCACAGGCAGGGAAAGCATCTCATTCGCCAGGAGCGATCGCGAGGGGGTGGTCAGAAATCACTGGCCGTCCCCTCATCTTGGATTGCTCCTGAAGCGAAGCTGACCGTCTCCGCCGGCGGGGGGGGGGCCATGGGGGGGTCCGCCCCCCCCCGCAAGAATGACACGTACAGGTACGGGATTTTGCCTGTACGTGCCATTCTGCTGACGTATATCTACTGGAGGCGGTCGGCAAGTGGTTAAACAGTGTTACATTCAAAGACAAGCTATACAGGTGAGATTCCCGCCCACACAGGATATTAAAAAGGTTTTGGTGTGTGGGATACTTCGTGGTTGTACATTCTTTTTGGGACCTTTATGGTTCCATCTGTGTTAGATGTGATTTGGTGTGTCCAGGAGATGGAAGTGTTGAATTTCACTAGTCTTGTGGGTTCAGCCTCCCTTCTAGTTTCCCTTTTTTTTATAAAGTAAGAAAAGCACCATAGGGGGTGCGGAGTCCGGGTGTTTATCCCATCTGGGCAGTGTCGCTCCTTTTCGGCGCATATGGAATCAGTAGCCTGGGTAGCATCGGATAGGATGAGTCGATTGGACAGGCTATTAGTCAGTCCCTCTGAGGTTTTGCCCCTCCGAGTATCTAAATATATTCCATAGCTGCCACGTTTTGGAATATTTTTCCTGTCTGTGTTGATTAGTGAGGATCAGGTCTTCCATCCGGCTAATCTTGTGTACTTTCCGTAGCCATTGGGCCACTGTCGGGTCTGGGGACTTCGTTTAGCGGGATGCAGGCTTTGGCTCCACTAAGAGATGTCGGATCACTGATTTTTTTGTAACCCGTGCCGGTATTTGTCGCGTGTAGAAGAAAGTAGGCCGGTTCGTCAGTCACCCTCCGGTCTGTGAATGTTTGGGTTATACGTCGGACTTCTCACCAGAAAGTCTGTAGTTGGGGGCATGACCAGAACATGTGTAGGAGGATGCCCTCCTGTCTGACACCGCCAGCATCGGCCTGAGGTTGTTGGGAAAAGTTTGTGTAACAGGGCAGGGGTCCTGTACCAACATGTAGGGATCTTGTAGTTTGTTTCCTGGGTTTTGGCGCATAGGGAGGATTGGTGGGTTAATTTGATTATGTGTTTTTTTTATTGTCATCGAAATGGCAGGTTAGGTGTCTTTCCCATTTGATGAGGGATTGGGGTTGGTAGTCCCCACGGTGGTTCATTCAGGATGGTGTACGTCAGGGAGAGTGTATGTGGGAGCACCCCAGTCTCCGTGCATAGCTCCTCCGGGGTTGTTCTGATATGTTGGGGGGGGGGGGGCGGGAGGCCGCTGAGGAAGTGGCTCTCATGAAGTCTAGTTTGTATGGGCCGTTGGGGTCTGATGGTTCCGTGTACGTCCTCCACCTCCCCAAGCTGCTGAAGTGGGATGCTTGATATAGTCCTGCTATTTGAAGAAGGTCATGGAACTTCTTGTCGTGTAAGCCCGGTTCAAACTGTGGGTGGCCTATGATGGGCCTTAAGAGGGAGTTGCGGGTTGTGAGGCATGATTTTGCCATTAGTTGCGAGCATATATTAGCTATGTTGCCTATCAGGGTGTGACGTTTGAGCTTGGGTGGTAGAGTGTTGTGGCACCAGGGGGCTCTGTGGAGGGGTATGTCGCTTTGGTCCTGTTCCAGTTGCGTCCACAATTTGGTGTCTTTATGTCGGCACCAGTCCAACAGTCTGCTAAGGTGTGCCGCGTGGTAGTAAGTGCGGACTTCTGGCATTGCCAGGCCTCCGTGTACTTTTGGTAGGGAAAGTAATTTTCTACTTAGACGTGGGTGTTTCCCTGCCCAGAGAAATTGGGTAAATGTGGAGTGGACGTGTGTAAAATATTCCCCGGGTATATGAATTGGCAGGGCTTGAAGGAGATAGAGGAATTTAGGGAGTATTGACATCTTGAGGATGTTGCAGCGGCCGAGCCATGAGTGGAGGCCATCTCCCCATTCGTCAAGTAGTTTTTGAAATGCTTTCAGCGGGGGGGGGGGGGAGTTAAGCTTAAACAATTGGGGTATTGGAGGTGGGTATGTAAGTGCCTAGGTACTTCAGGGCTGAGTCAGTCCATTTCAGGTTAAAGCTGTCTTTAAGTCTTTTAAGCTGGGGTTTTGGTATCCCCATGCCCATAGCTTCTGATTTGTTAAAATGCATCTTTAAAATTGGAGAGGTGGCCGTAAATGTCAAACTCCCGTAGGAGGTGTGGTAGGGAGGTTGAGGGGTTCAAAAAGGGAGAACATGAGGTCGTCGGCATATGCCGATACTTTGTGTCGTGTCTCATTTGCTCCTATTCCGGTGATGTCTGGGTTTAATCGGACGTGGCACAGGAAGGGTTCTAGGGTCAGGGCGAACAGCAAGGGCGAGAGGGGGGCGCCTTGCCTAGTCTCATTCGTGATCGGGAACGTCTCCGAGAGCGTACCGTTCGCCCTTACTATGGCCGATGGCGCCTTGTAATCCGGTTTAGCATCCTGTCCTCCAGACCTATATATCTCAGCGTCTCGAACATGAATGACCAGTTTACCCGGTCGAACGCCTTTTCTGCATCTGTTCCCAGGAATATACTTGGCGTTTTATTATTGACCGCTATGTGTAGTAGTTTGAGGACTTTGGTGGTGTTGTCCCTAGCCTCCCTGGTTGGGACAAAGCCCACTTGCTCCAGGTGGATGAGTTGGGGCAGGTGTTGTAATCTGGATGCCAGGATTTTGGTGTAGAGTTTCAGGTCAGTGTTTAGGAGGGAGATCGGGGTGTAGCTACCGCACTGGGCTGGGTCTTTGCCCTCCTTGGGAATGACCGAGATTTGTGCCTGTAGTGTAGCGTAGTGGAAAGCCTTCCCTGTTCCTAGTCCATTGAATAGTGACACTACATGTTGGCCTAGGGTTGGGAGTAGGGTCTTGTAGTAAGAGACGGTGAGACCGTCTGGGCCCGGGGCTTTGCCTGGCTTAGTGTTTAGTGCTAGTTGAAGTTCAGGTAATGTGATGGGTTCCTCTAAGGATTCCTGTGTCTCCTTTGATAGCGAGGGCATTTGGGATTGGTCTAGATATTCGTAGTCGCTGCTGTGGGTGACGTCGTGGTTAGATTGTACAGGGAACTGTAGTAGGTTTTTAACTCCTGTGTGATTTGTTGGGGTAATGACCTTTTCAGTCCCGTGGTGGTCCTCATGTGTGTGGGATGTAGGATGCTACCCGCATTTGTTGCCCGATTCATAATTTTTCCTACGGCAGATTTGCAGTGCAGCTTTGGCCTTAAATTAAAGGAGGTCGGTAACCTGTGAGCGAACCGTGTTAAGTTCGATCCCAAGTTGCCTGGTCGGGTCGTTTTATGGGTTAACACCAAAATCTGAAATTTGGTGAGAAGTGTGTCTAGTTGTGCAGTCCTTGCCCGTTTTAATCTGGAGCCGTGTTCAATGAGGACTCCTCTGATTACTGCTTTGTGGGCCTCCAAAACACCACCCCTGCGTCACTGTCCTGGGTAACATTGGCGTCAAAATAGTGTCTGTTCCCTTACGTCAGCTAGGACTTCCGGGTTCTGTATTGGGCTTCCATTAAGTCTCCATTGTGGCCGCTGTCTTGTTTGCGTATCTGATAGGGTGTAACGCATACTGATCGGGGCGTGAGCCGACCATGTGATTGGGCCAATTGTGGTTTCTTTGATCTCGTGGAGTTGTCTGTGGGGCACAAGAAAATGGTCAATGCGTGAGTAGGTCTGGTGTGGTTTTGAGAAAAATGTATAGTCGCGCTCTCCCGGGTGGAAGAGGTGCCAGATGTCAACCAGTTGCGGAGTGAAATGTCAGGCTAATACGTTTGCGTGTGGTGGAGGAAATACCAGAGGAGGTATCCTCTGTTGGGATCAAGGGTATGTTTAGGTCCCCCCCATGATTAGCTGTCCCTCTGAGAAATGCATGAGATGGTTTAGCCATCTCTTTAGGAATACATCTTGGCGTTCATTTGGGGCGTATAGGTTTGCCAAGGTCACCTTCCTGTCCCCGATCAACCAATTTAGATATAAGAAGCGACCTTCCTTGTCTGTCTGAGAATCTATGAGTGTCCAGGGCACTCTAGTAGAGATAAGGATAGTTACCCCTCTAGTCTTGACTTCAGTGTAGTTGGAGTGGTAGGCCAGAGGGTAGTATCTATTCTTAAGTAGCGGGAGGTTGTTCTCTCTAAAATGTGTCTCCTACAATAGGACTATATCTGCCCTGGCGTGGCACATATCGTAAAGCAGCATCCAATGTTTTTCAGGTGTGTTTAATCCCTTTGTATTAAGGGATATTATGTTGAGGATATCCATGTTCGAGGGGAAGTTTGGGGGGTTGGAGAAGTTTGTGTGGTGGAGAAGGGGGGGAAAGGGTTGAGGTAGAGAGAGTAATAGTGGGTTAGAATAGGTTAGGTGGAGTTAGCTTCGGAAAGAAAGAGTGAGAGTTAGGAAGCTGTCGCAAGGAAGTACAGCGCTAGGATAGCTAATGTAGCCTAATGGCTGAGGCGCTCCCCAGGGATTTTCCTGGATATGGAGCGCGGGCCTAAGTGGGGGAGAAGGTAGACAGCCGTGAGGCGAACCCCCGGCCCTCCCCACCCACTCCCGGCAGCTTGTGTGAGTGCGTCAAGCAGGTATCGGTATGGTGCGATAGGCATACTGCAGCAACTAACTGAGCGAGCATTCTGAAAACAAAAAAACAGGGTTAATAGCTCATATTTAGCAGTCTAACGTTAAAACAGGAAACAGAACAAAAACAGCAAATACAGTGCAATTGTCATTGGCATATATGCATCAAGGAGCAGTATGTTATGTTATATGCAATTGGGTATATTCCCCATCCCTGATTCTAAGGGTCTTAGCCCCTATCGTCCCCCACTGGCTACTGCAGAACAGTGGTTTGCAGTCATGTGAAGCCCCGTGAGGTTCTGAGCAATTCTGGTGTTCCCCCTCGTGTGTGTGGCAAACAGTGTTCTCAGGCAGGACGGGGGGCGGGGGTCCGCACCGCTGCGGTCCTCCAGGTGGTGATGTAGTGGTGCACGTATGCTTGCTGCCCCCCCCCCCCCCCCCCCACATCCCCTGGATTCCCATCTTTCTTCAAACTAAAACCTCAAAAAAATAGGGAGGATATTACCAAAAATAAAAAAGGGGTGGAGGAATTACTCTGTCCTGGTTAAGTTTGCCGGGGTGTCTGATCATTGCCCCCCCCCTCCCCAGGAAGCCTCCTCCTCCCAAAATATAGGTGCACAGTAAGCGCCTCCTCTCCCCCCTCGTATTGGGATAAATCATTTGGTTTGTTCACAGTATTACGCCGTGACTCCTTGGAGCGATGGTGTGTTGCACTCCTCTGAATGTCTGTATCCCGGCAATATGGCGTGGTGTATTTGGGCTAGTCCGGGGGTATCCCGTGTCCCTGGGGGGGTAGTTCAAGGTAGGGCCAGGCAGTCCTTCCAAGTGCTGTGAGTATACTCATCAGTTCTGTTGAGGGCAAACCAGACCGCAGGTCTGATTGTCAGTTCCGGGTGGTTTCTCAAGGGGAGCACTGACAGACGTTGCCCTCAGGGGGAGCGAGGCTGGGAAGGCACCGCGTGAGGGATCTCTGCGTGGGGTTCTGGCCCGAGAATGGAGGTGCAAATGTGCAGGGGCAGGGTTCCAGTGAGCTTTGCTCAGTCCGGGGTGTTTCCACTAAGGCAGGTGGGGGGTGTAACTGTCAGGGATGGTCGACCCAGGGCTTACTTACATTCTGCTCCTCCTGACATGGACCGGTGCCTCCGTCTGCCTCGTTGCTGGCGAGGTGGCAGGGGTCCGCGGTACGTTGAAGCGCCCGATCTGCCAGTTTGGCGCGGGAGGATCTGTAGCCAGTCAGGTACTGGTATTGGTTCCGTGTGGAGAAAGTGGAAGCATGCTGGTAGGTCTGCATCGCTTTGGAGCGTAAAGACCCCGGAGTCTTTGCGGAAGGTCACTGAGAGGGGATATCCCCAGCGGTAGGTAAAGCCATACTGTTTGGCCAGATCAAAGAGGGCGCAGCAGGGCTCTACGTCTGAGAGTGGATCTGGACAGGTCTTGCAGAATTCTGACTTGTGATCCACCCACCTCTATATCGCCATGCTCCCAAGCACGCCTCAGGATGTCTTCCTTTTGGGTGTAGTGGTGCAGTCCGCAAATCACATCTCGTGGTCTGCTTGGATCGGCAGGTCTGGGGCCTAAGGCTCTGTGTGCTCTGTCTAGAATAATAGCAGCCTCTGGGTCCTCTAGCACGGTTCGGAAGATCTCGCTGACCGTTGCCCCAACATCCTCCATCTCCGCCGTCTCTGGGATACCGCAGATTATTACGGCGGCTCCGGTCCTCGATATCCTCCAGGTGCAGTTAAAGTGCCACAGCGGTGTCCCGTTGCTGGTCACGGGATTGTTCTAGTGCCGCTACCCGAACCTCTAGAGAGGATACCGCTGTCTCCCCAGTCGTCACCCTATCTGCCAGGCCGGACACCTCGCCCCTCACCTCCTGTATGTCCCGCCTGTGGGTTTCTTCCAGGCGGAGGATCAGGGCTTCAATGGCTGACTGGGTTGGGAGAGCCTGTGTCAGGACCAGCGGCTAGGGAGACCAGACACGTAGCTACACAAGGGGACAGAGACAGACTCTCTATTTATTTATAGTGAAACACAGCAAACCATTAACACAGCACACCGTAAATGTGAACATAAACAAGCCCCAAAAGACAAATAACAAAAAGAAACCCAACTACTAACTATATACAAAAACTATCTAAAGGACAAGGATAAGGGAATGCAAGGTTGCAAGGAAGGGGGGATCTCAACAGGGTACTAGAACAGAAGCAAGGCACAGACTGGATCAAGCTAGGCACAGCAGGGGGCATGGTCAAGATGGCGGCCTGATAGGACGCATGGTGAGAGCGCCGCACCTAGCAGGCACATTATCCGGCTGAGTGGGTCATATCATCAGCCTAACGGGCCCATAGACCACCAGGAGGACCGGGTATGTGCAGGGGGAGCTCCGGTTCCCAAAGAAAGAGGCAGTCGGCTCCCGAAACCCCGCTGCTGACACGAGGCACCTGCGGGAAGGCCCAAGCCAATATGGCGTCTCAGACAGACCAGGCAGATTTGCCACCGCTGGGGGAGAATCAGTTCCAGGCGCTCATGCAGGCCATCACGGGCTGTCAATCTACGCTGACAACTAAGATTGAACAGATCCAGCTGGATATGGGACTAATCAGGCGTGATCTGGAAAAGCACAGGTAGCGTATCACGGAGGCCGAACGGAGGGTGAGTGATACTGAGGATACTGTCCGGGACCACACTGCAGGTCAGAGTGAAGGCACTGGAGTCCAGGGATGAAGACCAGGAAAACAGGAACCGGAGGAACAACCTGCGACTGGTCGGTCTGCCAGAGGGAGCTGAGGGAAGGGACACGGAGGTCTTTACAGAACACCTGCTCCGCACGTTACTCCCGCAGGCGCCATTTTCCTCCCATTTTGTGGTCGAGCGGTCTCACAGAATGCCCTCGGTCCGGGGACCGCCAGGCACCCCGCACGTTCATCTTTCGCCTCCTGAACTTTCGGAACCTTGTTCTTTAGGGAGGCACGGAAAACTGGGGAGCTAAGCTTCAAAAAACGCCAAACTTATGTTGTTCCCGGACTACTCGATCGGGACGCAGAGGCTACGCCGCACATTCGACCAAGTCAAGGCTCAGCTCCGGACCAAAAAGGATTGAAATACAATATGATGCTCTCAGCAAAAGTCAGAGTGCTGTACGGTTAGTCTGTTAAATTCTTTACCTCCCCGAGCGAAGCATCCAGATGGTTAGGCTCCCTCCCCGGCACGGCTGAACTCTTATGTTGTTTCCGGTGTGAGACCCTTTGCAGCAGACACCGTGCCCAGCAATTATCATGGTGACCCTCCATTCTCGTTACTACTCCTGCCCTCCCGCCCAATGACCCCTGTGGTAGATACCACCCTGGCAAGGTGTAGCCATAAACTGTTCCCCACAGCAGTGAGCTATTTGTGCCTAGGCAGATTCTTATCCTGGACCGTTACCGGTTTGTGTATAGCACGCTGCCTCAGGTTTCCTGCTGTAAAATGGCATGGAGACCATACACTGGCTGGAAGGAACTCTGTTACATGTGAGGGAGGATTATGCCATGTGGTTAACGAGACTGCTGCCGACACTGATATGGCTTCTGTGGAGGACTGACACTGGAATGCTCAGGTACTGTAAAGAGGGCTGGGGTTAGGCAGTCGCCCCCCCCCCCCACCAAGGCGGCAAAAGGAACGATCATTTTTCTTTTTTTTTCCCCCCTTTCTCTTTATTTTTGCTTTTCATGGTTTTAAGTTGATATGGACTGTTTGCAACTAAGAAGGTGCCCTTAGAGTAATTTAAGTGTATGATGGACGGTGGTCAGATGGCAGGACATGCACTTTGTGTCCTCAGATATTTTTTCCCTTTTCTTTTTCTATTTTTGTGCCTGGTGCCTCCTGGTAGCGTCTGCACTGGAGACCCTGTACTGCACGTGACTCTGTCCTTAGTGTGCCTATTGTACACACTGCCCCCATAGGAGTTTGCTCCTACAACATGTTTAAGTTCGGTTTGGGTACTCAAACATCCCATGGTTCCTTTTGTGGGGTGTGGGGAGGGTTGGGAGGGGTGTTATGTTCCGTTTTAGTTTGGGTTATTTGTTTTAACATTATCGGTTTACTTGATCTCTACTACAGACAGTCCTATTGCAGCAGGTGTAAATTGTCTTGCCTCTAGCTGGGATCCGCCGTCGGTGCACGGAGCGCTGGGTGAGTTATGGCTAGGCCTCAGGTTTTGGCCCTTCCCGCTCAGGGCCCGGCTCGGCGGCAGTCTTGCTTGGTACCCTCTGCCCTTCCGGGATATGGCTCCGTTAAAAAGGTCCTCTCCTGGAATGTCAGGGGGCTCAATCAAAAAATTAAGCGATCCCTGGTCTTTGATTTTTTGAAGAAATACACACCACACGTTTGTATTCTCCAGGAGACACATTTGATGAGGGGAAGGATTCTAGGTCTGAAGAGGGCGTGGGTGGGCTATCACTACCACGCAACTCATTCCAACTACGCACGGGGGGTTAGTGTTTTGGTGCACAGATCTCTAAACTTTGTGCCACTTGACATTGTCACGGATCAGGAGGGCAGGTATGTGCTGCTTCACGCGTGCATAGATACAATAGAAATGGTACTGGTGGGTCTGTATATGCCCCCTCCGGCTAACCTATCCCTGTTACATAAACTACTCTGATTGCCCAATTTCACACTGACAATGTGGTCATCGCAGGAGATTTCAATATTCCCCCTAACCCATCTTTAGATAAGTAAACCTCTGACCCTGCCACAGACTCAGCGCTCTCTCGAGCTCAGATGTTTGGGCTGGAGGATGCGGGCAGGTGGAAACACCCGACAGAGCGCAACTACTCGTGCCACTCCTCCTCTCACAACACCCTCTCCCGCATCAACCTTACAGTGGTGTGAAAAAGTGTTTGCCCCCTTCCTCATTTCCTGTTCCTTTGCATGTTTGTCACACTTAAGTGTTTCGGAACATCAAACCAATTTAAACAATAGTCAAGGACAACACAAGAAAACACAAAATGCAATTTGTAAATGAAGGTGTTTATTATTAAAGGTGAAAAAAAATCCAAACCATCATGGCCCTGTGTGAAAAAGTGATTGCCCCCTAAACCTAATAACTGGTTGGGCCACCCTTAGCAGCAACAACTGCAACCAAGCGTTTGCGATAACGTGCAATGAGGCTGTTACAGCGTCCTGGAGGAATTTTGGCCCACTCATCTTTGCAGAATTGTCCTAATTCAGTTACATTAGAGGGTTTTCGAGCATGAACGGCCTTTTTAAGGTCATACCACAACATCTCAATAGGATTCAGGTCAGGACTTTGGCTAGGCCACTCCAAAGTCTTCATTTTGTTTTTCTTCAGCCATTCGGTGGTGGACTTGCTGGTGTGTTTAGGATCATTGTCCTGCTGCAGAACCCAAGTTCGTTTCAGCTTGAGTACACGAACAGATGGTCGGACATTCTCCTTCAGGATCTCTTGGTAGACAGCAGAATTCATAGTTCCTTTTATCACGGCAAGTCTTCCAGGTCCTGAAGCAGCAAAACAGCCCCAGACCATCACACTACCACCACCATATTTTACTGTTGGTATAATGTTCTTTTTCTGAAATGCAGTGTTCCTTCTACGCCAGATATACTTGGACACACACCTTCCAAAGAGTTCCACTTTTGTCTCATCGGTCCACAGAATGTTGTCCCAAAAGTCTTGGGGATCATCAAGATGTGTTGTGGAGAAATTGAGACGAGCTTTGATGTTCTTTTTGCTCAGCAGTGGTTTTCTCCTTGGAACTCTGCCATGCAGGCCATTATTGCCCAGTCTTTTCCTGATGGTGGAGGCATGAACGCTGACCTTAACTGAGGCAAGTGAGGCCTGCAGTTCCTTGGACGTTGTTGTGGGGTCTTTTGTGACCTCTTGGATGAGTCGTCGCTGCGCTCTTGGGGTAATTTTGGGCAGCCGGCCACTCCTGGGAAGGTTCACCACTGTTCCATGTCTTCGCCATTTGTGGATAATGGCTCTCACTGTGGTTCGCTGGATTCCCAAAGCTTTGGAAATGGCTTTATAACCCTTTCCAGACTGATAGATCTCAATTACTTTCTTTCTCAATTGTTCCTGAATTTCTTTGGGTCTCGGCATGATGTGTAGCTTTTAAGGACCTTCTGGTGGACCTTAATGTGTCAAGCAGCTCCTATTTAAGTGATGCCTTGATTGTGAACAGGTGTGGCAATAATCAGGCCTGGGTGTGGCTAGAGAAATTGAACTCAGGTGTGGACAACCACAGTTATAGTATGTTTTAACAAGGGGGGCAATCACTTTTTCACACAGGGCCATGATGGTTTGGATTTTTTATCACCTTTAATAATACACACCTTCATTTACAAATTGCATTTTGTGTTTACTTGTGTTGTCCTTGACTATTGTTTAAATTGGTTTGATGTTCCGAAACACTTAAGTGTGACAAACATGCAAAGGAACAGGAAATGAGGAAGGGGGCAAACACTTTTTCACACCACTGTTATATATGCCAGCACCACGATGCTCCCCTACTATCCTGAAAATTGAATTGCTTCCCCGGGGAATTTCTGACCATTCCCCCTTACTCTGCACAATACAAACTTCTACCGCTCGGGCAGATAGGTTGTGGCGTCTCTCCAGTAGCTTCGAGTTTGACTCGAACATTGCCTGTTCAGCGAATTTGGGGTGTTCGTGGCAAAATTCGAAAAGCCGCGAGCATCCTGTAAATACAAGTCTATGGGAGAAATCTCAAGTGCTAATTTGAAAAGCCTATATGCAAGTTATTGTCATAAAAAGTGTTTGGGAACCTTAGTCCTGCCCCAGGGGACATGTATCAATGCAAATTTTTTTTTTTTTAAACGGATGTTTTCTCAGGAGCAGTGATTTTAATAATGCTTAAAGTGAAATAATAAAAGTGTAATATTCCTTTAAATTTCGTACCTGGTGTCTATAGTATGCCGGTGAAGGGGCGCATGTTTCCCATGCTTAGAACTGTCCCTGCACAGTGTCATTTTTGCTGGAAAAAAAGCCATTTAAAATCACTCGTGGCTAATGAATTGCCAACTCCCGTAACAGAGAACAGTCATTCATTGAAAGTCATTGATAAAAAAAAAAAAAAAAAAAAAAGCGTGGGGGTTCCCCCAAATTCAATTACCAGGCCCTTCAGGTCTGCTATGGATATTAAGGGGAACCCCGCTTCAACTAAAAAAACGTAGGGGTCCCCCTAAATATCCATACCAGACCCTTATCCGAGCACACAACCTGGCAGGCCGCAGGAAAAGAGGGGGGACGAGAGCGCTCAAAGCACCATGTCCCCATGTTGATGGGGACAAGGGCCTCGTCCCCACAACCCTGGCCATTGGTTGTGGGGGTCTGCGGGCGGGCTTATTGGAATCTGGAAGCCCCCTTTAACAAGGGGACCCCCAGAGCCCGCCCCCCCTGTGTTAAATGGTAAGGGGGTACAAAAGTACCTCTACCATTTCACCAAAAAAGTGACAAAAATGTTAAAAACGGCAGGAGACGGTCTGACAATTCCTTTATTAAAATCTTCTCTTTCTTCTGGTCTTCCCTCTTCATCTTTCGGTTTCTTCTTCCTCCATCTTCTTCTTCCTCCATCTTCTTCTTCCTCCGATCCGCTTCTTCTTGCTCTGGTCTTCTCGTCCGGCATCTTCTTCCACGGCGTCGGCATCCCTTCTTGGACCGCTCCGCGCAATGGGAGGCTCCCGCTGTGTGAGGCTTCGCTGTGCCTGAAAGCTCTTTTATAACAGGGCGGGGCCACCTGGTGACCCCGCCCCCCTCTGACGCACAGGGACGTCATGGGGACTTCCTTATGGCTTTCCCCACGGCCAGGGTTGTGGGGACGAGGCCCTTGTCCCCATCAACATGGGGACATGGTGCTTTGAGGGGGGGGGGTCACAGACCCCCCCAAAGCACCCTCCCAATGTTGAGGGCATGTGGCCTGGTACGGTTCAAGAGGGGGGGGGGCGCTCTCGTCCCCCCCTCTTTTCCTGCGGCCTGCCAGGTTGCGTGCTCGGATAAGGGTCTGGTATGGATATTTAGGGGGACCCCTACATCTTTTTTTTTTATTTGAAGCGGGGTTCCCCTTAATATCCATAGCAGACCTGAAGGGCCTGGTAATTGAATTTGAATTATTTTTTTTTTTTATCAATGACTTTCAATGAATGACTGTTCTGTGTTACGGGAGCCGGCAATTCATTAGCCGCGAGTGATTTTGAATAGCTTTTTTTTCCCTGCAAAAATGACACTTTGTGCAGGGACAATTCTAAGCACTGGAAACATGCGCCCCTTCACAGGCATACTATACACACCCCCCAGGTATGAAATTTAAAGGAATATTACACTTTTATTGTTTCACATTAAGCATTATTAAAATCACTGCTCCTGAAAAAATGGCCGTTAATAAAAAAAAAAAAAAAATTGCATTGATACATGTCCCCTGGGGCAGGACCCAGGTCCCCAAACACTTTTTATGACAACAACATGCATATTAGCCTTTAAAATTAGCACTTTTGATTTTGAACGTTCGAGTCCCATAGACTTTAATAGGGTTCTAAAGTTCACACAAGCTTTAGGTCTGTTCGCAGGTTCTGGTGCGAACAGAGCAGGGGGGTGTTCAGCTCATCCCTACTCTCCAGGTACTGGATTTAACATCCTACCCTGGAGATAGAGATGGCTAAAGAAATAAATGGATACTGGTTTTCTAATGTTAACACTGCTTCGAAGGGGTTGGTCTGGGATGCGTTCAAGGCCTATATGAGAGGATGCTATCTATCCTCAATTAACCAGGAGCGCAGAAATTACAGGATCATGATAGAAGAGGCAGAGGCTAGAGCACAAGACCTGGAAACCCGGTTTACCCTCACGGCCAACCCTATTACAGCGCAAGACATGAAGGTAGCTTACAGAGAGGTGACATTGCTAAGGGTGGCCAAGGCGAATAAACGCCAACTTGCACAAACACAACGGATCTTCGAGCAAGGAGACAAAACGGGCAAACTGGGGAGGCAACGCTCCCTACATCGTCAGTGGAAGCCAGGGAAACTTTAGACTCTCCCATCTCTATAGAAGAGTTCCAACTGGCTTTGGGTTCCATGCAGACGGGGAAGACCCCTGGGGAAGATGGGATACCACTCGAATTTTACAAACAATATATAGAGGGGTTAGCTGAGAAAATGCACGACATGTTTACGGAGACTCTGAAGGAGAGTGATCTTCCCCCCTCCATGGCTCAGGCCATTATTGCGGTCATTCCCAAATCAGGGAAGGATCCCCAACAATGCCCCTCCTACTGACCCATTTCCCTGCTCAACTCTGACGCAAAAGGTACTGACCAAAATTCTTGCCAGGCGACTAAATTACACGATTCTCACTCTGATCCATGATGATCAGTCGGGCTTCATGCCTGGGAAGGGGACCGACATTAATTTACGGCAACTGTATGCTGTCTTGGCCTCTGGGGACGAGGACAGAGAGAGAGAGGTGGTTGCCTCTATAGATGCGGAGAAGGCCTTTGACTCCGTGGAGTGGGCCTATCTCTGGGAGGTTCTCCATAAATTTGGATTTGGTCCGATCTTTGTCTCCTGGGTCAAGGCGGTGTATAGGGCCCCTTTTGCCAGGGTTCGCACAGGCACGGTCATCTCTCAGTCTTTTCAGTTACATAGGGGTACTAGGCAGGGTTGCCCTCTCTCCCCGGGGCTCTTTGCGATCGAACCTATGGCAGCTCTCCTTCGATCCTCCTGAGGTACAGGGGATTACTAGAGGCCCTTTGCGTGAAAAGGTATCACTGTATGCTGATGATACCTTGCTGTATCTCAGGGATGATGGGGCGTCACTACAAGCGGCCCTATCAATAATAAACAGATTTGGTCATTACTCAGGCATATGTATAAATTGGGGGAAATCTGTATTGTTCCCTCTGCATTCTGGTGTCGCCCTCCCACTGGTGGACGGGCAGATGAAGAGGGTTACGCAATTTAAGTACCTGGGGGTGGAGATCCACCGTGACCTGGGGAAATACGTTAACCTCAATCTGAACCCAGTGGTCACGCAGTTAACCCAGAAATTTACCGCGTGGAAGTCCTTGCCCTTGTCGCCAGTGGGACGTGTGAATCTAGTTAAAATGTCGGTTTTGCCCAAGTTTACATATCTTTTCTGCCAGACTCCCGTCCCTATACCCAACAAATTTTTTAGGCACCTAGACAGCATTATCACCTCCTTTGTATGGAATGGGAAAGCCCCTAGAATAGCTAAAACAACCCTTCAGCTTCCTCTTGCATTGGGGGGGTCTCGCTTTGCCCTGCTTCCTCAAATATTATTGGCCGGCGGTGCTCGTTACGGTTAAATGGTGGTTCTCCGAAAGCCCTGCCAACCCTGCATCCTCCTTGAAGGCAGAATTGTTGGATTCCTATGGAACTGCGCAACCTTGTCCATAGAGGACCCCGCTCTAACCCAGATATAACTCTTCCAATGCGTACGACCCTGAAGGTATGGGAGAGAGTTAAAAAGGCAGATGGCGACTCCAGATGTCTGGTCCCCGGCGACCCCCCTCTGGGGGAATCCCCTTCTCTCTCACTTCCACTCTATCCCGGACACGGTGGTCTGGGCTAGACATGGAATCACAACACTGGCCGACATTGTCTCTAGGCAGAAATTGTTCCAAAAAGTTTGGGAAGATTTGGGAGAACTGGGTAGAAGAAGCGAAACACCTGACAATTGCTTGAACCCTAGTGGTTCCTACAGATCCGTTATTTCCCCTATGGTGGCCGTTGCGGCCCTGCTCTAATGCACTGAAACTTTAACTGGGATTGATGTGCCATACAGCTAACTGAATGTATGTACGGTACCTACTGCATGAGATCGTACTCCTGTTGATCCTATTCTTAACTCTGGATATTTGTCTGTAAATCTGTTTGACAACTGATAATGTATATTTGTTTTGGAAATATAAATAAAAAATTTGTTAAAAAAAAAAAAAAAAAAAAAAAAAAAGCTAGGCACAGCAAGGAAGGGACCAGAATCGTGACGCACCGGGGCAAGGGAGGAGAAGCCTTAAGTAGCCCGATTTTTTTTTTGCCTTCCTCTGGATCAACTGTGGGTATAGAATGGGGTATATGGAATTGTATGATATATATTTTTTTTAAATTTATTTGTGGTTGAACTTGTGTCTTTTTTCAACCCAACTATGTACACCGGTCTGCTGGTTCCTGGGTGACACCTGCTGGTGGACACTGGAACTGCAGCAAACAGCCCAGAGCAGGATAGTACCACCAGCAGGCGAACTTAATCCTAACAGCCTGTAACATCTCTCTGATGTCTTGGTCTAGTGAGTGTGTATCAGGTTGTTGGGGGGGGGGGGGACATTGTGGCTTGCTGGAGATCAGCGGGGCTGTCCGGGGAGCTGTCAGGTGGTGCCGCTACTCTGGCTCCGGGTGATTTTTCCTGTAACAGCTTGAAATAGCGGTGGATTTCTCTCTGAGTTTTGCCCGAGGGGGTCCCCGCGTTGCTACTCTGGTCCTGTGTTTATTAGCCGTGCTCATAACATAGAGTGTGTATTTTACACACGTCGCTTAAATCTTGCTAAATTATAATCGCCCAACGATAATTTTGCCCATGCTGCTGCCGATTTCCTTTTTTTCAACACTCTCAAACCCACATTGAACAACTCAAGTGTCTTGTGTCCCATCTCTGCAACAGAATTCATCCTGGCTATTAAGGCTTTAAAAAAAAAAAAAAAAAAAAACTTAATAAATGTCCTGGCCCAGATAGATTTTCTGCTTCCTACTACAAGAAATTTTCTGATATATTATCTCCTATCCTAACTGAGGCCTATAATACGTTGTTGTGGGGGGGACACTCTTTTTCGTTCAGAATCCTTAATGGCCATAATTTCCGTGCTTCCAAAATCTACAACCTCTTGGACAAATTTACCGTCCTAGTTCACTTCTTAATATTGACATTAAACTTTTAGCTAAAATACTTGCGACCATTTGAATCAAGTAATGGGTGAAATTGTTCATCGAGATTGTAGTGAAATATAAAGATCTAGTCCCCAATATACTGTGAGGTTGATGGCCAGGAACTCTGGCTCCTAGAAGGGGCATTCCAGGAGAGGTGGAGACAGAATGTCTACTGATGTCTGAATAAGTAAATTGGGTTAAGTGGGGTCTGAGGCAGCTTTCCATTCACCTATTGTTCAGTGTGTTAATGAATCCACTTATCTGCTACGGGATGTAATCATACTCCTAGTCATGTGTAGGGCACGGTTTTATTGTTAGGGGAATGAATTAAGAAAACCCTTGCATGGGAAAGCATATAAAAAGCCAGCTGTGGCTAAAATAAAGTGGTTCATTGACTCCCCAAAATGTGTGTCGTTCAGTTACTGGGGGGGGGGGGGTAAAAGGTGGCCATGTATATGTTAGCACTTCAGCTTCAAGGATTTCCCAGCAGACTTGAGGATCCACTACAGAGATCAAGTTGGGTTTATCCCCTCGCACCAAGCAAGTGATAATATTCGTAGAGTTTCACCCATGTTGCTAAATCCAGATGATGTCTACCTGCCCATCACTCGATATAAGAAAAGCATTTGACACTGTCTCATCGCCATACTTGCAATATATTCATCAAAAATGGGTTTGGACCACATTTTTTTTTCAGTGGATTTTATCCTTATACGACAAGCTGAACGCATTTATCAAATATGCTGGTTTTAAATCGGACCCTTTCCCTATTGGTAGAGGTACCCATCAAGAATGTCCTCTCTCCCCCCCCTCCCATTTGCACTCCTTATTGAACCCTTGGCCCATTTAAATTATATCTGATCCAAACATAAAAGTTACTGAATCAGCTAAATGTCATCATAAAGTAGGTCTTTTTGCAGATGACATCTTACTCTTCGTGTCATCTCCCCATATCATGGCACCTAATCTCCTCTCTGTCCTAAACCTTTTGCACACATTTCAGGCTTAACAGTTAACTATCAAAAATTGACTGCACTCAACATTTCCTTGCCTCCTTCAGACCATCAGCTTGCTAAAGATTCCCTTGGATAAGAGAAAAGAAGGGCGCTTCTAGATAGCCCTATCTGACCATAGAGAGTATGCTCAAAGGAAAATAGAATGGACTCCATTATACATACGATGAGTCTTTTATACTTCTACCTCTAGTAAGTGTGTTTAACCCTTTGATGAATTAAAAATCTAAATGCTGCTGCACTTAGAGACACTTTCTTTTTTACCCTAGAGATTCACTTCCCTTCTCTTGGACACCTCATAGACTTCCATACCTAGGAATACAACTCACTCCTAAGATAACTGACTTATACTCAGTTAACTTCAGTCCATTACTTAAACAGGTTACTGAATTATTATCACAATGGTCCTATATCCCTTTATCCTGTATAGGCAAAATTAATGTCATTAAGATGGCTATATTGCCCAAGTTTTTATATCTTTTTAGAGTCTTGCCCATCCCAGTTCCATCTAAAAAATAGAAAAAGAAAGAGACAGGGCTCTTTCCAAGATAGTGGGATTTTTTTGATGTCATTAGTACATCATCGAACATACAATTTATAAAAAAGAATTACATTTCATAAATATACAATAGCAATATAAATTAGATAGGCTCATCTGGTCATTCACACATCTTGATATATACTTACTGGGGCTCAATACCGATGGAAGCCAGATCCACATGGTATAGCCAGTGGGAATATTGGATCGTGGTTATTGCCGAGATTGTGCTGATAAACAATCTAAAGATTGAATTGGATTGCAAGATAGTAATCAGGGTAAAATATGATACACTATCAACCAAAAAATGATAATAAAAACTAAAATGGTATACCATAGTCGTGTCATAGTGACACCAATCAGATGTGCTCTGTAGCACTGCGTCCTCCCAAGACGACAGACCGATCAAGGGACTCAACAGCATCTGACCCACTATACTTGTCAGTTTTCACATCACATTGCATTAACTCATCTTTTACACAAGTCCTTCTTGGAAGCCGGTCTCCTCATCGGACTTGTCACCACTTCACCGGCATAAGACAAATGATCAGTCTCTTTGACACAAAAAACAGGAACAGTCTTACCATTCCAGGTGGCAGGTGTTGGAAACTTCAGTTGAGGGTGTAGTCCCTTCTTGGTTATGCTCTTACAGGCTAATGCCCCCACATGGGCACAGGGCAACACTGCAGCCTTCTTGGACTCTCCAACATCCCCTGTTGCCAGGGGTAACAGCAGACACTTTTGCACACACATCTTTACTCAAGACTTGAGCCACATCTCCGCTGTAGATCCTCCTTTTTGCAAACAGACTTTCACCAGTTACTATGGGTGACCACGTTCTCCCTGCAGAACTTTCCCAATGCTCTCTAGACCGGATTGCTGCTTTGTCATAATCATCTCGGTTATAAACCATCCAGTGGTACATTTCTCAGTACTCCTCTGAAAAAAAGAGGCTGCACTAATTCAGCCCAGCGGCTTCTGGGCCACTCTTTAAATTAAGCCACGTTTTTAAATTCAGCCAAAAAGTCCTCAATGTGACCATCAGGTAACATAGGCTGTATGAAATCAGACACACTGATCACTCCTTCGTTGCCACGGCAACCACTCCCACATGTGCACTACTTGCACTGAGTGATGGCTTGCTTTCCTTTTTGCACTTTGACCGCCCCATCTCTGCAGTCAGGGGGACACAGTTCCTTAGAGAAAAAAAAAAAAATTGGTGTACTGTCTCTTTAAGGCTGAGAGACAACACACATCTCTTTACTCACACAACAAAGCACAAACAGTCTCTGGCACTCACGGTTTCTGGCATGCGAGGCTCTGGACCAACGCCATCTGTGCCCATAGCATTCCCTCCACCAATTGTAAAGATTGCGTTGATTAAACAAGTGGTGCATGCATTTTCAAGAAGTTGTGCCAGTCCAGAACTGCATTTTTAAGGGCATTTCAGCCCACTTATATTTAACCAATTTTGTTTGGGTACAGCATCGCACGACCACACAATTGTCAGTTAAAGCGACGCAGTCCCTCATCACAAAAAATGGCCTGGTCATTAAGGGGCAAATCCTTCTGGGACAGAAGTTGTTAAAGGAACGGTAAAACGTCACAAAAGAGAGCAATTTCCCACACAGGGGTTCCACCATTACTGTAACTTGCACAATACCTAAGCCTCCTCGCTTACTCACTTGTCACTAACTCTGTCCATTCATAATTGAGCAACGTAAACTGTGTTTACGATTCTTCAGTTTATGAATGAATGGACAGGAGCCACCATCTCCTGTCCATTTATTTTCAGTGCAGCTGAGACTGCAGAGAAAGGGACTGGGGAAAGAAGAAAGATGAAAGTCCACGCCCCCGCCACAATGTGATAGACAGACACACACCTTTCTTTCAAAAAATAAAAAAAAAAAAATATATATATATATATATATATATATATATATATGTATGTATGTATGTATGTATGTATGTATGTATGTATGTATGTATGTGTGTGTGTGTGTGTGTGTGTGTGTAGCGGGGGTGTTCCCCTTTTAGGGAAAAGACGGTTTCTCCCAGCAGTAGCAGGGGACAAAACTACGGTTCCCAGAAGCCCCCTGGCTCCCAGGAGGTTGGATGTTCTTGCCCCAGAGACTGATGGGAGAGGTGATGCAAGGGGGAGAAGCCCCGCCTCTTCCTCTTCTGACGCAGGGACGAGAGAGAGGAGAGACACCTGTGCGAACCTACGCTGTTGAGGGCCTAAAGCCTGGGGCCTTGCAGCGGACCGGGGAGCCTTGCACCTCAGTGCCAGCCTGAGTGGCACTGGGGCTTTCATCTTTCGGCAGTCGGACGGACCTGGGACCCGAATCGCAGGATCCGTGGGGAACGAGGCGGTATACAGCCAGTGGAGATCCCAGGACCAGGGACGGTGTCCGGAGTGGCGAGCGAAAGCTCATCTTATGCCTGTTGCCTCATACATTTGTGTGTAAACTACCAGAAGTAAAGATAGTTATATTAACTAGAACATTGTCTGTGAGTTTGAGTCCATCACACTAAAGCCCCATACACACGGTCGGACTTTTTCATCAATTTGGTCCGATCGGACAAGGTTGTTGAAAAATCAGACCGTGTGTATGCACCATCGGACAGTGTTTGTCGGTTTGTCCGTCGGACAAAGTCTTATCTCCTGCTGGAAAGATTTGCCGTCAACCCGGTCCGATCACACCAAATCCGAGCGTGTGTACGCTTGTCCGACGGACAAAGTGCTACGCATGCTCAGAAGAAATTCTGTGACGGAAGCGCTCGGTCAGGTAAAAACTACCTTTCCTAATCGACACAGCACATTCGTCACGCTGCAATGTTAAAATGTCTTTAATGCAGCGCATTCTCTTTTTCTTTACAATGCAACAAGAATGACATGTTTTAGCTGCTCCTATTCACCCGCACTTCTCACAAACTTACTTCTTTATTACTTTGCAGCATTTATACACTACATGTTTATTTTTACTCTGAACGGAAAAAGAATCTTTGTTATTTTTTTACCATGATTTGTCTTTTTTTTTTTTTTTTTGGGGAATACATATTTGAATGTTTTTTTTTTTTTTTTTTGGAGGGGGGTTGTGTGTCTCAAATTACCAAAAACACATTATTTACATTTGTATTTCTTGCTTAAATTTACTAGGAGGTTGTTTGTTGTTGTTGCCCCTTGTTAATTCTACTTTAGGATTAGTGAAATGTACCAGCCTACTCAAAGAAAAACTGTCATTGTAGCAAAGTAAAACACAATAGTCAATGATTATTTCAAATCAAAAAAACCTTTATTTAGGTCACACCAACAAACCAAAGAGGAACGCAGCCATGGTGAAACTTGGGGAATTTGCAAAGTCTTGGCCCCCCACGGCAACCATCATTGTCCAAGCGTAGAAAATTGGGGGCCTGAGGAGTACGTATATTAAGGGGAGTGCAATCTGGTCGTGAAGTCCAAAGTATCCGGAACTGCAGCAGATGCCATCTAGGTCCCCAGGCTCTGGTACTACAAGAGGCTCCATCTTCTCTCACACCAGACTGATTGCAGGTCGTCACTCTCAGGTCTTCCTTCCACGCTTCCTTCCACGCTGTGGCTGTCGTGCTGGTGGGGTGGCAGAAGGAGGAGGAGGAGGAGGAGGAGGCGGAGCATGGTAACTATGGCAAACATGTGTGCCTGGGGTCATCTCCCCAGCCCTACCCTTATTTAGGACATGGAGGATGAGCCCCTCACACATGTTGCGTTGCCCCACCTCCATACCCATCATTTTTGTGACAACCACCGAGCCAAAGGTCTCCTCGTCGGCGGGTGTGGCATGTAGGGAGTCTGAAGCCTCTCTGATCATCCGGAGCGCTGACTGTGCCGCATAACCCCCCCTTCTCGCCCTTTTGTACGGAGGGCGGAGGGGAGGGGTTTGGGTGTCAGTCAGGCTCCGAGGCCTAGCCCCCTCTTGGCTGCCACTACCCAGCTGTGGCTGCCACTAACCCCTGCCTCCTCCTGACTGCCACCTTCCACAGCCACCTCCTGGCTGAGGTCTTCCTGTGTAGGAAAAAGGGACATAGTTTCAGTTATTTGTTCATCAAACACACACAATTCTCATCTAGTGACTGGTGCAAAATGTTTACAAATAGAAAAACCATACAATTCTCAGCCCAGCAGTTTAGATTCTGGCCCCAAATGTCTCCCACACCACTGTCTGTTGATATGTCAAACACGTTAGGAACTAAGCAATTGGCGATCCTGAATTAAGTGAACATCATTCATTATTCCCATAAATGGTAACAAAACTACTATACCTGGAACAAGCTGGGCTCCTCCACCTCTTCCATACTGGAAGGCCCAGGTTGCTCCTCGGAAGCCTCATCAGGGGTGGGCTGTGCGCAAGGAAGCGTGGAAGGAGGAGTTGAGGTTGGCTCCGTGACATCAGCCTGGTCCTTCAGAAAATGGAGACTCTGATAGTACCAGAGCTTGGGGACATAGACCTCATCTGCTGAAGTTGCAGTTTCCTCAGACTTCACGACCTTCTTCCTCTCCCTGATATACGCACTCCTCAGGCTGCCAATTTTCTTTCTAATATCATCAACAGTTGCCGTGGGGAACCTTGGCTTGACAAATTCCACAAGTTCCTCCAGGGCTGCGTGCCTCTTTGGTTTGTTGGTGTAATGTGGGTGTATACCCTGCCACAATATGGGAAAATCCCTGTATTTGGCAATGAAGAGGGGGAGAAAACTCATGTCGTTGAATCCCTTCATATCAATCTCTGCAAGACACAACAACACACCAAACCCTATAAATTATGTCAGGCTAAACTCTCCTAATCTTCTCCATAAAGAAGCCTCAAGTTCAAATCAGTCTAGGCTAGTTATGTACCAACAAGTTGCAGAAGATTGTTCCCCCTTTTGTGTGGATTACAAATACTTTACTTAAACCTTATGTGCACCACCTCTACGGATCTTGTGCCGGTGAAGAATTCAGTGTTCCCTCAAGGACTGAGCTCCATGATTAGGGATCAGGCCTGGTCCATTAGGTAGTCGCAATTAGGTTGTTGCACCACAGTGGTGCTTAGGTAACGGTCACTAAACGTGGCGCTCCGTCACCCCCCCCCCCATTGCGGTTCAGTTTATTATTGTAATACATGCTGCAGGGACCTGCTTATGTGTTGTAAGCCAAATGTTTGATGTATGTTACCACTTTAAACTACCAGAAGTAAAGATAGTTATATTAACTAGAACATTGTCTGTGAGTTTGAGTCCATCACACTTAGAGTATAAGTGATTTTATGTGTGCTGCAATATATACATATACTAACTGTGCCAGAGCGGGTAGAGCAGATTGCCGGGGGGTTGGTGGAGCTGTACTCAGGGACCCAAACAAAAAACTTGCGGCCCTCTTAAGTGGGGGTATCGCCACACACACACACACACACACACACACACACAAATACAAATACATATACATATAACATCGGGGGATGTTTTAGCTTAAGGGTAGAGCTTACCAGTGAGCGGAGTCCACGCCAGATATACCGATTTAAGGGCTTGTAGGCCCACTTTTATTAACCACTTTCAGACCGGACCAATTTGCAGCCAAAGGACCAGGCCACTCTTTGCGATTCGGCACTGCGTCGCTTTAACTGACAATTGCGCGGTCGTGCAACGTGGCTCCCAAACAAAATTTACGTCCTTTTTTTCCACAAATAGAGCTTTCTTTTGGTGGTATTTGATCGCCCCTGCGGTTTTTATTTTTTGCGCTATAAACAAAAAAGCGTCAATTTTGAAAAAAAAAAAAAAAAAAAAACGCATTATTTTTCATTTTTTGCTATAATAAATATCCCCAAAAATATATAAAAAAACTTTTTTTTTTACTCAGGTTTAGGCCGATACGTATTCTTCTACATATTTTTGGTAAAAAAATTAAAATCGCAATAAGCGATTATTGATCGGTTTGCGCAAACGTTATAGTGTTTACAAGATAGGGTATGGTTTTATAGCAGGGTATGGTTTTATAGCATTTTTATTAATAATTTTTTTTTTTTTTTAAATTAGTAATGGCAGCGATCTGCGATGTTTTT